>WBNM01025032.1:0-10690 GCA_013399055.1 Ramphastos sulfuratus
ACCAGAGTCAGAGAGAGCTTAGGGCTCTCTCCTGTGGAGGAACAAGGCCCAGAGCAGAAGAGCTGAGTGACAAGACTGCAGGGCTTGGTCAGGAGCTGAGGTGCCATGACCAGAGGTTGGTGTTAGATGAGTACAAGCTCCCCAGGGACGAAAGACACGGAGAAGGGAGGGAGTGTGGCCCTCGGCACACAGCTGGAGTCCGTGAAGCTGCTCTAGCTGGGGACACAAGTGATAAAGACCCATGAGGGGTCAAGGCAAGGCAGGGACTGCCCTGGGAAGCAGCAGAGCCCTGAGTGCCCCTGGGCAGCTGCTGCCCACACTCAGCCCTGCCCCACTGCAGCCTGCAGAGCTTTCGGTCGCTATGGGCACCAAGCAGGGGCCTGCTCCATGACATCACAAGGCAAGGGCTGCATCTCCCAGGTGACAACACCCTGGGGGCGTGTCCCACCTGTGACATTACAGTGGGGAGCACCCCGGGGTGGGTATTTATAGCCCTACCGTCTGGTCCAGCTGTATTCGGTTCCGAGCCTTGGTGGCTGTCCGGCACCTTTGGAGAGTGCGAAGGCAGCAGCGACAGGAGAGAGCTTCTGTGTGAGCTGGAGTCTGGCAGCAGGCACCGCTCACTGCAGAGGGGCACAGCTCCTGGTACAGGGTCCCGCAGAGGGCGCCAGTGTCCCATGGCCAGCGCCGCGGAGCAGCCTAAGGTCCCTCTGTGGCTGGGCTGCTCCCGTTCCGCCGCGATGCTGGCACTGACGACAACCCTGATGTGGGTACTATCGAGATATGCGCCTCAGGTGGTACAGGTAGGTGAGCCGCTGCTTGGCACTGTCCCCTGTTACCCTGCTGTGCCCTCAGCTGGCAGGGTGAGGGGCGGGATGCTGGGGCACGGGCACGAGTGTCTGCTGCACTGGCAGGGGTAGGAGGGTCCCCAGCAGCAAGCGAGCAGCCTGAGCTGTGCCTAGCAGGCTGCCTGGGCAGGTGCCAGAGCTGCTGCTGGCAGTGCCCCTGGGCTGCAAGGGGCACAGCCTTCTGCCCCAGATGCAGACACGGGAGCCCCCAGCACAGGAGCTCTTCCAGCTGTGGTGTGGGGGTGCAGGGGCAAGGACCAGAGCCAGGTACCAGATCTCTGTGGCTTCTCTTGCAGGCCTTTCAAGCTCCTCCAGAGCTGCAGCACAGGAAGCACAAGCAGGAGGAGCAGGAACATGAGAGGCACAGGCACAGGCTCCAAGGGGTGAGTGCCAGTGCTGAGCACTGCAGGGGCTGGCTGGGGACACTGCTTGGGGTGGGATGGCACAGGAGGGCATGGCCAGACTCCATCTCGGGCTGAGGACCAGAGCAGCTCTTCCAGCTCTGGGGCGTGGGGGTGCAGGGCCAAGGCCCCCATCAGGGAACCTAACACATCTCAGTGGCTTCTCTTGCAGGCCCTTCCTCCCGCTAGGCCCTTGGAGCCAACGGTCACCCTGAAATGGGAAAACTCCTTCATGTCCTCCTGGACAGATACGCAGCCTTGCTATGCTGGGCACAGACAGGTGCATGCCAGTGCGAAGGAGAGGGCACTTCGGACACCCTGGGACTGGGCAGGGGCTGACTCTCCATCATCTGCCTCTGCTCTGAGCTGCTTCATCATCCCCATCAGCTCTGCCCATTCCTGCCCCAGAAGCAGCTGCCATCGGGTCCTGCAGGCAGGAACTTGCTGGAGGGACCCAGGCGACCTCTACTAAATCTCCCTTTCCCTACAGGAGGCAGAAGTGGCCTTGCCTGACAAGAACGACAAGAGAGACATCCCAGGGACTACCACAGGTTCTCAGGTGGCAGACCTGGAGGAAGAGCCTCTCTCTCCTGTGCCACCAGAGGAGGACAAGGCCACATCTCCAGACCCTGCAACCCAAATCCATGAGGAACAGACATCTGCCCTGGAGATGGACCTGGAGCAGTCACCTGCCCCAGAAGCGGGCATGGTGCAGTCACCTGCCCTAAAAACAGACATAGAGCAGACACCTGCCCCACAGATGGATGTGGAGCAGACACCTGCCCCAGAGGTGGAAGTGGAGCAGACACCCACCCCAGAAAGAGACGTGGAGCGGACACCCGCCCCAGAAAGAGACATGGAGCAGACACCCGCCCCGGAGATGGATGTGGAGCAGACACCTGCACCAGAAAGAGACATGGAGCAGACACCCGCCCCGGAGATGGATGTGGAGCAGACACCTGCACCAGAAAGAGACATGGAGCAGACACCCGCCCCGGAGATGGATGTGGAGCAGACACCTGCCCCGGAGATTGACATGGAATAGACACCTGCCCCAGGAACGGCTGTGGAGCAGACGCCTGCCCCAGAGATTGACGTGGAGCAGACACCTGCCCCAGAGATTGACATGGAGCAGACACCTGCCCCAGAGATTGACGTGGAGCAGACGCCTGCCCCGGAGATTGACATGGAGCAGACGCCTGCCCCGGAGATTGACATGGAGCAGACGCCTGCCCCAGAGATTGACATGGAGCAGACGCCTGCCCCAGAGATTGACATGGAGCAGACGCCTGCCCCAGAGATTGACATGGAGCAGACGCCTGCCCCAGAGATTGACATGGAGCAGACGCCTGCCCCAGAGATTGACATGGAGCAGACGCCTGCCCCAGAGATTGACATGGAGCAGACGCCTGCCCCAGAGATTGACATGGAGCAGACGCCTGCCCCAGAGATTGACATGGAGCAGACGCCTGCCCCAGAGATTGACATGGAGCAGACGCCTGCCCCAGAGNCCCCAGAAACGGCCATGGAGCAGACACCTGCCCTAGAAATGGACATGGAGCAGTCACCTACCCCAGAAACAGACATGGAGCAAAAGCCTGCCCCAAAAACGGCTGTGGAGCAGACCCCTGCCCCACACAAGGACACTGAGCAGACATCTGCCCCAGAGATGGATGTGGAGCAGACACCTGCCTCAGAAATGGATGTGCAGCAGACACCTGCCCCACACAAGGACATGGAGCACACACGTGTTGCACAGTTTGACACGGCTGCAGGCTACAGCTTAGTTCTGATTGTCACAGCCCAATCACTCGTGGCAGAGGCTGTGGAGGAGGCACTGCCTGAGGTGCTCTGGGAAGGCCTGAGAATATCTGAGGGGCAGGCCCCAGCTGGCACCAGCCGGACCCCATCTCGACGTTGATGTGGGGCAGGCATCCTCAGGAGGATGAGCAAGGATCTGCGCAGGGCATGCAGGGACTTCCTCTGTGGCTTCTGCATGGCACGGGCACAACAGGACTAGCAGCTGCCCTGAGGAGACCAGAATGGCTGTGGACACTTCCTGAGCACAGAGGAGGCAGGAGACAGTCAGGGGCTGGGTTGCTGCTGGTGGTAACTTTGACCTGCAGAGTGGCTTTGCCACCAGAGAGGGTCTGCCACTTGGGATGGTCACGCAGATTCTTTGCTCAGGAGGAAGAATTTGCAAGAGCAGGAGAAAAGAGAAGGATGTGAAATGATAATAATAAAAGATGACCATTTTCCTTCAGACCTCTGTTCTGCAGGAGTCTGTAGAAGTCTATAAGAGGTCTGTAGGGATGTGTAGACTTTTGCAGGGGTCTGTTATATGTCCATTGGCCTCTGCAGGGTTCTGTAGAAGTCTGTAGAGGTTTTCAGTGGTCAGCAGGAGTCTGTAGAGGTCTCTAGTGGTCTCTTACATCTCTGTAGAGGTCTGTAGAGGCCTACAGGTTTCGCAAAGGGTCTCTAGGGGTCTGTCTGAGTCTTTGCTGTTTCTTCTCCTCTAGCAAGACTGTCAAAGCACCTTCTCCCTCTGCCCTCTCTCCTTCCATAGCAATCTCACAATGGTGTTTCTTTCCCTGGATGTGCTCTGCTTTTTCACCCACGACTTCCAGAAAAAAGGCTTTCTAAGATTTTCATACTAGAGATTTTTGAGTGCAGGCAGAGCTGCTCTGCAGCACATGGTTGGTTTGGTGCTTGGCAAAGTTGCTTATCAGAGTGCTCAGTTCCACATGGCACAAAAGCCACTTTGTTTAACACAGCAGCAAGACTCCAAAATCCACCTGGGACCCTTCAGACCATGTATTGACCCCAGCGTCTAAGGAATAGCATCCTACTGCTCCTACTGCTCCCTAGTATCTGGTGATAGGATGAGAGGAAATGGCCTAGAACTGTGCCATGCCAGGTTTAGGTTGGAGATTAGGAAAAAGTCTTTACTACTCAAAGAGCTGTCAGGCATTGGAAGAGGCTGCCCAGGGACGTGGTGGAGTCACCAGCCTGGAGGTGTGCAAGAAGCATGTGGCCATGGCACTTTGGGCCATGGTTTAATGGTCATGGTGGTCTTGGGTTGACAGTTGGATTTGATCATCTTAGGGAGGTCTTTTACAACCAAAACAGTTCTGTGATTCTATGATTCATGGAGAGGTCTTCCACCCAGCAAACAGCCATAAAACCTTCAAGGCAGGTTGTGCTGTAAAGGCAGCCTCATTGAAAGATTCCTCAATGCCAGCCAGGTGCTCCAGCTCCTGCCAGCTCAGCTCAGCTCAGCTCAGCAGCCAGGTTCTGCTTTTCCCACGCTGTGGTTCAGGAGCAAGACTTGAGTCCTGCAGCAGCAGCAGACACAGCCACGGCAGCCAGGAGAACAAAGGACTAATTGCGTTGTGTTTAATCTCTTGGAGCTCAGAAAATGCCTCCTTGGAGTTTTGAAGCCGGTGCCTCTCCTCCGGCTCTTGTCCCTGAGCACAACCTGCCGCCTCTCGCCCCGGCCAAGTTCCTGCGCTCCCCTCCCCGGCGCAGCTTAGAGCAAGCTGCTCGCCCCCGGGGAGGAGAGATGGGCGCCGGGGGCAGCCCTCCGAATCCTGGTGTGCCGGGGGGCGTGCTGCTGCCGCAGCCCTGGCTGCCGGCGGGACCCAGCCGCTTTCGCTGGGGGTCGGCTGAGGCCTGGGCTCGCTGCAGAGCAAACAGGGCCAGCCCTGCGCCCTCGGCACGGCTTCGGCCACCCGCTCGGGGCGCGGAGCGGGAACCCGCAGGCAGGGCTGGCAGGGGCGCAGAGAGGACACAGAGACCCCAGCACGGCAGCCCTGCCCTCGGCTGTCGCCGCTTGATGCCCTGCGTGTGCCTGGAAGGAGGCTCTGCCCTCCGCCGACGGCGGCGAAATCAGCTCGGGAAGACCAGGTTTGAAGCGCAAGACGCCCTCAGCGCCGGGCCATGGCCGCCGCCCTGGCACTGCCGCCCCGGGTGCTGCCGCTGCCGGGTGGGTGCCCGCGGGACTGTGCGGGACGGGACGGGAGAAGGGCAGGGCTGCGGCGGGCATGAAGCTCAGCCTGGCCCGAGCCGTGGGCCGAGGAGCGCCCAGGCAGGGGGAGAAGCCCGCGGGCAGCTTCATCCCCCGGGTACTGCCTGCGGGGAGCCTCAGTACGGCAGGGCCGGCCCCGGCCCTCAGCCACAGCCGCCTCCCCCTCCTCGCCCGCAGCCTGCGCTGCCCGGCGGGCGAAGTGCCCGACTAAGCAGCCTTTCTGGGCCGGCGGCGTTGTGAGTGCGGAGCAGAGCTGGCACTGGGGGTGGCAATGGGTAAAAACTCTGTTTCAGCTCTGGGAACAGACAGGAGAGGAAGGTTGGGCTGCACAGGGCAGGAGGTGGAAAAGCCTTTGGAACAGCAGAGGCTGTGCTCTCGAGGTTGCCACGATCTGTGCCTTCATCTCTGTATTTCAGACTCATTTCCCCGTGTGTCCAGTTAGAGCATTGAGAAGCAGAGAATTCCCTTCAGCTCGTTGAGGACTGTGACCTCTGCTGCACTCAACAGTCCTCAGCCTGGGCTCTATGGTTTTCCAGGGGTTTGTTTTGGTTTCTTGTCCAAACTGTCTAAGTTCTGGTAGATGATTCACTGTGCATGGCCATGGTTTGTATCAAGAGGGAAAAAAGAATTCATACAGTTCTTGACATACTCATATGGTTCTATATTCATATAGCTACTCAGGGCACAGCAGTTCATGGTAGCTGTTGCTATTTATAGAATCCTAGAATTGTCAGGGTTGGAAGGTACCTCAAGGATGATCCATCTCCAAGCCCCCTGCCATGGGCAGGGACACCTCACACTAGATCAGGTTGCCCAGAGCCACATCCAGCCTGGTCTTAAAGACTTCTAAGGATGAGGCTTCCACCACCTCCCCAGCAACCTGTGCCAGTGCCTCACCACCCTCATGGTGAAGAACTTCTTCCTAACATCTATTCTCAATCTCCCCGCTTCTAGTTTTGCTCCATTCTACCCCCACCCCCCCAACCTATCACTACCTAACACCCTAAACAGTCCCTCCCCAGCTTTCTTGTAGCCCCCTTCAGATACTGGAAGGCCACAATAAGGTCTCCTTGGAGCCTTCTCTTCTCCCAGCTGGACAGCCCCAACTCTGTCAGCCTGTCCTCATAAGAAAGGAGCTCCAGCCCTCTGATCATCCTTGTGGCCCTTCTCTGGACACGTTCCAGCACCTCCAGATCTTTCCTGTAACAGGGGCTCCAGAACTAGACACAGTTCCGTGTGTACAGAAAGGTGCAGTGGAAGGGTGCAGGCTGTAGGTGATGTTTGTCTCTTTTCCTTGGGGAGTAAATATTAATTATGCTGGGAGGCTTGGTATAGATGATACTCTTGGTATCTTCAGCTCCAGTGTGTTGGAGATGCCTTCCTAGATGTTTGAAGTGAGTCTCCTAGTTGGCACTGAAGCATCAGACAAGAACAAAGATACTTCAGACAGTCCAGTTGGGAAGGAGTTCTGTCTGATACATGCAGACAGATGTACAGGCATCGATGGGAACTTCCTGGGAATACCGTGGGCTGCCCAGTCAGTGTTCTGGGAGAAACAGAAATGGCCACGGAGGTTGTGGTTTACACAGTGGCTGGTGATGTTACTTGTCCTTGGCCAGAGGGAAAAGAACAAAGAGCAAAGCAGATTGGGTGAAAGGAGGCAGGGGGATGCCATTTCTTCCTCCTGGGTGTGCTAGAAGCTCTGTGAGATAGTGTCCTCCGCGTGCTGCTTCTCCACAGTGTCTGTCAGGTGGTGTTCCTCTCTGTGCCTTCCCATCAGTGCTTCTCCATTCCATGTGTACGTAAAGCAAACTGCTTTAGTTACTTTAGCAGTTTCCTTGGTTCCTTTGATCAGTGTCACAGAGTTGGGTTTCTGATGAAAGAAAAATGATCTTTAGCTGCCAGTGGCGATTTTGTCTGAGCATGGGACACTGGAGTCCCTCTGGGATGGGCATCTTCTGAGTGTCTATGAACATGCTGTTCCCTGTCTAAGATGGTCAACAGTTCAGTGGATTCTTGAAAGAAGAATCAGCAGCTGTGTGTGCTGAAGAGGAGAATGGCTTCACTGTGTGGATTTGATACTTTTGATTGTTGTGCAGCAAAATTTAGCAGAGGAATGTTCCTGTCCCAGCTTAGTCAGCTCTGGTCAGCTCTCTCCTTAGCAATGCAAACTGGTTCTGCTGTGGCCATGGGATCAGCTCAGAGGGTGAAATGTTCCGTGTCTCCTGTCTAGTGCAGGTTGTGCACTAAGCTGGCAGGCTCAGTGTGCTGTGACACGGTTACAGAACTGAACTGAGCTGTATCCGTGCTTGCTGCTGCTTGTGCACTGGGAAATTGTTGTGTCTTCCTGCACAGTGACAGGGGATGGCAGTGCAGCAGCTTGTGCCTTCCCTTTCAGGTGTGGTTATCGGTGGTGTGCTGCCTGCACAGAGCCTGCCAGAGCTGATGGCTGGTTCTGGTGTGGAACCACTTCATGCTTTGATGTAGACAAGATTTAGCCCATGGTAATGTAAGTTTCATCTGTTCCTGACTCTGCTGTGCTGTTCTTCAGCTGCCTGGAAAAACTGATCCCACCATCATATGCTTGGTGCTACCTGTGCAAGGTACAGCTTGGAATAGTGCATTTTGCTATCTCCAGCCTGCTCTTCTTTCAGAAACTACTTAAATATGCAAATACAGGGCTCAGCATGAAAAAAAGTGACCAGGTGAAAGCATGTAAGTCATCTGCTGGAATCTGTAATGACACCATTTACTGAAATAGGAAGCTGATTAGATGGAAAGAGGTGAATCAGTAAATGCAAAAGGCCATGTAGAAATTTAGGCAGCAGAACTGGCAGTTCTTGATTGAAAATCCAGACTGCTTTGTAGGGTGAGTTATGCTTTAAACATCATAGAATGACTCAGATTGGAAGGGAGGTCAGGGATCAACCATCCCACTGTGGGCAGGGAGGCCTCTCAACTAGACTTAGCTGCTCAAGGCCTCATCCAAGGTGGCCTTGAAGAACACCAGGGAGAAGGCATCCACAACCTCTCTGAGCAGCCTGCAGAAAAGCCCTTGGGGGTGCTGGTGGATGAGAAGCTGGGCAGGAGCCAGGAATGGGCACTGGCAGCCAATGGCAGAGATGGAGAGAGGGGATCTTGCCCCTCTGCTCAGGTCAGACTTCACCTGCAGTGCTGTGTCCAGCTCTGGAGCCCCCAACACTGGAAGGACATGGACCTGATGGAACAGGTCCAGAGTAGGCCGCAAAAAGTGTGGCCTGCCTTGAACACCTCAAGGGACGGTGACTCCACCACCTCCCTGGGCAGCCCATTCCAGTGGGGAAATGACTCTCTCAGTGAAGAACTTTCTCCTCACCTCGAGCCTAAACTTCCCCTAGTGCAGCTTGAGACTGTGTCCTCTTGTTCTGGTGCTGGTTGCCTGAGAGAAGAAAGCAACCTCCTCCTGTCTGCAAGCCCGAGTGGCTTATCTTTGTTTTGTATTATCTATGTTTGTGTTCTTATTCTTATACATCTCAGCAAGCCTGTGAGTGAAGCAGACATCACCATTGTTTCCTTTTCACAGCCTATAGTATAATTTTCTCCATTAAAATATTCCAATTAGCCTCAAACCAGCACATGGACAGAGGCAAATGAAATCGTGTGCTCATGTCCTGATCGTCAAGCCTTTGCTCCCATTCCACAATTGGGAGTAAATCCTGGTGGCCTGCAAGCTCTGCAGCTTTGGCAGACGCCACGTTTCTGTAGATACCTTTTTGGGTATTATATGGGCTACACTACACACTGGAGAAAAAAAGTAGAGATGTCATCAAAAATTGGCCCTGTGCTTTTGCTGGCTTAGGCATTCCTCATGCTATCAAAACAGACAATGGGCCAGGATATGCTTCTTCCAGAACTCAATTTTTTACATGATGGGGAATTACACATGCTACAGGCATTCCCCATTCCCTAAAAGGACAAGCCATTGTAGAGTGTTCACATGGTACCCTGAAAGAAATGTTAGAAAAAACAAAAAAGAAGAATTCTGGGAGAGCCTCCACAGACCAGGATCCATAAAGCATTAGGTGTGCTCAACTTTCTCTCTCTTACAGATACACCTGTAATTTTAGCACATTTTCCCTCACTGCAATCAAAAGATCTCACCACAGCACACAAAAGGCTGAGGTTTACGTGAAATCTTTGCAGTCAGGGCAGTGGGAAGGTCTGTTTGACTTATTAACCTGAGGTAGGGGATATGCTTGTGTTTTAACAGACTCAGGCCCATGGTGGATCCCAGACAGGTGTGTCCATCCTGCATTAACAAAATCCCACCCACCTGTAGCCTTGGAGTCCCCTGTTGACAACCAAGAGCAACAATGAATCTGGGAGAGATCCTCTTTGGGTTATTGGCAACAACTGGCTGTACTGATGGAGTGATGAGGGTAATGAACCTCCAAAAACTAACACTGTGGAATGGTAAAAATATTTGGGTGACCCTGGTTGAAGCATTAAATCAAACTCAATTTTATGCCTCTGTGGCACAACCAGAACAACCATTTCATACGTATTTAGTAGGTATGCCATTAATATATAGCTCCATGGTGATGCAGGAGTCAAAATGGAGGCTAGATAAAAACAAATGTGCCACAAATGTGTCCCAATGTGTAGGGGAATGGGACATCCTGGGAAGCATAAAGATGCCTGCATGTAGATTTTTCAGTTACACCAGAAAGGCTGACACTAAAAATCCTTGAAGCAGTACCTGGACACAAAATGTAACCCCTATGAGTTATGCCTTTAAGAATAGTACCCTGTGGTGTAATGTTACATATAGGAAATCCAAAGGCCTAACAGGTATTAATTTGCCTTGTAGATTGCCTCAAGCAGTATTTCTTATATGTGGGGGCCAAGCATGGCCCAGTCTACTATCTTGTGCAATAAGAGGTCCTGGATCTGTAGGAGCAGTTTTAACACCTAATACTTCAATGACTTTGAATCATATGCATTTGCATGCCCACTGACGAAAAAAAACCAAAAAGGAGTACAAAGGGTTTTGATAGGAAATGTGATGACAATGTAAATTTGTGAAACTGTGGCAGCTAGCCTGTTTACCCCTGGAGTAGCAGCAGCCAGGGCATTGGGTCAGCTAAACAAAGCAGCATGCTGGTTAGCTAAACAAACTAACCTAACTTCCCATGTACTGAGTGATTTTAGCTGTAGATTATGAACCCATAAAACATGCTGTGCTGCAAAATAGGGCAGCTGTAGACATGTGGTAACCAGCATGGCTTCACCAAGGGCAGATCTTGCCTGACAAATTTAGTGGCTTTTTATGATGAAGTCACAGCGACAGTGGACAAGGGAAGGGCAACTGATGTCATTTACCTGGACCTGAGTAAGGCATTTGACTCTGTCCCACATGACATCCTGGTCACCAA
>WBNM01025034.1:6340-26169 GCA_013399055.1 Ramphastos sulfuratus
TCCTTAAACATGTCAGGAGAAGCCTTCCCCTCCTTCCAAAGGCGATAGACCCTCTTTTTTTCCCCTAATTCCTTCAGGAGCTGCTTGCTCATCCAGGCCGGTCGCCTTCCCCGCCGGCTCCCCTTTTGGCACATGGGAACTGCCAGTTCCTGTGCCTTCAAGAGCTCCTGTTTAAAGTAGGTCCAACCATCCTGGACCCCTTTGTTCTTAAGGGCTGCTGCCCAGGGGACTTTGCAAATAAGTTTCTTGAACAAGCTGAAGTTTGCCCTCCGGAAGTCCAAGGTGAATGCAGACCAAAAAAATCTCTAAACCAAAACAAAAAGTTAAAAATCAAACCATGCCATTTTGCAAGTAATTTATTTCCCTATATGTAGTTGAAGTTGTGAATAATTTGCAATTATATTTTATTCTCATATGTATATATATAATAACCTTTTAAAACCTCAGGTTTCTCATTCTCAGGTTTCTTCTTGTAAAAGGTACCGGTATACTACACAGAGCCCTCCTACTACTGTAACAGAGGTACATTTTCCATGCCAGTGAAATTATTTAGTTACAACATTTCAGTCACTTTGTCAACAGTGAACCTTAGAACCTGGTAAACAGATACATGGAAATTTCTAGGGGACATAATCTTCATTTACATCATGTATCCTGTACTCTCTTGTATCTTATTGATGCTGTACTATGACAAAACTCCAAATAATTTTCTGAATAATTGAAAATTGATGTTAGAGTTGTATTTGGTTTGTGCCTGCTGTGGGATTGGTAGTGGGATAGGGAGCTACTGGCATGGCTTCTGTAAGAAGCTTCAAAAAAATCATCCAGTCCCAAGCTGGACCTGCCTCCAACCAAGGCTCAGCTAATCAGAGCCTCTGTGATAACAAATTTCAGATGGGAAATGCATTTGGGTGAAAGTTTTTTGGGCTTGTTCAGGGGTTCTTTTGTTTTGAAGAAGAGGGGGATGTGAGAGAGAGAAGTATGTGAACACAGGTCAGTGAGGAAGAAGCAGGAGAGGCATGCTGGAGCAGCCGTTCTCCTGAGGCCTGTGGTGAGACCACATGCTGATCCCCTGAAGTCTTTAGAGATCAACGATGGGACAGAATCCTGTCCAAAGCTAGTGGAGGACCCCATGTTTTAGCAGGATACTTTGCCCAAAGAAGTCTGTGACTCTGAAGGAGGGCCACATTGAAATATATTGCTGAGAGCCCAAGTGCACAGAGAAAATACAAGTCCTCCATGGTAAGGATGCCACATTGGAGCAGGGGAGAACTGTGAGGAGTTTTCCTTCTAATGAGGAAGCAGAAACAGAAACAAGGATCAGACTGGGACTGGCCACAAACTCCATTCCTTGTTCCTCTGCACCACTGAGGAAAAGGAGGTAGATGAGACGGGCCCAGAAAGAGGGGAAGATGGGAAGATGTTTTAAAGATCTAGTTATATTTATTATTGTCCTGGTTTGATTTAATTGATAAACCGGTGGTAGTTTTCTTTAAATTAAATTGATTTTATTTTCCCAAGTAAAGACCATAATTGGTGAGTGAGCCCTCCCTGTCCTTGGCCCTTCAAGCCTATTGTTGCATTTTCTCTTCCTCATCCCACTGAAGTAGCATACTAGTGAGTGAGCATCTTCACAGTGTTCAGTGCCAGCTGAGTAGGCTTAAATCATGACAAAAATGTGTCAGCCATAAATCAGATAAAACACTGAAGATTTTTCCATTGTTTATACGTTTGAGAGCTGTACAATGTTAGTCTATTGTGGAGGTGCTGTTGGTTTGGTCTTTTAAGAATATCAAAGTAATGAATCAATAAAACATGTATTTTATTCTCTGGCATCTTCAGAGAGGTTTATTTAAAATATATGCATTATGAGAATAGGGATGCTGTTTTAAGAAGACTTGAGAGACATTTAGGACCTCATGTAACCACCAATCTTACTGCCCAAAGTATTAAAAACTTGACATTTTTATCTTCAGAAGGTGATTTTACTTTCATTGTTTCCACACTGACTTCCTTGGACTACAGAACTTATTCTGCAAAATACCGCAGTTTAAGACACATGCAAGGATACAACAGATGCCACCTACAACATGCACCACCTGTGAGAAATTGTCAGCAACTGGCAACTAGTATCATTAAAATGTACATATTTTTTTATCACAAAGCCTTTGACATCTCGCATGCATCATCCTTGTTATCCCAGAATCTGTAATAAAGCCAGCAGAGAAACCCACAGACCCCAGAAATCATTAGGGTACTTTCCATTACTGGAGACATTCACTAGGAGTTACTTTGCTCCAGTTCTTTGCATTGTCCCAGGGTTTCTTTGCTGTATTTATTAAGTCAATGACACAGGCAATGTTAACTGTGGCATTGCAGTACTGTTTGCAGTCAAAGTTGCTTGTTCTGGTCAGAAAAGCCAAGCTGAGAAAGTGGCAGCATACTGATCATCTCTCAATACCTTTCTGTCCAAATTTCCTTGGGGAACATGAGAGAGAAGGGGACTTCTCAGCATACATTCAGTGAATTAACTGTCAAATATGAAAACCAAGCTTTCATTCAACAAAGTCTTATCATCCTCTTTTAACCTGAGGGTCTGGCATGTCCAGTGTGCAGTGTGGTAACTAAGAAGCAGTGGTAATGGAAAACTACCTGTGTTGGGGAGAAAGGATTCTCAGAAGAACATGAAAGCTAAATAAAACTTTTCATGTTGCTATCCTGTTTCTATGTCTTGTTATACCACATGCAACTAAGGCGTTGATCAGAATGCACTCAAACTGTACCAGGTAGGAGCTATAGTTTATTTAGATTTGCAGAGAAGATGCAAATGATGATATTTGGATAGCACATTCCCTGCCCCAGAGTCAGGGTTCCCTGATAGGACTCAACAGACAGTGGTTGGCAATATTGAGCCACTGTCAGCCCAGAATGTCAGCACTGGCTTTGATGTGAAGAGCTGAGACAATAAAGGTCTAATAAATAAACAAATAAATAAAATTTAAAAGTAAAAATCCTGCTGTTACTATGTGTCCTGGTAACACAGACCACTCTCACAACCCCCTTCCTCTCTTCCCCTGCAAATGATAGATGTTGGAGGTAGAGGAAAAATGCAGTTACTAGTTGAGATAAGGACAATTTACTCTGTTGTAGGGACATCAGGAACACGAAAGAAAACAGGAAAGAAAATACCAGCTGCTACTTCAAAGTGCCCAAACCAGAAATGACCACACCCCTACCCAGAAGCTGGGGTAGAAAAACATAAAAACATGGAAACTTTACAAGCTATGGAATATATTTCAAGTCCTAGAAGTCCCACCAACCCTTTTGTGTCATGCAGTCAACATGATATTAGCATGGTGTAGGATATATGATCCNAAAAGTAAAAATCCTGCTGTTACTATGTGTCCTGGTAACACAGACCACTCTCACAACCCCCTTCCTCTCTTCCCCTGCAAATGATAGATGTTGGAGGTAGAGGAAAAATGCAGTTACTAGTTGAGATAAGGACAATTTACTCTGTTGTAGGGACATCAGGAACACGAAAGAAAACAGGAAAGAAAATACCAGCTGCTACTTCAAAGTGCCCAAACCAGAAATGACCACACCCCTACCCAGAAGCTGGGGTAGAAAAACATAAAAACATGGAAACTTTACAAGCTATGGAATATATTTCAAGTCCTAGAAGTCCCACCAACCCTTTTGTGTCATGCAGTCAACATGATATTAGCATGGTGTAGGATATATGATCCACTTCACACTGTGTCCCTGTGGGGTGGAGATAGCCCCTTCCCACATCACAGAATCACAGAATGTTACAGGGTGAAGGAACCTCCAGAAATCGAGTCCAACCTCCCTGTCAAAGCAGGATCCCCTAGGGTAGTCTGCACAGGAATACATCCAAGCTGGTTTTGAAAGTCTCCAGAGAAGGAGATTCTACAACCTCTCTGGGCAGCCTGTTCCAGTGCTCTGTCACACTCTCACTGTAAAGAAGTTTCTCCTCATGTTGAGGTGAAATCTTCTATGTTTAAGTTTGCATTCATTGTTCCTTGTCCTATTACTGTGCACCACTGAAAAAAAGATTGGTCCTTTTCACTTGACACCCACCCCTCAGATATTTATAGATATTGATCAGATCTTCTCCCAGTCTTCCCTTCTCAAGACTAAACAGCCCCACATGTCTCAGTCTCTCTTCATAAGGGAGATGGTCAAGTTCCCTAATCATCCTGGTGGCTCTCCATTGGACTCTGTCCAGCATATCCCTGTCTCTCTTGAACTAGGGAGCCCAAAACTGGACACAATACTCCAGATGTGGTCTCACTAGGGCAGAGCAGAGAGGGAGAACCTCCCTAGATCTGCTGGACACACTTCTCTTGATGCACCCTAGGATATCATCGGCCCTCTTGGCCACAAGGGCCAAGAGTTCTCTGTCCCACAGAGAACTTGCCGTCCATGAGGACTCCAAGGTCTTTTCCTCCAGAGCTGGTCTCCAGCAGGGCAACCCCTAACCTGTACTGGTGCCTGTTGTTATTCTTCCCCAGATGCAGGACCCTGGACTTGTCCTTATTGAACTTCATGAGGTTTGCCTTCACCCAGCTCTCCAGCCTGTCCAGATCTCATTGGATGGATGGCAGCAAAATCTCATGGGCTGTCAGCTATCCTCTCAAGTTTTGTATCATCAGGGAACTTGCTGAGGGTACACTCAATTCCTCATTCCTTCTAGTGTGGCTGGTCAGTTTAAAGCAAAGCACTATAATTTGCTCTTTCTTGAGAAGTCCAATCCCTTAGTGTGTTGGTGAAGCTCAGAGTCATCACAGTTCATTGTCAGCTATACCTTTACTAATAAACTAAATCTGGCTAAGGCACAGTCTGAAGCACAATCATAATAGCATTTCTTCTATCCAGAGGTTAGCTTGCTGTCATGCATGGCTGAGGCTTGCATCAAATAACCCACACCTGAACCCTGTTCAAGTGACAGCATAAGCCAGAAACGCTTTGCAATGTGCAATAGCAGACCCCATGGTAAAACAAGAGTTTAGCTGCACAGACATAAGCTGTGCTGCTCCAGGGTCACAGAACAGGATGAGGCCAGTTTAGGTTTTTTTCTATGACAGTACAGTTATAGTCACTAGGAAAATTAGTCACAAATCTAATTTCCCTTCAACTTTTCTCATGTTTCGTGGTCCAGGATCAGTCACTTATTTCTTTTGTCTCAGATTTCTATACTTCCCATGGCAGAAGTAGGGGAACATCCTTGTCCTTCTGCAAATGTGTATTTTGAGTATTACAGAATTCAGCAGTCGTGGATTCTCTGTACCCAAAAGCAGATAAAAATGAGATTCACAGCAGGACGTGAAGCTAGGTCTGTAGTTCTGAATTCCATCCCACTAACTGAACCTCAGGTCTCTCCTCTATGCTACCCAGCAAGCATTTACTGCATGACCATGTCTTCATGGCGTTTTGTTAAAAAGCCGATATTGCATTCATATCCCAAACCCTTTAATGCATTCACAAATCTTTCATATCAGTCACATTTGCACATTCACAGCATTTCAAAAACAGCGTAGGACATCTTGACTACATGAATTACATGCCAAAAAGGCACAGTATAGTTCCCATAATGAGAACATAACAGCACTCCCAAGGTTGTCTGTGATGATTAGATGCAGCTATAGGAACCTGCTTATTTCTTTTTCAGGAGAAAAGAAGATTATGCATTTCAATAAGGAGACTGTGCATTATGTACACCTGTGCAACAACTGAATTTTGAAACCATTACTAACCATTTCTGTTCTGTTTCAAGCAATCCCATATCATGCTTTAGAAATTCCTTAAAGCCTGACAAATACTGAATATTTTATAATATTGACTTCTTCCTACTCAACAATCATATAAGCCACCTCAACATTAAAATGCAATTATATAACATTCCTATGGTAACCACAGCAACCGCTTACTTGGAAAATTAATATTAAAAGAGAAATGTATTTTTAGAGCAATACAATTCTTCTAATACAGTTTTTCTGCTGGAAATCTTAGAGGATTGGTACCACTGTGAGATGGTGCAGCTTTTTACAGTATCAAAGTATCACAGTATAAGCAAGGTTNTGGCACAGCAAGTACTGTTCTTTGAAACTGAGGACCGATATGCTTGGTGACGACTAGGAGTCTAATAAACATTTTCTCTTAGTACCACTCTCTTCATCTGAGAGTCAAATAAGATTTTACTCCAAGTCATTGTTTCTAAAACAACAAATCAAAATAAAATATTCCTTCTCCGTCTTTCGATGAAGTGCTAAATGCTATTTGGCCTCCAAAAAGTAGAAATCAACATTTCTATCAATGCAAAAAGAAGGAAAAACAAACAAACAAACAAAAAACATAAGCTCTGATCCTGATCCTTGAATATATTGTCTTTAGATATCTACATTGTCCATTCTTCCTTACCATCAGAGCTATTTTCCAATGTTCTATAACACTGTTAAAGAACAAGAGACAGATAAAGACTACTTGTAATCTTAGTCTTAAAAGATTATCATTATTTTTCAGTGATTTCAAGGTCTCAGTCCTCACACAAAGTCCTACAAGATCAACCAATTAAATTCTCTAGAGCCTGATTTGGCAGTATTATGCCAATTTGCACCAGCATTACATTTTGCAAACTGTAGATGCAAGTTCAGGTGCATCATAGCTTTAGTGTTGAGTAGGTAAACATATGTTCCACAAAACATTTGTCCTCCTGCATTTTTTTTTTTTCATTATCTAGTAGCCAGGCAGGTCAGAAACTCAAGCATCTCTCATTTAGGAACAGCTTCAGAATTTGCTACAGTCCCTAGAGGATTTTGGGCCTTCTAAACTAATCAAGAATTTATAAGACATAAATACTACATTATGTCTGTGACAGATGAATTTTTCTCCCCACTAATGATCCCTTGGCCAGTGTAACAACTAAGGAATGTTGTTACATGAAAAATGGATATTGTAATACGTTGCCTGAAGGGAGTTATACAAGAGAAAGAAATGAGTTAGGGCCTCTTCCATGAGTGGTCATACAACTGTAAAACAGACATGTTTAGAGAGTGTGATTGTGGAAGTTTATTTGTTTTGAATATTATTTGGATTTTGATGAGTGCTAAAACGACTTTATGTTCAGCAACTCTCTTAATTGCATGAAATTCCACATTGCACAGAATATCTAAGGCAAAGATGAAGAGCTTAAATTAATATAAAAAGCACCACTGGCACAGATGAAGTCACAGTGCTTTATTTCAACTGAGAATCTATCACAAAAATGAGATGTGGCTAATGGTTGTGAAGTGCACTTCTTTTCGTAAATTGTGGAAGAAAAAAATGTGGTATTTTTAGAAGCAATATTGTAAGAGACAACTTATGTATACATGATATTAATGGCATAAGACATTAAGTTCTGAATGTTTGCTTTTCCCTGCTTGCATACCAATGCATTATTTTGTATTTAACTGGTATCTCAAATGGGTATATGTTCTTTCACCTCCTTTATTTATGTAAGATGTGTTATTTGTTTGCCTTGAAATTTTTAGGGTCTGCACATTTATTTTGGGAATAGGTTTTGTTTGTCAGGATGACTCATGGCCACCCTCTTTCTCTCTCCCATACAACCACAAAAACAAAGCTGAAACATTCTGTATGTCTTCAGAGAAGATATTGTCTTGGTAGCATGTAATTTATTTAATCTAATAGAGATTTTAATCCACATGGCATTCAACACATCCAAGTGCCAGGTGCTGCACTTTGGCCACAACAACCCGATGCAGAGCTNCACCGTCCCTGGAGGTGTTCAAGGTGGGTCTGGACGTGGCACTTGGTGCCATGGTCTAGTCTCGAGGTCTGTGGTAATGGGTTGGACTTGATGATCTTTGAGGTCTCTTCCAACCTTGGTAATACTGTGATACTGTGATGTGCAGGTAATAGGAGCTTCTTTTGACTCTTTTACAGGTAGGAATTGTTCTGGTTTGTGTTCTTTTCTTTTCAGTCCCAATGGAGATGATCTTCGCTAGATTTACACTTCTTTTACAACTTATGGGCTAATGCAAAAGCTAGCTTTTGTTTATTTTTTACCATGTACTAATATATGTACTTTTTTATTCTTAAGTAATTTTCCCCTGCTTCTCATATTGAGATGCTAATATTCAGTGCACATATTGCTTTATAGATGTGTTACATGCCTCCACATATTGCTTTATAGTGTGTTATATGCCTCCACTGAGAATTTTGTCTTTCATGATTTTTGTAATAAGACTGAAGTTCTTAGTGCTAAAGTGCATTTGTTTTGTATGCCAGTAATATTTCAATCACTTGCATCTCCCTATATTTCCCCAACATGATTGCTATGAGTTATCATAACTGTCTTACCTCTTGCATTTAAGATAATGGTACTGTTGCTTCCTTGAAACATGCACATGTATGTGATGCATATGTGTAACAGACAGGAAAGGGGCAATTGCTAAAGATAATACACTGGAAATACACCACTGATTTATAAATATGTGTAGCTAGCCTAATTATCAAATTTTCTTTCCTTTTTAGAGATATATTTATGGATAAAACCTCACATTAAAACTGTAGCTATTGGCTATGATTACAAAGTAGGTTTCTTTGGATAATTAAATCAGTGCGATCATGGTAAGTATAACTTTCTTTTTTAAATTTTATTTCAGTCTTGGTCACAATATATAAGATAGCCCTTTTGTTCTACTTTCAGCTCCCACACTTCACTCAATTTTTCTTCTTAAATTGGATTATAACCTTCAGTAGAAGCAATTACCTTGATTCCTTAAATTCTCTGTCAAAGAAGGGTCTCTGAAACGGAGTGGAAGGAACCATCTTCAGGTTTCTCACTCCTTTGTTATGAAATCTGCCAATCATTTTCCCGAGTGGATGTGAAAATAGGAGGAGCAGATGAGGAGATAAACAAAATAAAAAGCACAAAACCTCTCCCTCCTCTCATATATTTCTGTTTGTATTTCATATTTAAGTTCCTGGCTCATAAGGTCAGAACTATAATTATTTTACATTTGTGTAATTTGCAGTCTTTTAGGCCTTTCCTTTTGCCTGTACTGCCCACAGAAAGACACTGTCCTCAGCTACTGTAAATCACAACAGCTCCATAGTGGATGGATGAAGTTGATAATCAATTATACTTTTGAACTTTCAGAGTCACAGGCACATAATGAAATCACAGGAATACATAGAAATGTAGCTTGCAACTTTCTTATCTTCTCCAGGTTTGTCCACTGATTCTAACTGAACCTGAGAGACTAAAGTTGCTTGAATTGCATATAGAAAGATTGAGAGAGATGTAGAAGGAAAAGCAAATGTATAATGCATATGCATCAGTTCAATGCACAGAAGTGATCTGATGAATACTTTATAAGTCTAATTTATAAGTGTACCCAGTCTTCCTCAGTGTGCATTGTTTAAATTCAAAGTTTGTACATCCTGTGTGGTATACTCAGATTGTATCAACACTTCAGAGCATTTTCCCTCACTCCCAACAATGGAATGTGCTTCTTGTATACATTTTGCAGAGTAAAATGAACTCTGATGCTATGATGTACAAAGAGGGTATCAATGTGAACTTTCAATGTTTATTGGCTCATTTCCTTCAATTCTTCTTAGTTCTTAAAAATCAGTTACATATGAGAATTTTTGTTACTGATAGCCACTTGATAAAAAAAATCATGGATCTCCTACACAGTTAAGGCAGACCAAGACAGAGCAGTTCAGTTACATGGACTACATCAGTGGATGTATTATAATTTATATAACTGCTGTCTTCTTGAAGCATTGCTTCTGAAAAATAAAGATGGAGATGACTTGCTTTCTCTAAGAAGTGACAGGGACAAGATTTGTCTTTATGAAAGAGCGGTATTTCCAGAAGCATACCTTAAAAATATCTCCCTTAGGAATCACACATTACAAGCTCAGAGGAAGTTGTGTCTCCTCATCCACAGATAGCCCAAACGAAAAAAAATCTAAGCAGTGCCTGGAAAATTAGATGTACAAAATCCTTATCTGGCAAGAGATAAAGTGAATTGGTTCCATTAATTATCAGATTGGAAAAGAATTAACTACATACTGAGAAAGATTTTCTCCTTCTCAAGCTATGGTTAGCCGATTCATAACTACAGTCTTCACAAATATGTAAAATGTACAAATTGAAGGATACAAAATATTATGGGCAAGTCTATGGAGCTGCCCATAGAAAATGTTACATGAGGATCTGATAAAGTTATTTTAATCACTGTTTAGCCAGTAAACTGGAAGTTTCATTAAATCAGAGGTATCAGGGTCTATATCCTGCAGCAAGAGTGAGTCTTCTAGTAACAGTGTCACCAGGATGCTCTAAGACCATAAGCAGAATAATATTTGTAGGGAAAGGGAATGACTGTTAAATACTGCAATGATGAATCCTAAAAACCTCTAAAAAGAGATATTTGACAGTAGTGCCTGGCTATTTTTTACATAGCACAAGGAATGAAACCCAAAGCAGTGAGCTGATAAAGCTTCTACTGAGCAGAGGTATGACCTGGGACCTCATACCTATGCAGACTAACAAACAGCTTCGGATCTCAGATCTCTCAGTTTTGGGAGCTGCCAACAGTGACAACCCTGTAACTCTTATGGATTTATGAAAATTCATACTGCAAATTCAAGCATCTGAAAAACTGTAGATTTTAGAAGATCCACTAGAGAAGGTTTTCTTTCTGTTTCTACTCATGAGGGCAGAATCAGAAAAATCCCTCTGCAGAACATTTTGGAGTCTATAGCACTTTGGAGAAATATGATATTTTCTATAGAAATCTGTGGTAAAATAGTAGCAGAATAGACAGACTAAAATACACAAGGCAGGTACACACTCGAGGACATAATATATGCATGATAGAACAAAAGTGAAATGTCACTGTAGCACAAAGAAGTTAATAGAGGTGATTCTCTGAAAATCTTTCAGATCTACATTTTTTCCCATTTTTTCAAGTCAATCTCTTTACCACTCAAAACAAGGTGGAAGGAGAATTTTACTTTGGAGAGTAAGATAACTGTTTTTTAATTATTTTACTTACCAGGGGGGAAAAAAAGTATGTCAAAATGGGTATATTATGAACACATGTACATATATAAGATACATATATAAATACATACATACATACATACATACACACACACACACACACACACACACACATATACACATAGAAACACAGCAGTTGGAAAAGATCATCAAGTCCAATCACTAACCTAGCACAGACAACTCTACCACTAAATCATGTCCATGCACCACATTTATACATCTTTAAATACTTCTAGGGATGGTGACTCAACTATTTCCCTGAGCATCCTGTTTCAATGCTTGACAACCCTTTCAGTTAAGAAATTTTTCCTGATACCCAATCTAAATCTCCCCTGTCACAATTTGAGGCCATTTCCTCTTGCCTTCTTGCTTGTTACTTGGGAAAAGTGACCAACATCCACCTCACTACAGGTACGACCACCTCAGGTAGTTGTAGAATGTGAGAAGGTCTCCCCCTAGGCTCTTTTTCTCCAGGCTGAACAATCCCAGCATCCTCAGCAGCTCCTCATAGTACATGTTCTCTAGACTCCTAACTGCCTTCACTGCCCTTCTTTGGAACTCCCTAGCTAGCCGTGATTATTGGTAAATGACTGAAAATGGCTTGATGAGCACTTCCACCAGCTCACTCAGTACCCTTGGGTGGAACACCTTGGGTCTCATAGACTTGGGTGTGTCTAAGCAGTGCAATAGGTCACCAACTATTTCCATTTGGGTTACAGGGGTTTCATTCTATTCCCCATTCCTGTCTTCCAGCTCAGCAGGCTGGGTATCCTGAGAAGATCTGGTCTTCCTATTAAAGATGGAGGCAAAGAAAGTGTTAAGTACCGGAGCCCTGTCACTATGTTTTGCCGTGCATCCAATAAAGGATGCAGTTTCTCCTTAGTCCTCCTTTTGTTGCTAATATATTTATAGAAACATTTTGTCTTCATTTGAAATGAGGAGAATTTAAATAGTGAGGAAGACAGGCTCTAAAATTATTCTTCAAGTAATTAAAGAAGACTCCACACAAGATTGGGTTGGATAGAAATACAGACTATTATTGGAAGGTGAAATGGAAGGTGCTATTAATAAATCTGAACTACAACATAAAGCAGTCCAAAAGCATACAAAATACACAGGAAATCCGTAGTCTGGGTGTAACACAAAACCCCGTCAGACCAAAACCTTCTCCAAAACTTGCCTCCAAACAGACCAAACTCAAACCCCCAGTACTCCTTTTCCTCCCCGACCTGGGGTTTACCATAAGCCCCAGTGCACTTTCTTTCCCTCCATTTTTAGGCTAGCCAGGCCTGAACTCCACCCTCTGCCACCCCGCATTGCTCCCCAAACTGACCAAGACGATCTTGTGCTGGTTTGAGGCTAATTGGAATATTTTAATGGAGAAAATTATATTACAGGCTGTGAAACAAAAAACAATGGTGATGCCTACTTCACTCATAGGCTTGCTGAGATGTATAAGACTAAGAACATAAACATAGATAAGACACAGACACTCTCAGGCTCTGTAGCTTCTTATCTTCTCTCTGCCGAGTAACCTAACTAACCACTTTCCTTCTAACTCCCCTGGCCGATCCTCTGAACTCACCTTACGGGTAAGCCAAACCCTGGGGAAAGGTAGAGGGGTGGGGAGAAGGGGGAAGGGTGGTTGGGAGCCCCTTCTGGGATCTCTGATTTCTGGGAGGGGTGTTGTGTTTCTGTATTACCTTTAACTTGTATATTTCTGTAAATATTCCTGTATATTGTGTATATATCTGCTTGTATATTGTACTAAGCTGTAAATATAGCTTCATTCCTTAACTTCCAGCCGGCTGAGTGTAGCCTGGGTGATTTTACAAAGTCTGGGGGGGGCAAACCATCACAATTGTGCAGGAATAAAAGCCTGGTCAGGGCAGAGAGGCCTGTGACACTGCCCCATGTTACCAGAGAGGAGAGCGTGCCTCACTGCGAGAAGGGAAGGAAGGAAGACAAAGAGCAGGCTTCACTGACAGCTGAAATAGAGTAAGAGGAAAAAATTATAGAAATGAAATACCAAAGGATTACAATTTCCTGTCCACTTCTGGANACTTTCTTTCCCTCCATTTTTAGGCTAGCCAGGCCTGAACTCCACCCTCTGCCACCCCGCATTGCTCCCCAAACTGACCAAGACGATCTTGTGCTGGTTTGAGGCTAATTGGAATATTTTAATGGAGAAAATTATATTACAGGCTGTGAAANTTCCCTCTATCTCTTTCTGAAGAACCTTAAAAAATTCTATGGTTTCCTTAAAGCCACAAGTCTCAACTCATGACACATTTTTATGTCTCATGGCAGTGGCCAGGTAAGTTCTAGCTGGACTTTGGCCCTTCTAATTTTCTCCATGCATAACCTCATGGCATCCTTGTAGTCCTCCTGAGTGACCTGACCCTCTTCCAAAGCTCCTTTTCTTCCCCTAAGTACCTATGTAGTATGTCTTATATAGAATTATGAACAATTTAAAAGAATTTGAATAAAGAATTTGAATAAATAAAAGAATTTGAATATTATATGGGAAGTTTGATACTATTTAGAATCAGTAGTCCTCGTTCATCAAACTTTTAAATGTCATTACAGATTAGCTAGACAAAATATTTCTAGACAAAATATTTTGCCCTTTTCATCAGCCCTGATACAACCTCCTAAATACTCTTTTAAAATTGTTTCTACTTTAATATAAATAAATAAAAGGTTTGAGTTTTGTTTTTTTTCCCAAGAAAATAATAAAATTATCCCTGGAATCTTTGCTTCCTCTCCACAGTCATGCTTTTCATTTTTTGTTAGTCTCCCATTAAAAGCAATTGCAAAAGGATTAATAATTTTGTAGAGCCATAAGCCTCAACCCACAACACAGTGTTATTGTCTTTCGTGGCAGTAGCCACTTTGGCCTCTCTAAAGACTAATAATTTTGTAGAGTTTTGTCACTGCTTGCATAAGGTCATTATGGGGGTGACCCTTTCATTTAACTTGCTATTTCTTTCTCTGAAATAAGAAAAAGATGGCTTGTTTTTCTTGAGGGAGGCAAATCTGATGGCTATATTGCCACCATAATTCTTGGCTTTTTTTGTGAGCAGGGACATTTCTGAAATTCCTATTTGGACAAAGAATACCCACAAAAAAAAAAAAAAAAACAAACCCATGAAAATTCATTGGCAGGGCATTTCCTGACATGCTGTTTTACATATTAAATCTTACTAATTTAGGAGATGTAAAACTGCATCTAATTTGGGAAAGAGAGATTATATTTTACAGTGAAAATGCCACAATACAGTCATGTGTTTCAAATGCCCATAAAGAAAGATGTTTGTCCAGATAGCTATGCTATTCTTTTTTAAATTGTTGAATTTCTTTTGAGATTAATTAATATATCTGCTTGTAAAAAGGCATGAAAGACTATGCCTGGCTGCTTTTTGTTAATAAAAATCATCATTTAGCAGACCTGGACATGACGTAAAAGGATGTTTCAACTGAATGGTTCAATGAGATTGAAGACTAGGAACATTTTTCAGGAAGGACTAAACAGCTCTTAAAGTCCATCTTCATAGATTATTAGGCAAAGTAAAACTACTATAATCTTCAGATATGACTTATTCCTTGGCAGACAATGAAATATTTCCCTAAATTAGGTCTCATATGAATTAAATTAAAAAAAAAAATAGATAAACCCATAACATTTTCTATCTCTGATTCCAACACTTTTGAGAAAGTCAATTCAACACATCATTGACAAGTTGTCTTTGCAACAGTATCCTGTTCCAAATATGCATACTTTCTAATCTTAATTTGTCTAGCTTCAAATTTAATACCTCTCTCACAAAGACCCTTCTACACTGAAGAACTTCTCAAAGTTACCAGTCTCATAGTGGTGGCACCAACCAGCCCAGAGGCTACTTTCTACCCCTGCTTCGTATTTCTTGGAGTACTTGTGCAAGACTGGCTCCAGCCTTTGTGCTCATGATTGTCTTCTCACTTAAGGTAAAGGTGCACAGGGAAGCCCCTGGAGCATGGGTGCCCTTCTGGTCAGGGGAGACCAGTATGGCAAGTGCCTTCCAGTCTGGGGGCCAAGGATGGCTCTGCTGGAAATAGGGATACATGTGCAGGTAGGTGGTGTACTTCCAGTTCTCCCTTGAAAATTACTGTGCTTCAGGGTCCCAGAGTGCAGGTATTATTCAACTGTGCAATAAAAACTTTTCTAGACAGGTTGGCTGGTTGAGCCCACCTGCTGGAAGGATCCGCAGTGCACATGCACACATGTATATTCTCAGCACCCAACCTCCACCTCACTTTGGCACTGAGAGGTGACAGGGTGAGTTTGTGCAAGTACTCTGTGTGTCCGTTTGTGTTACCTGTTCAGCTATCCATTGACTGACATATACTACACTGAACAATGCCTGTGGTGTATATGTGTGGCCTGTGAGTACGCATCTGCTGGGAATGTATGCTCAGCCTCACTGCTGGTTGGAGCTGGGGACATGAAGCTGCAGCTACCTTCTCACTGCAGGATTTGGTGGATCCTAATGGGTATGTCTGCTTCTGCACTACAGACTCATTTCCTGCAGACCCATGCAGTGTGATCTGGAGTGGTTTTAGAGCTGTGGCTTAATAGGACAAAGCTCTCTATCCTGTGGGAATGGACTGCATTCATAAATACTTTGCTAGGAAGTGCAGCTAGTAACTTGTGAAGACTTTTCTGCAACAGTACTTACCTATTCTTCTGCCCCTACTTGCTTGTTCCCTCCTGTAATTTGCATCATTTGAAGACAGTATCAGTAATTAATTTTGCCCAAGATGTTCACAACCTTGATAAATAGCTCAGAGTCAAAAACTGATCACTGAGAGGCAATCTTTGTAGCCACTTCACGAGGAATCCTGCTTATAATTGTACTGAGCTATTACTTAGATAAAATATAATAAACTTAATGAATAGCGTGCAGATTTTTATTTATTGTTTCCCATTATTTTAAAGACATTGTGCCATATCAGGTAAGAACAGAAAATCAAGAATATTACAGCAGCAGTGCCTTTTTAAGGCAAATTTGTAATTGTCAAAAAAGCCATCAAGTTACTTTGACTAGATATATTTTCCAGAAACATGTGTTGCTTTGCATTAATTACATTGCTATTTTTAATAAACTGAGCCCCACATTGGGTGTTTGAATTTTTCCCGCCTCAGACTAATTTTATGATGACAAGTTTATAACTAAATAGGTTATTCTATTTATTCTTTCACAAATATTGGTACAACATTCATTTTTTCTTGCAGATGTTTCCTAAATATCCTCCATGTTTCAACACCTCTGAAAATCAACCTTGACAGTGTAGAGAACTCCTCTGACACTTCTATTATAATTCTTTGATGCAAATTACATGGACATGCTGGTGGTACATCCAAATGAGAAGGAGAAAGAGCTTAACATCCTTCAGAGTAACTTTTGTAATGGAAATATTTTTTAATTACCAACTATGATGGGACTACATTATCTGGATGCTTCTCAAAAGAGAACAGAACTACTGAAGGAAACGTTTTGCTTTGTCCAATGATAATTAATGTGGACTTATTTTATTTTATTTTATTCTATGTTCAGACACAAAACAGTCATGCCTCAAACAGAAAACTACACACATATTTTTTTTTTGCCAATTTTCTACTCTGAAATCTTTGGGTCTATGACTTAGGACAGTGTGTTGAAACATCCTTACTATGATGGGTATGGATGGCAGCAATCCCAGGAGGGCCCCTGAAGCTCCACACTCACATTAGCCAACAGCCATCACATAGCAGGGAAAGGAACAGAAACGTTCATTTCACTAAAGCAGCTAAAGGGTTGTAATTATATTCAGCTCACTTCACTATTTCTTTACTTTTATATTGCAGTTGGTCACATTTGCACTGAAATAAAAATGAAAAAGAAGCTGAACAACAACCTAAACAAAATCAGTGGATCTTAACCCTAACCAGGGAATTTTAACCCTTCTCCATTCACCATAAACTATGCACTACTCCTATCCACAGTGTGAAAGCACAGCTCAACTGCATTGTTTCCAGTTACCCTAGGTTTATGAGGCAAAGTGACTTTTTTTCTTCAGTCTTTAATACTTTTTATTATTCTGAGATGCAAACTTCTTAGTGTGTTGATCAGAGGGAGTACACATAGTAATCCTGGGTGATTAAGCTCCATATTTGAAGGGATAAAAGAGAAAGAGGGATAAAGTGAAAACGGATAAAAGAGCTGTCTCTTCTCTTTGTAAAGAGAATGGACAGCTAGGGATTTATGTTTATTGTAGATTTAGGAGTCTTTTTGTTTGGTCAGTTGGTTGTTTTGTTTTGTTTTATCTTACAGGTTTTACTTTATTTTGTATTAGTTTTTAATCTTAATCAGAGGTTCGTCATTCTAAACAATTGACAGCTATAATAATAATAATTTAAAAAAAGAAATTACTTGGAATATAGGTAAAACACAGTATTTGGGTAAATTTGACATTTTCCTTTCAGTGGTCATTAGTTGTGCAGTTATACTTCTGAAAGCAATGGTCTTATAAAAATTAACTAAAAGCTGTTTACTTTAAATATTGTAAAACAGCATTAAAGCAAATTTCCTCTTAAAAAAAAATCCAATTGCATCCTTAATATTTTCCTAATATTTCAAATCCCTGTTTGCATTCTGGCTTACAAGTTTTTAACTTTTATGATGCAGAACTATATTTTTGTCTGCATTTTGTGATTAATTACATCTGAATAGCTCGTGCCTGCTGAATGTTTATATGTGTAATCAGCTGTGCAATCAGACAACTAAAGGAGCTGAATAACTCAACTAGTTTGCATGCACTTCCAAAAAAACTTGCAAGTACAAGAGGGGAAAGTATCATGCTGTCGTCAATGAGCTGTAATCAAAGACTTCACAGCTATGCTTCGGACTTTAGGAAAGGCTGTAACTCTGTAGTGACAATGATTCTTATTTCAAGCAATTTGGATACACAGACAGTTCTGCTCTCCTGACACAGGGAGTCTGTGCACTGAAAGCAGCTACTGACACTGAAAGGGATTTAATGATGTCTGATTTGCCATCTGGCTGCTCTGCAGTGATCGGTTGGTCAACAATAGTAGGCACATTTTGCTCATAGTTATTGACACCTTTTCCCTGTCTTTCCCTTCAGATAACATGACTAATGGCAGATACTTGATCATATAGAAGCTCTTCTAGTATACAATAGTATAGTTATTCACCCTGATTGAAAATGGCAAGTGTGGCTTTGTATTTCTGGGAGTTTCAGTGTGTAAGTTTTAATCTTCGACATCAAAAGTGATTTGTGTTCCCACCACTAGAGATAACTGTGCCAGCCTGCTGGGTTACAAACAGAGAAATCTGAAAATGAGATTAATCATAAAACAAAGATCTAGGTGGTGTTTCCCTAAAAGGCCCTTCAATGAGGTGACAATTTTTACCTTTTGACAAATAAATCTCATATTGTTTTAAATATAACTAGTAGAATACAGTTTTCCCTTTTTGACATTTGAAATAGTTTGTAGTTTTCCCTGGGTACCTTTTAAGTCACAATCCAATAGAAAAGACAATGTCTCAGTTTAATGTGTAAACAACCATGGTTACTTGGAATTCTTGAAATCTTTACTTTGGAATGGATTGTCTATACCTGACATTTCTTTGGACATTTTACTTATAAAGAGATGAGTTATTGATTAAAACTGATAAGAACTATAATTTTTACTTTCAATAGATATAAGCCTCAAATATTTAAAAAAACCCAAAACCCACCAAAAAAAACCGTTTTTTTTTTTTTTTTTTTACTTATCAAGACAGATAGGATGAATATCCATACATTTGAAGACAGCATTTATCTTAATGATTTTTATGTAAACCTAAGAGAACTGTAATATACTTTGTCAACAATGACACTTCCACTCTGGAACCCATAAGATCAGATTTAATTGTTCATATTAGAGTCGTATATATATTGCTGACTTCTTAATTTCAAAGATTAATTCATTTGAGCCATGGTGTTTAGCCACATTAGAATACTGCTCTACTGTCAGAAATTTAAAACATATTTTAATCCTTGCATTTAACTTTTAGCACATGCTAAACCCAAATGTTTCTATGCGGAAGGGGGAAGGAAAGAAGGGGGAAACAGGAGAGAGGGAGATGAGCTAAAAGGAAATTGCCTGTATATACTTGCGTGATGCATAGCCCATTTAACAGAGGATTTTAAGAACTGCAATTACCTGTAGCTCTCATAAGAGATCTTTTTCTTTCATTATAGCCATCACAGTCAAAAAAGAAATGCATATTGCATCCTTTTAACACTCCCACTGAACAATGTAGGAAGATGGTGTCATGGTGTGCCATAGATCATCATAGTCTGCAGCATCATTTTAAAATTTTCTTAGAATTATATAAACAATTCTACAATGCATGTTAATTTTTCATCGATTAAGGGTTGATGAATTTTCTCTAGCATCATGGTAGAAAGCAGATTAAACAAGTTTAGTGTAAAGCAGTGTTAGGAGTCTTCAGTAAAACTCAGCCCTCCTGGAGTCAGCATTTTTTCTAGTCTCTGATGTTCACCAAGCCCTGACTGGACTTAGAAACAGTGTGTCTGAGAAAATACATTTTATTGGCACTTGGAGCAAACCCAGTGTGTAGGGTGGCATTCTGCTTGCTTCCCTTCCCTTTCCCCTTCCCCTTCCCCTTCC
>WBNM01025034.1:27294-42078 GCA_013399055.1 Ramphastos sulfuratus
CTGCCTATGGCAGGGGGTTGGAACTAGATGATCTTTGAGGTCTCTTCCAACATTACCATTCTATGATTCTATAATAAAGATGACATATGGTTTTCCCCATCTTGTGTACCCCATTCCTGTCTTTTTCTTGGCAGGGCAATGAGAACTGCACCCTCTATACTTAAAACTGACTTACAACATTCACATCTGTGTGGAAATGCTGCAGGTTAAGTGTGTGAAATATTTGTATGTGATAAAACTATAGTTTGCTGTAATTTCATTCTGACTCAACAAAAAGACATTTCACAAGATGCAACACTATTGAATGTTTTTCAACATTTTCTGAGAAGGGAAAATATTCCTGTTTATACATATATATATATTATTTTTTCCCCCCCCTCTCAGTGTAACACTTACCTTCTATTTCTTCTACTTACCTACAAAGGTCCAGTGCCTGAGGTGCTGAGTGTCTCAGCTGACTAAGGAGCACATAAAGATGCGGTGGGGGTCACTACTGAGAACAGTGATTGTACTTGCATGTTACAGAGGTGCTGGTTATCATTTCTGGCAATGTATACAAAGAATTATCTTCAGCTGAAGCCTAACTTCATTTTACATATTTTCGTTTACCTCTAGAGTCCATATACAATAAAGAAAACTGTAAGAATAGAGATAAAATTTGTGTTATGTCACAGCAATGCTTTGGTTAAGAGCTAGAAGAAATCTCCTTTTCGTGGTCTCAGGTGTTTGTTCTGGGAGAATCAGAGGAGGTTCAGAATGGTTGATATGTGTGTATCTTCCTAATGCCCCTGCGTGTTTCTGCCTTGCATTTGGAAAAAAAGTCATTAGGAATAAAGCTATTTTGTGGAACTTTTATGTTTACAGTCTTCCCCAAAATATCTGTTTTCACATGAGGAGCCTGTGTCTTTGAATGAAAAGCCTGTGGTGAGTATGTTTACATGACTATCAGTTCTAGAGCTACATGATCCCTTACTAAACACTTTTTTTTCACAGAAAATAGGAGGATGATGTGGACAATGAAGTTCCTAATTCTTTTATTACTCCTTTGCCAACTCTTCAGACACATAATTAAACCTCTGTTCTACAACTTACAAAGTTTTTTGGTTTTGTTTTTTTTTTGTGTTGGTTTTTTTGTTGTTTTTTTGTTTTGTTTTTTTTTAATGAGGAGGAGTTGCCGGCTGTTTCTGTTAAGGTTCTTTGTGAAATGAGGAGTAAATGACACCACCACAATACACTTTTGTTAAGTAACCATGGTATCATGAATGAAAGACAGTTAAAGTCTATTTCCAATACCCTCTCTATGAGAAAATTGGTGTAGTTGCCACAGGACTGTTAAGTTCAAAGAAATGAAGCATTTGTTCCATGAATACACAGTTTAAGCTACAACAGACAAAAATGGTATGTAGCAGGTTTTCCTGAAATTAATAACATATTCTTCCACTTTGTAGTTGCTAAACTAATAAGAAACTTTTAAGTCAAAACTGATTTCACAACCTTACTTGAACTACCTAGTGATATATTTTCTAGGTTTATTTGTGCTTTGATGATTTTCAAAGATGACTGACAGTTCTTCATTTTTTTTATTCTAGATTTCAATTGCTTAATTTTCTTTGGACCTTGATTTTATAGAATCACAGAATTTCAGGGACTGGAAAAGACCTCAAAAGATCATCATGTCCAACTCCCCTGTCAGAGCAGGAACACCTAGACCAGATCACACAGGAATGCATCCAGGTGGGTTTTGAATATCTTCAGAGAGGGAGACTCCACAGCCCCCCTGGCCAGCCTGTTCCAGTGTTTTGTCACCCTCACAGTGAAAAAATTCCTCCTCATGTTTACATGGAACTTTGTATGCCTCAACTTCCACCCACTGCCCCTTGTCTTGTCACTGGGCATCACTGAGAAGAGCCTGGCTCCATCCTCTTCGCACTCACCCTTTACATATTTATAAGTATTAATGAGGTCACCTCTCAGTCTCCTCCAAGCAAAAGAGCCACAGCATATTTAAGAAATATGCTTTATGACTTTGAATGTGTCTCTGTAAATCTCAGTGCCTTATAACAATGTCTTTGAATATGGTTTTGATCTGGGTTTTGCTTCTGTTAATGCAGGGATTTCCCCTCCATAACTACTCTTTTCACATTTTTGCTAAGAACAAGTGGAAGACTTATTTCTTCTGCTTCCTCTCCCTTTCACTGGAATGTTTGGTTCTAGATGGTTTATACCACAGATTGCTTCCTTGTCTCCAGCTACCGTTAGGTAGAATAGGATAAGGGGCAATAGGTGGAAGCTGAGGCATGTGAAGTTTCATTTAAACATGAGGAGGAATTTTTTCACCATGAGGGTGAAACACTTTGACACCCCAGGGGAGTTGTGGAGTCTCCTTTTCTGGAGATATTCAAAACCCGCCTGGACGCATTCCTGTGTAATCTGGTATAGGTGATCCTGCTCTGGCAGGAGGGTTGGACTAGATGATCTTTAGAGGTCCCTTCCAGCCCTTGACATTTTATGATTCTATGATTCTATGGTTTTTCTCCATTAAAAGAATGTCCACCTTTTTTTTAATCAAAGGAACCTTGGATATTGACAATAATCTTGCTAATATTCCACTTCATGTTCTAGTTTCATATTGTGGATATTCTGGGGAAAGAGCTGCAAAAAGATATGTAAGACCTGAAATGCTTTCTCAGTGATGAAGCTTGTTTTAATCACATGAGCCAACTCATAACATTTTGAGTATGATGACATAGCGCAAAGGGCTGAAGAACAGAAGAGACCAACAGTCTATCTTATGCTGTCCCCTGCACTCTAAAACATTTGTGGTTTTTGTTTTGGTTTTATTTGTGTTTGGGGTTTTTTTGTTTGTTTGGTTGGTTGGTTGGTTGGTTTTGGTTTTGTTGCACTGAGCCATCTGGCATGGACACAGCCACTGGCACACTCAGTGAGCCCTACTTCCAGGGAAAGTTCCTCAGCACTTGGAAGTTCTGGTGTGGGTTTGAGTTTGAGTTCTTGTCCTCCTTCTCTTCTCCACTTTGGTAAGGTGATTAGATGCACAAAGGGAAGGTTAATGTATTGGTGGCAGTCATGTTTCTTGTGGGGCAGAGAAGTGGTCTGAGAGAGCTCCTTTGCCTCCACTCCAGTCTTTTCATTTATTTCCACTAATTTGTCAATGTCAAGACACAAGAAGTTTAGGTGAAGTTACAAAGTGGTAAATGAGAAACAAATAAATGGAAACACATTTATTAGAAAAAGGTTTCTGCTTTTTCCATTTTCTTGTTCGTTTGATTTATATTGTCCTATTATTAAAATATTGCCTGTGGTACTGCGGAATTCAGTGTCTACCTAGTGCTTTTAGTGTCGAGATTAAAAAAACCCAAATGTGTATTTCTCTTGTATAACCAATATCTAGAGCTTGTAATAATGTAGAAAATGTCAAAGTTCCTTCCCTAGTTGTCAAAGATATGGATTCATTTTAATGCAGTGGAAAACAATTTCATTTGTTCTTACTATGCAAAAAAAAACCCAAAAAAACCCCAAAACCTAAACCCCCAAAACCCCCGAATTATCTGATTTGGTTTTCACTGAAGACATTTTTTTGGAATATATCCAACATGAGCTTGATTTTAGGCAGAGGTTTCCATGGTTTAACTATAGCATTCTTTAGAAAGACATCTAGTCCAAATGAAGGATGAACATCTCAGCTTGTTCTCATCTTTATTTGTAGAAGGCATATGCCAAGCTTCACAGAAGTCAGAATGCATTTTGAAATTAATCCTGTTCTGGTGCAATGAATTTTCACCTCGATATATTTGACACAACTACTATTTACATATACATTTGCAGCCTGGAAATTCTACCAAGATAAATCCCATTGGAGTTCAGTAAAACCTAATGCACTTCTGAGGCAGAAAGGATTTTAAGTACGATACTTCATACATTTTTTTTTTTAATAGATTTTCATGACTAAATTAAGCTCCATTTTCTGTAGAGGCTGGAATTTTCACATTATGCCTGAAGTACATGTTCTATATTAAGCCAAATAACAGTAAATGTATCCTTAAAATTAAGCTGGTGTTTAGTTTCTATGCTTAACAAAAATGAATTAAGCGGGCAGTTAAGTATTGAAGGAATCGAAGTGTGATTGTGGACTTAGAGTTTCTGGACTTGTTTTCAACAGTCCTCTTCATACGAACAGATAAAGAATTCAAACACAGATGAAGAATTCAAAACTCCTGATTGCTCACACGTCCTCATGATCTGTAGCCAGGATTTGGTATGATTTTTTTTTTAGTTCAGTCAGAACAGGACTTCATCTGGAAAGCAGCAGATGGAAGGAAGGGAAAGGATCCAAGTTTTTAATTCTTTTTTTTTTCTCTTTTTTTTTTCTCTTAAAACCAAAAACAGATGTTATTGAGATGATCAAGCTACAGAGCCACAAATCCAACCAAGAATGGGGTGAAAAAATACACACAAACATATGTTGGTATTTGGTATATGGTTAATCAGGCAGGCTACAGTCACCTACTGCTGACATGAATATGTACCTTGCATACAATGGCAATGACAGGATTTTTAAGGTTTCTGTAGAGGAAGAAATTAATTTTGTATACTCTTTTGATTTCTCATTCATTCAAAAGAAAACCCAATTGCAACACCGATACTTATTTTAACAGCAGTCAAATGGTTCAGCACAGGACCAGGAAGCTGGCCAACAGCAAGCAGTAAAGTACACAAGTGAATTTTACTAAAAGGAGGTGAAGCTTATAGCGTATGGCTCAGGTTCACAGATTTCAGTTTGGGCAAATAATCTCACTGACAACTGTCAGGTGCGATACTAAATGCATGGAAGGACAATCGTATGGGACAGGATTTATTAAGGAGTTAAGAATTGATAGTTTCATGTCTATTAGTACTCAGCAAAAGATAAGGCATTTTAATTAGAGTTGAAGGGTGTGCTGATTTTATCATGATGATCATGATGAAGTAATTCTGATTTAGTTAATGATCTATTTATTAGTATCTCTAAATCTTAAAAAATAAAAATAAAAGATGGAAGACTTTGATGACGGTTACTTAGAAGAAAACTGTAAATGAGACATTCATTTTATTAACCAAAAAAAAAAAAAAAACCAAAACCCAAAAACTTCTCCAGTTAAATTAAATATATGCAAAACTTTCAAAAAGTTACTTATTACAGCTTATTAAAGCTTATTCTACCTAGTAACTTCCTTGTTGGAATTCAGTAATTATGAATGAAGGGGATCCCAACAGACAGCTGTTTTACACTTGAAAGCTCAGAAAGAACTAAAGAACACTTGATGTTGTATTACATAAGTCAAAGGAAGAATTATACAGCAAAAGTTCTGCTCTCCTGTATGGAAAGACCATAAATGGAATCCATATCAGATGAGACAGGTTGCTGTCACTGTACAAACACTAATGACTGCAAAGGCTGGGGTAGGAGTGGCTGGAGAACAGCCAAACAGAAAGGGATCTGGGGGTGCTGATTGACACCCGCCTAAACATGAGCCAGCAGTGTGCCCAGGTGGTCAAGAAGGCCAATGGAATCCTGGCCTGCATGGGGAATAGTGTGGCCAGCAGGAGCAGGGAGGTCATTCTCCCCCTGTACTCTGCACTGCTTAGGCCACGCCTTGAGTACTGTGTCCAGTTCTGGGCCCCTCAGTTTAAGAGGGACATTGAGGTGCTTGAGCGTGTCCAGAGAAGGGCAACGAGGCTGGTGAGAGGCCTCGAGCACAAGCCCTGTGAGGAGAGGCTGAGGGAGCTGGGATTGTTTAGCCTGTTGAAGAGGAGGCTCAGGGGAGACCTTCTTGCTGTCTACAACTACCTGAAGGATGGTTGTGGCCAGCAGGAGGTTGTTTTCNACTGCATCCTGAACTGCCTGGAAACTGCCTTCCGAGAGTTTACCAGGAACAGCCTCTAAATGCCTTCACATGATTGGCCTGCATAGCCAGCCTGACATCGTGCCAAGACTGCACAGGGCGTTGCATCCTGCCTGCCCCTCTGCAAGGCTTCTGCTTAATTGGGAATCAAGATGAACCAGGTCAGAGACTGTGCCAGACTCCCAGCTTCCTAAGAAAAGAGCCTGGGAAAACTCCAAAGCCTCTAATGGTTTTGAGACCACCGACAGCAACCCCTCCATGTGCTTTGGGTACTGCCCGATAATATTTTATGAGCAAATACTTAAAGCCTCTTGTGATTCACTAATTGCCTTGTGCCATAAGCAGAAAGGAGCCTCAAGTGTCCATCTAGTGGCTAAGTGGGATAACTAACCACAAGTGGTGTATTGACTGCACAAACCTTCTCTTCCAGCATAGTAGTTGCATTTGCTAGTTACCGCTTAAAGTGTTCCAGTTTTGCCTGTTCCCTGTGTGTATAAATTTCCAAGCTGTGCATTTCAAACCTTGTAAATAAGTTTTCTGGTGAGATTTAATATTAATAAACAATTTTCATAGTTATTAGCAATCTTCACCTGGATATCAAAATTAATATTGATTATTAATTTTGCATCATTTGTACCAGGATCTAAACAGTAAGTCATTCAGGTGGAAACAGAAAACAAGCTTCCAATACAGCTGTGTAATATTCCCAGATGTATTTGGATTGCATGGCAAGATTTTGGTAGTGGAGAGGCTACAGAGTGGATTCTGAAAACCTGCTAGAGGCTTCCCCCGTGTTCAAAGCAAATGCCTGCTCTGAGACAGACTTGGTGCTGACTGGAGCTAAGCCCATCAGTGACAGTGGTAGCACCTCTGTGATAACAAACTTAAAAAGGGGGAAAAAAACCTGCACACCAGCAATTGTAGCCAATGAGAAGAGTGAGAATATGTGAGACAATTCTGCACACACCAGTGCTGGAGCAGATGTTGCACTGAAGCTCAAAATGAAGATTACCAGGAGGCACGTTGTCTCCCTGCAGCCCACAGAGGTAAGAGGTGGAGCAGATATGCATGGTGCTCCATGAGGGCTCCACATAGGAGCAGATGGATGCACCTGAAGGAGGCTGTGAATCTGTGGGAAGCCCACAGTGCAGCAGGCTCCTGGAAGGACTTGTGGATCTGTGGAGAGAAAAGACCATGGATACAGCAGGTTTGCTGAAAAAACAGTGACCCCATGGGGACAGTGTAGACTGGAGGAGTCTGCTCCTGAAGAACTAAAGTGCATGGAAAGGACACACATGCTGGAGAGTCTCCATGTGGAAGAGACCTCATGCTGGAACAGGGGAAGAGTGTGAACAGTCCTCCTTCTGAAGAACGCGTGGCAGAAACAACACACAATGAATTAACACTGATCCCCATTTCCCATCCCCCTGTGCCACTGAATGTGAGGAGGTAAAGAAATTGGGAAAGAAGTTAAGCCCAGAAAGGGAGGAGTGAGGGGAAGATGCTTTAAGTTTTATTTCTCATTATCCTACTTTGATCTGATTGGTAGTAAAATGATTTCCCCAAGCCAAGTTTGTTTTGCCAGTGATAGCAACTAGTGAACAATCTCTCCCTGTCCATATCTTGACCCAAGTGCTTTTTGCTATACTTCCCCTCCTCTGTTCTGCTGAGGCAGGGAGAGAGAGAGAGCATTTTTTGTTGGCTCCTGACATCCAGGCAGGGACAACCCACCACACCAGAAAACACTATGATGTGCAGAGAACAAGGCTGGATTCACGTCACAAGACAAAATGCTGCATTAACTTAGCATTTATTATGAGGAGAAATCATACATTTTCCAGTCAAATTTCAGAAGTACTGTGTAGAAGATTTGGTGTTAACAGTATTTTTGTGCTCTAGTTTTGAGGAAGAGAGGCAAAGATGCAAAATAATCATGAAAGTATATTAAAATTGCATTCTGCTTTCCTATTTTCCAGTCAAGTGCATCATTATAGATATTAGGCATTAATCAAATGCTGGTAAACCAAATAGTTCTGGTTTGAAATCCTCCATGGAGTTCAGCAGTAGTGTTGCCTCCTTTTTAAGATCTGGATTTAATTTTTCATCTGGAACCATAACCACTTGCATTCCTGCTGCCAGGGCTCCTTTGACTCCAAGTGGTGAATCTTCAAACACAAGACACTATAAAAAAAGGAGGTGAAGGGAAAAGATGAAATAATAATGTCACTATGAACTTCTAATGTTTCAAAAGAGAAAATGATCGCAAATAAAAACTGGGAAATTCCATCCCTGGCTTAGATACCCCTAATTAGAACAAGGGCAAACCCCTCAATTTGAACATCTGCAAGGTAATTAACCTAGCATTAATCTCAATTAAAAAAAAACCATCAATACATTTATTTAAATCTCAGCAACTGGTTATCCAGATGTTCCTAAGTGATTTGTTTTATAGGGATGGGTTCAAGCACAAGCTTAGAGTTAAGCAAGTGCTTAAATACCTTTATAGGCAGGCAATTTTAGTCTTCAAGATCAACTTTACAACCTGTAAAATGGCAAAAGCAGTGCTTTCACATACAGATGTGGCAATTTGTACATACACAAGAGGTTAAAGACAACTACCTAGGTCAATATTAGGACCCTAGATGAATGAAGAGTAAGACAGAAGTCAGTTCTCAGAAGAAAGCTATTGAATTCATGCTTGATTTGCTGAATTCTTCCAAAGCAACGGTGAGATGGAAAATCAGCAATTATATTGGAAGGTTACTTTTAGAGAACCTGACAGTTTAGTCAGGTAAAAAATTCCATGTCTTATAATAGTCACGATCATTCAAGATTGAAATTTGGAAGCAAAATTATGAAAAATAATCAATACATTTACATGAATTTTGTAATTTAACATCAAAATATTGGATAACAAATAACTAACTTAAACAAATATAACAATTTATCCTGAACTTCTACAAAATAAAATGTAATGTTTCTGGAATTCATTGCAGAATATTTATAATGAAGCATCTCTTTCTGACACTACTTGCTCATCAGTTTGAAGTTTTTGTCATGGACAATCCAATGCAGCCTTTGGCATGCAACCAAAAACTCTGACCTTAAATGACAAGTGGCTTCTACCACTTCTGCATTACAAACTCAGTATTATTAGTGCTGCTTTTACTCCTATTAACCAAATTGCTGCCACATCTGATTTCAGTAACTCAGCACAAATATTGGGATGGTTAGGACAATTTTCCCCACACTCTTCAGACAATGCAACTCTGTCTTATCATAAATTCCTGTCTCATGCACTAAGCCCTTCTCTACAGTCGTTATCAATCTACCAAATCACTTCCTACGTACCCAGAATGGATTTTCTTATCCTTTTCTTCACAGCAAAATACACTGTGGCAGCTAATGTAGAATGCATAAGAATAATGATTCACTAAACTTAGTTTAACTTTTGACTGAATCCAGGTATGACACACTGGGAGAATATACAACACCATACTGGATTTCTTAGCCTCTCTAACACAACTGCTTCACCAAGAAAGATTAAAGTCTATCTGTTCTAGCTGCGCTCTAGGAAAACCAAATTGCAAACTGCAAGAGCTTTACTATACTCAAAGAAAATGTTTTTGCAAGATGTATTAAATGTCTGCACTACATATATAACTCCATCTGTATCAGAGATTGTGGAAGAGGATGAGGGAAAGAAACCTTTCTTCTTTTTAAAATACTGACTCCAACCACTTGGAGTATGTCAAGAGAAAGTAAAAGGTGCTTCCTACCTTGAGTAATAAAGTAAAACTTAGTGATGCAGTGAGTTAGTGGTATCACATCAGCCTCTTTCATGCTCATTTCCTTTATACAATCACTGAATTCCAGTTTGAACAGTGTGAAATTGTGCTGGTTTTGGCTCAGTTAGAGCTAGTTTTCATAGTAGCCAGTATAGCGCTGCTTTGGATTTGTGCTGAAAAGAGAGCTGATAAATGTTTGAGTTACTGCTGAGCAGTGCTTCCACAGCATCAAGACTTTTGTTTCTCGCGCTAACCCACCCGTGAGTAGGCTGGGGGTGCACAAGAGCTTCAGAGGGAATCTGTGACAGCTGACCCCAAGACCAAAAAGAATATTCCATACCACATGACATCATCCTTGGCAAATAAAACTTGGGGGAAGAAAAAGGAAGAGGGGGACATTTGGAGTGATGGCATTTGTCTTCCCAAGCAACTATTAAGCCTGATGGAGCTATGCTTTCCCGGAGATAGCTGAACACCTGCCTGCCAGTGGGAAGCAGTAAATTAATCCCTAGTTTTGCTTTGTTTGCACATTCAGCTTCTGCTTTACCTATTAAACTGTCTTTATATCCACATTTGAGTTTTCTCATTTCTGCTCTTCTCATTTCCTCCCCAACCAAGGAGGAATGAGTGAGAGGCTGGGTGGTGCTTAATTGCCAGCTAGGGTTAAACCACAACAGACATTTTCAAATGCTCATCATTATCAATATTACTAACTACAAATGAGTGACTAGTTCCTTGGAACAATTACTGTTAGAATGGTAGTATGGTTCTTCCTATAGGTTTTGTTCTTAATACCTTAGTTTGTGACCCAAAGCTCCCTGAAGACTCTGAGGACAGTAGATGAAAGTATGACAGGTTTTGCCTTTTGAAGAGTAAGTTTAAATGTTACATAGGGTAGCAGTATCCAGACCTTTCAGAGACCTTTTCTAATCCAGCCCATACAAAGAAATGTACTTTGCTGCTCTGCCTTGAAAGACCTAATTGACTTTCGTGATGCCACTAAGCTTACTGTATGAGAGGAGCCAATGATTATGGAAGGCAATATGCACAACGAAAAGCTTAACTAATTCCTTGGAACTAGAAGCAATTAAAACTGTTAATTACCAAAGAAGACAGGCAAATGATGCATAATTACAGTAGCTTTAATGTTAGAGGAAGCAAGTGTACTAGATCTTCCTCTAGTCTTTCTTGCTACTGACATTTACTGTCAACAGCACAGCAACATTTTTAATGGATGACGAAAGGTTTAGAGGTTCATATACAAAATGGATTTATTAACTTTGCTGCACAGAGATGGTATAAACTGTACACTGTCCTGGCCCACCCAGATACTATATTTAGATATATGAAAGCAGCCAAGTTCTTTCTCATTTTGCATAACTATTGCAACATCAGCATCACTCCAAGTGAGAGAGACAGATGAGATTTATACAGACTTCAGCTGAGATTCTGGCTGCTTCTCTGCATTATTTCTAAAACTTTCGTCAGTGGTCAATGCTACTGCTATGAGATGTCTCAAAAGGTCATACTAATATAGGACAGTTTTTACATTGGAATGAACTAGATGCTTAAGAGAAGTAAAACAATAAAGTATACTAATATATATTTCACTCTAAGAATCTAGAAAGATAAAAATCACTTAATGAAAGGAAGAACTAATAAAGCTACTGCAGCACCGCATTACCTCATCTTCCTACAGGAAATTTAAGAAAATAGTGTTACTTAGGCCTTTGGCATGTACAGCAGGTCCTCTAAAACCTATATAATGTAAATGTCTGGATGGAATATTTACATTACTAACAGAGATACATACAAGCATTATTGCTATTAATAGAAACCAAGAATTCTGGTAGGATAAAAGACAGTATTTACTGAAGAAATATCCTCGACCACATATGACACTGCTGCATCAACTCTAAAACACAATAAAGGGTGAGACTAAATATCACAGAATCACAGAACTTTAGAGGTTGGAAGGGACCTCCAGAGATCATCAAGTCCAACCTCCCTGCCAAGGCAGGATCACCTAGGGTAGTTTGCATGGGAATGCATCCAGGCAGGTTTTGAAAGTCTCCAGAGAAGGAGACTTCACAACCTCTCTGGGCAGCCTGTTCCAGTGCTCGGTCACCGTCACTGTAAAGAAGTTTCTTCTCATGTTGAGGGGAAGCCTTCTATGTTCCAGTTTGTAGCCATTGCTCCTTGTCTTATTACTGTTGACCAGCAAAAAGAGACTGGCCCCATTCACTTGACACCCACTCTTCAGATCCCCTTTCAGTCTTCTCCAGACTAAACAGCCCCAGGTCTCACTCTCTCTCCGTAGGGGAGATGCGCAAGCCCCCCAGTCATCTTTGTGGTTCTCTGCTGGACTCTTTCCATCAGGTCTCTCTTGAGCTGGGGAGCCCAAAACTGGACACAGTATTCCAGATGTGGTCTCAGCAGAGCAGACTAGAGGGCGAGAGGGGAGAAGAACCTCCCTAGACCTGCTGGATACACTCTTCCTGATGCACCCCTGGAAGCCATTGGCTCCCTTGGCCACAAGGGCACATTGCTTTCCCATGTAGCACTTGCTGTCCACCAGGACTTTCTCCAAGGAGCTGCTTTCCAGCAGGGCAGCCCCCAACCTGTACTGGTGCCTGTAGTGATGGTGTAATTTATACACATAGAACTACACTGTAAAGTAAACATTACCATCTATTGTTGTATAAAGAAAATTGAAAGGAAAATTTTCATTACCTTTTAAAATATAGTCTCAAATTATTTTCTGTTGTATTAGAAAAAAATTCTGTTTGCTGGTTCTGGTCTGGTCTGGCTAAGTCCTTAACCTCAGTGAAAACATTTGCAAACATGGGGACTAAACCATATATTTTATCACTTTGTCTTCGAACCAGTGTCTTAATGGTAACAACATCAAGTATTTCACTCTCTTTGGTAGAAAGACTGAGAATAAAAAGAACTGAGCATTTGTTAACACTTTCCTTTTCTTTCACAAACTTTTTTTAACATATTATTATTATTACATTGTATTTCCCATATGGAGATGCTGCTATGGAATTAATGAGAGAATATTAAACTGCATTTTTTGCTTTTCTCTTACCCTTGTGACATCTACCATGTGGTCTGTTCAAATTGAAGCCATAATAGTTAAATCTTTCACTGGGCAAAATACATTTAAAACCCCTTCAGTCTTCCTGAGCCTTACACAGAACTAAATTAATACTACCATGTCTTCTAAGGTGCTGCTGACAGAATGACTCTCCCACCATGCATAAAACTTCGTTGCATGTATGTGCTCTTAGAAAAAACAACACACAATGAAACCCAAAAGGCATTCTGGGGACAAAAGTGGTTAAAAAATAAAGAATAATACTTAATTTTATTCTTCCCTCCTGCTGAATGAAAGCAAAAAGGAGAATTCTCAGGTTTCAAATCACAGTTTCAAAAAAAGCTGGTAAGACCCATGAGAGGTCATCTCTACATTCATTCTCCAACTTCTGATCAGATCCAGTCTCTTTCTATGCTTGGTGAGAAAACACAGTAGAAGGTTATTGCATCTTTCCTCCTCAAATAACACAGAAACATTTGGTATAACAATGTGGCATATTATGTTTGGGGCTTCTTGGACTGCATATTATAATTCATCAACTTCTTCATTTATCGTTGATTTTTCTCCTTTATGATCATATCAATTGGTCATAAGTATGATGTGTTACTTGTAAAGACTGCACACTGGGTTAATTTGGTAACCTCATATATTAATTTGCATATACATGCACAATGCAGTCTTCTCTAAGCATTTAAGGTCTGATTCAAATTTCATCATATCACAAAAAAAATCCCCACTGATTTATTTCAATGCACATCAAAGTGAGCCTAAAAACAGGCTGCAGACAGCTCACATTGATTTCAGAATTACATTGCACATCTCTATGAACCAGAAGGTGGAAAGATCTTTCACTTCTGCAGGTAACTTGTTTTTTTTTTTTTTTACTTTCCTCATTGTATAAAACTAGCTGATGCTCTGTGGTCATAATTCAAAATTAAGCAATGCCTAAGAAATAAATCATCAGCCTGAAAGATACTGCTACTGCAATCATGGTTTTTGTTTTGTTCAACAATCTTTCAATCAATTTTTCCAGATTTTTAAAATAATTCCACTGCTGACCAACTGTACTACTAGTGTGAGTGACCCAGGAATTTTCAAGAACCATAATTCAGATTGCAATACAGACCTCTCTATATCCCTTACAAATTGTTGAGATGCTGAAGAGATGCTGTTCATTATTTAAGGGAAGTAGTTGAAATTCACAAAGAGAGAGAGAAAATACCAACAACTTCACAGTCATGTCATAACACAGATGCTGGGCTATTTTTTAGGTAACTTGTGTTTTCTTTTTTCCTACGCTTTGATATACAAAGTATCTAGGAACAAGGGGAAAATGTATTTCTCAGTGACCCATTTACAACCAGAGTTACTTAAACATTATTGAATAAATGCATTTAAAGTAGCTACAATATTTGCAATTTTGGCCTCCCACTGTGTAAACTCTCCTAAGAACTAATAAAAAACCCAATAATTAAATAATTTGATTAATGTTTCTTTCCTAATCTTTGGACTTACACTCTGCCTGGAAGTAGTTGCGAAAATTCTCATTAGTAATAATGAATTAAACTTAATTTTATTTTAAGCACATAGGCCAATTTGACTAGTCAGGGATAACAGAATCATATTATACATGCTGTTTAAGAAAGTCATGCAGTTTACGGGTCCACAACTTCCATTTAAGTAAAATGGAGGGTAAGCAAAGATGTAAATGCTATTAAAAAAGAACAAACAAGCTGAAAACTTATAATCAAATTAATTCAACATCAGAGTATCCAGAATACTAACTACCAGCCACTACTCCTTATGATTCAAAGATTCATATCAAGAATTGTTTGGAAACTATAGGCACACGAGCTTTTCAATTCAGATTTTTATTAACTTGCTACTTGGAGTACGCAGCAGAGCAATACAAGAATCAAATTATTTACCAGAAAGCTTGTATGATAAAACAAAAAGTCATTAGCTTTTTTTTCCTAAAAAAAAAAAAAAAAAA
>WBNM01025035.1:0-42248 GCA_013399055.1 Ramphastos sulfuratus
CCCTGCGAGCCCTGCACAGCAGCAGGCAGAGCAGCTCAGAGGCCCTCGGCAGGACCTGGCTCTCCCATAACTGCAGAAAGGTTGGGCTAGAACAGGGCTGAAAGGCTTCAGCTCTAGAGCTGCTCTTCTCTGAGCTGCCCCAGCAGGTGATGGGGACAGAAGCAGGCGGAAAGGCTTCCCCACAGAGGCAGTGGTGGCAGACAGAGACGTTGGAGGGGAGGGACTTCTTCTGTGCCATTGCCAGCTCCTGGGTGCATGGTGGCCATCCAGTGGGGCTCCAGCCAAGGTGGCTGGCAGGGTGAGTCAAAAAAAGAGAAAAGAGAAAGGACAAAAAGATGAGGGGACAAAAAGAAAACAAAAATGCTTCCATCAGTTCCTCTGCTCTTGCTGGCTCTGCTTCTTTATAGGCACGAGGGAGGCCAGGCTGGTGGCTGTGACAGGACACTGGAGCACAGAGCTGGAGGGAAGGGTCTGGGAGGGCAGAGCAGTCCTCTCCTGGTCCCCCAGGTGCTGAAGGCAGGAGGTGCAACTCAGCTCAGGGAAGCCCTGTGGTGACAGCACTGGAACAGGAGCTCCAGACTGGCCCCTGGACACCCATCCCCTTTGGACTCGGCTGCAGCAGCTGTGGAAGGGAGCTGCAGGTGATGCCACTTGGCCAGCAGGGCTGCTGCCAAAGGAGCCAAGCCCCCCAGGAGGGCTGTGCGTGGCACTGGGCCAGATGCCATCTCTTCACACACACCAAGACAGGACAGACCAGTGCCACCGAGCCAGCCCGGGGTGACTGCTCCCTCCTCTGGCACTGCTGCGTGGCACCAGGCACCTCCAGCTCTGAGCCACCACAACTGCACAAAGGCCACGCTGGGAAGCAGGGCAGAGGAAAATCCCAAGGGTTCCTGTGCTGCTCTGTGCTTAAGGGTTCTGCAGGAAGAAAGGAGGAGCCAGGACAAGGGACAGAGGTGCTGGGCAGGGAGAAGAGTTCGGCAGGCGGAGCAGAGGGTGGCATGGGGAGCTCAGGGGCCTGAAACACAGCAAGGGAAGCAGCACAAGTGCCCAGCTCTGTCTTCAGAGAGCTTCCCTTTGCAAGGTGGCTGTGCCAGAGCCAGGGAGATAAGCACCAGCATTGCAGGGGCTGCTTCAGCACACCATCAGCTCTTGCAAAACCAGAGCCAGATCTTGAAGAGCAAGGAAGAGTTCCACTCATGAGCCAACCTGAGAGGGAGCTCTGCTGATGGAGAGAGCTGCTGAAGGCTGGCTGAGATGTCCCAGAGGGAGGCAGAAAGCACTTGCTCTGCACAAGGTGAAGTTCTAGATCAGAGGGGGCTGTGGGTTGACTGGGAGGTGGGTTTGAGGACACAGCCTGCCCCAGGTCAGGCTTGGCTGGTGGCACTTGGATAGGACCTGAGGCAGCAGCAAGAGACACTGGGGGAGAACTGGTGAGTCCCAGAGAGAAGACCTAGCAGTGAGGGTGACTCTGACCACACTGCACTCCGCTTTGTACAGCCAGAGAAGAAACCTGGGTGGAAAAGGACACTGGCAGATGTGTGGTGCCAAGCAGGAGGCTCAGAGCTCACACCAAAGGGAACAGGAAGGGGCATGAAAGGGAGAAAATGATCAATAAAGGAAGCAGAGGAGGGGCATGGAGACAGCTGGGGCCAGTCATAAAATCACAGAACCCTTTGGGCTGGAAGAGACCTCGGAGTCCAACCCTTAATCCAGCACTGCCAGGGCATCACTAAGCCATGGCCCTCAGCACCACATCTCCACAGCTTTGAAATCCCTCCAGGGATGGGGCCTCCAGCACCCTCACACCAAACAAGCTTCTCCTCATCCTCACATGCAACCTCCTGCCTGCCACTTTGTGCCCTCTGCCCCTTGGCCCGTCCCTGGGCACCACTCACAAGAGTCTGGCCCCAGGCTCTTGCCCCCCACAGCTCCTTTAGCTGTTGCTGAGCACTGAGCAGATGCCCTCTGGGGCTGCTCTTCTGCAGGCTCTCAGCCCCAGGGCTCTCAGCCTTTGCTCCTCCCAGAGCTGCTCCAGGCCCCTCAGCATGCTCAGAGCCTGCACTGGACTCTCTCCAGCAGTTCTCAAGCTCTGCTGAAGTGGGGAGCACAGAACTGAACTCAGGACTCCATCTGTAGCCTGACTGGGGCAGAGCAGAGGGACAAGAGAACCTCCCTGGACCTCACCAACAAGCACCAGGTCACAGTCAGCTGGAAGCTGCTGCCCCAGGGGGTGGTGGAAAGGAGCAGAGAGCCCAGCTAGGCTCTGGCAAAGCTGGACTGGTGTAGAGGGTTTCTTCCTGTGCTTTAAAGTTCAGGTGCACAAAGCTTTCAGCTCTCCAGGGACTGCCTCAGTTCCACAACTCTAGCAGAAGCAATCAGAGGACATTTTAAGGATGTGCCATGGCACTGGGTGAGATGTTGGCTGTGCCAAGCACTCAGCAGTGGTCTTCCAGCACTGTCTCCACCCAGGGTGGAACATCCCACTGAAATCAAGGGATCAGATTCTAATCTTAGAAGGCACAAAGCTGAAGAGCAGGGACCAGAAGCCAAGAGATGAAGGAATCTGAAGCAGCTTCATGTCTCCAGTGACAGCTGCAGAGTGGAGCAGGAGTTGGTGTGAGGGGCAAAGGAAGGAGGCAGCTTCAAGGCTTAGCATTTAAACCTTCCAGACCTGTTCCTCCAGAATGGCAGAGGAAGCTCAACCTGCCCTTAAGGCCCCTGCAGCCAAGGAGTGGTGAGAGTCGAGACACAAGAGAGCCATTTAAAGCAGAAAGTGATGCCAAGAACATGGATCTGCTTTGTGAGGGCCAGGACCAGAGCTGTGTGCCAGGGGAGAACGAGAGAACCCAGGAGCTCCCCCAGATGTGATGCAGCAAGAACCTGACCTTTTTGAAAGGGCTCCTTTGCACCTCTCCTGCCTCCATTTCTGGCAACCTCAGCTCCCAAGCAGTGGTTATTTCCCAAGCTTTTTGGTTTTGCTGTTGGGGAGAAGCCTAAGGGTCAGAGCACGAGGCAGTAAAATGCAGCATGCCAGGCTGGTTCCAGCTACAGGCCCCACTCCCCTGGCACAGTTCCAATGGCACAGAGAAGGAAGCAGCCTGGAGGAAGCTCCAGGTCAGAAGTGCCTTTCTAGTGCAATATTGAGACCTGTTAGGCATCAGCAGGTCCCTAACTGAAAGAGGAATTCTTCCTTTAAGGAGGAAATAAACCTCCTCCCTCCCCTTGGAGTCATCTCCCCACCAGCCTCGGGTAGGGCACCAGTAGCTGCACCAGGCCTCAAGTGGCAGCCATCTCCTACCAGCTCCCTGCCAGGGCCAGAGATGCTGCTTCCACTCACGCTTGTAAAGTGCTTTGCAGATCTAAAGCTCTGCCTAAGTGCTAAGTGTCATCACTTCCCCACCTGCCACCAAGGATTCAAGGTGGGAAAAACCTCCTTCTCCCTGCTCTCTGCCACCACTTGGCAGCAGGAGGTGAGGCAGCCCTGACAGCTTCAGCCTCCCCACATCTCAGCTCCCCTTTCCCCCCCTCTCTCAAAGCCACCCTGTTTACTGTGGGGGTTCCTGGACACTACCTCTTCAGTGGGTTCTTGGGTGCATGCAAGCAGCTCAGCCTGGGGTCCAAGCCAGTGATGTGCTGCTGGGAGAGCTGCTGAGCTGCTCTGTGGGAGCTCCTGAAACCAGAGAGGACTTGCCAGAGAGGGCAACAAGAGAAGGAGCTACAGAGAAAAAAAGTAAAGTCACTTCTTGTTGCTCAGAATCAAAGTGGTTTGCTTCTAACAAATCACTCTCAACTCAGGAACTTCCTCCAGGACAGGACAGAACTGAAATGGTCACTTTGGGAACCTTAACCCACAGGGGCCAAGATTTTCCTGCCTGGAGGCTCTGTCACTTGTGAGGAGCAGGGGAAAAAAGAAAACCATATCCCCAAGTGGGGACATTGGTGCTTGGACACAAAAGTCCAGCTCAATTCTGGGCACTGAAGGTCACTACAGCAGTGCCCACTGGCTCTCAAGGGCTCCCATCCTGACCTGCTGGCATTTGATCCCTCTCCATGCCCTGTCTGGGTGGCATCCAGGACAGCACAATCCTGGACCAAGGCCTGGGGCTTCCAGAAGCTGCTGAAAGGAACACAGCTAGAGGTGAGGGATGCTCCTGAGCAGCACTGCACCCTCCCACAACAGAAATGCTGCAGTTCAGGGAGGTCTCACCCCTCTGTGGTAGGAAGGGAGAGAAAATAGGAGCTTCCTTTGCAGTGAGGGAGGGCAGAGCTCCAGTTAAGGCCTCCTGGTAACTCCACCAAGCTCAGATCTGCAGGGGTTTTGTCACTTGAAGGCCTTCTGCAGCTCACAGTATGGTTTTAGTTTTCTAGATAGGGAGTTTCCCTTCCTCTTGCTTCCGTCCTGGGAAACGCCCTGCCTGGCCAAGGTCTGTAGCAGGCTCCTCCAGGCTCTGAGGCTCTGCACAGCAGCACTCAGGTGGATTTAGTAGCCACCTGGTCAAGCTTTGCCAAGGTGTTGTGCAAGAGGGAGGTGGGTGAGGGCTGTGTGCAGCCTCCTCCCTCCTCCCCCAACTCTATGTTGCTTTAAAAGCAGGGGAATTACACACTCCTAGCTGCACATCCTCTCTCTCCCCTCAGTCCCAGGAGGGAACAAGCACAGGAGGGAGAGAATGAACATGCTGTTTGCTCCTTGTTTGCTTAATAAATACCTTCCACCCCCCTCAAAAAAAAAAAAAAAAAAGAAAGCAGCAGCTTAGCAGCTCTGTAAACATACAAAAGATTTCAATACTTAGTCAAAGTTCATCTTTTCCCTGAACTGCCACTGATAAGAGGCTGGCACTGGTTTGTGATGACTGCATATGGGGTGGTTGTGAGGACCCAGCAGAGGCCAGGCTCTGGCAGGGGGCTGGGAACTAACACTGGGTGTTGAAAAAAGTTGTTCCATCCATGCAGCTCTGAGATGAGAATCCTGTCAAGTCCTGCAGGAGGGGTGCCAGCTCAGAGTGGTCCAGGGAACTGAGAAGTGATGGGTGGTGGGGTCCAGGAGAACTCTTTTCTGGTCAAAGGTGGCAGAGGGCTTTGGCTCTTCAAAAAGGTGTTCCCTTCCCTCTTGGAAGCAGCCTGCTGGTCACTGAAGGCAGAAGCACTCAGGAGGAGTTGGGAAACACAGTGCCAGCCCCGTCCTTGCTGTGCCTGGCCAGGGGAGAGGGGAGACTGCATTTGGGGAGAACACAGCCCCCCCAGAATGGCTTTGAAAGAGGAGAGAATCCCCAGGGAAAGGCTGACAGATTGGATCTTGGGCCAGATCCCTGTGGTAGTGCAACAGGGCCCAAAGTCTCAATCCGCTTCACTTCCACCACCACCGACACTGCACCTAGGGCAGGGGGGACCTGCTCTTGACCACCTCCCCCTCCCCACACACAGACCTTGCAACCCTCCAGCTCCAGAGAATCCATCCCTTCAGCCCTCCCCAGGATTCCATGGAGCAGAGGGGGTCTCACTCCCCAACTCAGCAGGTGCCCTGGGGCAGGGGCAAGGAATCTGCCTCGGAACCGAGGCAGGCTGAGGTAGGGAACTCACATCCACCTTTAGCAACCCAAGCCCCACAACCATTCTGCTCCCAGCTCTGAGCACAACCCATCCTTCCAAACACCAGTGTGCCCCCAGCTCCTGTCACACAGCCCAAAGGAACACTCCCATCAGCTGTCTCCTCCAATGCAGACTGCCCAGTGACCACCTCCTCCAGGGACTGTATCCCAGCGCTCGGCCTGGGGGATCAGCTCTCGGAGCCGCAACCTCCCTCGTACCCCTGGCACTAGAGGGCTGAAATCATGAGGTCGTCCTGCTTGGCAGGGCTGGTTACAGGCCCAGAGGGGGTGGAAGTCCGGATTTTGTCAGTGGCCAGGCACTCCTGGCTGCTCACACCCGTGGGGGTGATGTCCATGAGCTCTCCAGATGAACTAAGGGGGAAAGAGGGCGAGACAGAGATGCCCGACGAAGGATCTGTTGAGCCTGCAAACAGCCTCGGGGGCTTGGGGACTAGGTTGGGTTCGTACTGTGCCCTCAGGAGGATCTCCTGTTCACTGACCGACTTGGGCATCTCTGCAAAGTCACTGGAGCTGTCCGACACCATCATGCAGTAGATGTCCTGGAAGGAGCTGCTTTTGCTATCCAAATTGAAGAGGCTGTCTATGAACTCGGCGAACTCCAGCACCTGGGGACTGGGGACGTCGCTCAGGCGGCCGTTCTGGAGGGCCAGCTCCTCCCTGGGAGCCAAGGAGAGGTGGTCCCCCTCGCTGCTGGCCCCCGCCTCGCTGCAGCGGCGCTGGGGGGTGCTGCCGCCGCTGTTGAGGACGTTGTCGGGAGCCTGAGTCTCCTGCGAGTGCTTGGAGAGGCTGTCGGCAGCCAGCAGCTCTGTCCTGGAGCTGAGCGAGGGGTTCTCCTCGGGGATGGCGGGGTCTATGTAAAAGCAGGGGCTCTCGTCCTTCTCCATGACGGCGTGGAGGCTGGGCGAGCCTCGCATGCTCCTGAAGCCCGAGGAGCGCCGCGAATCCAGGCTGTAGATGGAGTCGTTGTCCGAGAGGCTCTCCATGGTGGCCAGCGGAGCTCGGCGGTCCTGCAGCTCCACCGCCAGCCGCTCCTGCGTGTCCAGCAGCAGCAGCTCCACCGGGTCCTTCGGCACCCCACACGATGCCTTGGTCTCGTAAAACCCCTCCAGGCTGATTTCGGAGTGAGACTTGCTCCTGAAACGGGAACAGGCGAGGTCACGAAGGCAGGCACGGGGGAAGCAAAAGGAGGGGAGGGGAGAGCAAAAAAAAAAGGGGGGAGGGGAGCAAAAGGAGGGGAAGGGAGAGCAAAAAAAAGGGGCGGGGGAGCAGGGTGGCCAGAAACGTCAAGGCACGTTTGGACGTGGCACTTGGTGCCATGGTCTAGTCTTGAGGTCTGTGGTGATGGGTTGGCCTTGATGATCTTTGAGGTCTCTTCCAACCTTGGTGATACTGTGATACTGTGTTACACAGGTCACCAAGGGCAAGTGTGTAAGGTCCAACACCTGGGGCAGGACAGCTCCGTGGATCAGTGAGGACTGATCTGCTGCAGAGCAGCTCTGAGGAAGGGGACCTGGCAGTCCTGGTGCACAGCAGGATGCCCATGAGCCAGCAACGTGCCCCTGTGGCCAGAAAGGGCCAATGGTCTCTTGGGGGCACAAAGAAGAGTGTGACTAGTGGGTCGGGGGGGGGGCGGTCTCCTCCCCCTCTGCTCTGTCCTGCTGAGGCCACAGCTGGAGAACTGTGTCCAGTTCCAGGCTCCTCAGTTCAAGGACAGGGACTTGGTGCAGAAGGTACAGCAAAGGGCTAGAGAGATGCTGAGGGGCCTGAGACATCTCTGGTGAGGAGAGACTCAGAGCCCTGGGGGTGTTCAGGCTGGAGAAGAGCAGCCTGAGGGGGNGGGTGTTCAGGCTGAAGAAGAGCAGCCTGAGGGGGCTGATCAGTACTTCAAGGATGGGTGTCAGGAGGGTGGCACCAGGCTTTCTTCAGTGGTGCCCAGGGACAGGACAAGGGGGAATGGGCACCAACTTGAACATCAGAAGTTCCATCTGAGCATGAGGAGGAACTTGAAGGGTGGCAGAGCACTGGAGCAGGCTGCCCAGAGAGGTGGTGGAGTCTCCATCTCTGCAGACATTCCAAACTCACCTGGACCTGCTCCTGTGTGACCTTCTCTAGGTGAAGCTACCTTGGCAGGGGTGCTGGGCTAAAGCATCTCCAGAGGTCCCTTCCAACCTCTACCATTCTGTGACTCTGTGAGGCTGCATCACTGCCCAGAACAGCCAGAGGAAGCAAGTCTTGGGCACAGAGTTCCTTGTGCACACTGAGGACACTGTGCTGCTCTAACCAAAGCCTTCTACAACTGCAGGAAACCTCTTAGCTCTCCATCCTCCCAGATGAAAATCTCAGGTACCGTTTCTTCCCCCTGCAAGCTCAGGTTCTTGCCCATCTTCCCCCTTCTCCTGGCTGTCTCCCCTCTCAAGCACCATTTTGCCTTTGGACCACAGTTGTGCTCCCAGTGAAGCCTGAAGTGCTTCTAAATGAAGCACCCAAACCACAGTGTGGGCTCCACATGTGCAGACAAATCTCCCTCTCACCTGTTTCTTCTTCTCTCCATTCTGAATACTCTTCTGAGTTCCAAACCACCCCTCCTTGTCCTGTCACAACAGGCCCTGCTCAGAAGTCTGTCACCAGCTTTCTCCTTGGTCTTTCAGATCTCCCTGGAGCCTTCTCTTCTCCAGGCTGAACGACCTCAACTCTCTCAGCCTGGCCTCACAGCAGAGAGCTTCCAGCACTCTATCATATCTGGCACCCACTCCAACAGGTCTCTGCTGTGCTGAGGACTCCAGAGCTGGCCCCAGCACTGCAGGTGTGGTCTCAGCAGAGTAGAGAGGTAGAATCTCTTCCCTCCACCTGCTGCCCATGGTGCTGGGGATCAGCCCAGGAGGAGAAGTCAAAGTCCCACAAAAGGAGCCCCTGGATCTATTTTTTCCCCCCCACAAACACTGATCACAAGACCCCAAGAGAAAGAGGACCCATCCCTAGAGCCACCAACCCTTCAGAGAAGCCAGAGGTATCTCCTTACTTGGTGCTGCTGTTCCTTCTGTCCACTGTAATGGCTCCAGTTCCAATCTGCACTGAGGGTCCACTGGGTAAGGGCTGACTCTGGAAGATCAACTCTGGGGTGAGATCTACTTCTGTAGGACTCACCATCACTTTGGCAGCAGACAGTAAAGCTGTTTTCCCCTTGTTGTAGTTCTCCAAGACCTGTTGAAAGCAAGCAGAGGAACCACAGAGCTTTACAGGAGAGCTTTAGCTTTGCTCTCCTCAGCTCAGGCCTTTAAGGCAGCTGCATTGGCCTCTTTCTTACCAATGTCTTCTGCCAACACAGGGCAAGGTTTTGAGATAAGAGATTACAGCCATGAACTCTGACATCATCTAACCTCTCAGGATGCCCTGCTGGGACTCCAGTGCTGAGCAGGTGACTAGAGGGAAGCTGACAGGAGAAGCTTTCAGACCAGCAGGGCAGTGGAAACTTGGCTCAATCTCCACAGCCAAGGACTGTAGCTTAGTGGCTCAGACCTGCTCTACAACCATTGTACATCATCCCAGACTGGGCTGGGGTGGAAGGGACCCTTCAAAGGCCATCTAGTCCAACTGCTCTGCAGCTCAATGACCTCTCAGACTACGACAGGGCTGAAGTCACAGCAGGGAGAAGTTCTGTTGGAGCTTGGATGTCACCTGAGCTGCAGCCCGTAACAGGCAGCTCCTGAGAGATGGAAGCAAACATCCCTCAGGTTCACAGGATGATGACAGGAAATCTGGACAGACTACCTGGGATGCTGGGAGGCAGATCTCCACTCCTCTTCCAGATCTCCTTACGCTCAGCTCAGCCTGACCGACCCAAAGTACAATCTCCCTCCCTCCTCCCCTCCAAAGCAAGTGGTCTTCTGGATTTAAACACCCAACACTCCTGGGCCAGCACTTCCCCTCCTGTAGACTTCATGGCCCATGTCAAGGCACTTTTACTGGGGCACCTAACTGCCCCTCCAGCCCAGCCTCCTGCGTTACCTTGTTGAGCCCTTCCATGACCACGTAGGGGAGGTGCTCGTGCAGCATGGCTGGGGAGATGATCACTTCATTGAAGGCCTTATTGTCACCCCAGATGGCAAAGTAAGTGGGGTCCTCCTGGTCACAGCAGCTGCAAACAGGGAATCATGGAATCCTTTATGCTGGAAAAGCCCCTTAAGGTCATGGAGTCAACCCTGCACCCAGCACTGCCAGGGCACCACCAACCCATGGCCCTCAGCACCACAGCTCCAGGGCTTGGAAACCTCTCCAAGGATGGGCACTGCACCACTGCCCTGGGCAGCCTGGCACAGGCCCTCATAGCTCTCAAGGACAACAAATTGTTCCTCATGTCCAACCTAAACCTGCCCTGGGGCAGCTTGAGGCCCTTTCCTCCTGCCCTGGCACTTCAGGCCACTGCCCACTTGTCCCTTGGCAGCAGAGCCCAACCCCAGCTGGCTGCAGCCTCCTTGCAGGGAGCTGCAGAGCCCCAGAAGCTCTCCCCTCAGCCTCCTTCTCTCCAGCCTCCACACCCCCAGCTCCCTCAGCTGCTCCTCACCATTGCTGCTCTCCAGACCCTTCCCCAGCTTTGCTGCCCTTCTCTGGACCTGCTCCAGCTCCTCAATGTCCTTCTTGGAGTGAGGGGCCCAAAAGTGACCCCAGGATTCCAGGGGTAGCCTCAGCAGTGCCCAGTCCACAGGGACAATTTCCTCTCAGCTATAAGAGCAGTTTGGCTCCAGAGGGGGAAAACAGGATGAAAGAGCAGCCCAATACTTTGGCATGCAAAGGGAACAGAATCATAGAATCATCAAGGTTGGAGAAGACCTCTGAGATCATCAAGCCCAACCACAACCACTAAACCATACCCTGAAGTGCCACAGCTATTCACTTTTTAACACCCCCAGGGATGGTGACTCCACCTGGACAGCCTCTTCCTGTGCCTCACCAACAGGTTGCAAAGACAGGAAAAGCAACAGAAGAAGATATTCACTGAGGCATGGTCCTGCCATTGCTCCAAACCTCTGCCCAGCCAACAGTGCCACGAGCATCCTTCCAACCCAACAGCACTGATGTGGTCACTGCCAGCACTGCCCCTTCAGCAGTGGCCTCCTGCCTTGGGGAGCCCTCCAGAAGAGTGTTTTGAGCCCAGCTCTTCCCAGACTCACAGAACAACAACAGGCAGAGTGCAGGTTGGGGCTGCCCTGCTGGGAAGCAGCTCCGTGGAGAAAGCTCTTGGAGTGCTGGTGGGCAGCAAGTTCTGCATGGGCCAGCAATGTGCCCTTGTGGCCAACAGAGCCAACAGCATCCGGGGGTGCTGCAAGAGAAGTGTGGCCAGCAGGGCAAGCAGTGCCCTGCCCTCCTGAGACCACACCTGGGATACTGTGTCCAGCTTGGGGCTCCTCAGCTCAGGAGAGACAGGGACCTGCTGGAGAGCCACGAGGGTGATCTGGGGGCTTGAGCATCTCCCCTATGGAGAGAGGCTGAGAGCCCTGGGGCTGGTTAGTCTGGAGAGGAGAAGGCTGAGAGAGGATCTGAGCAGTGTCTATAAATATCTGAGGGGTGGGGGTCAAGTGGCTGGGGCCAAGCTCTTTTGGGTGGTCAGCAGCAATAAGCCAAGGAGCAGCAGCTAAGAACTGGAACAGAGAAGGTTTCAGCTCAGCAGGAGGAGAAACTTCACTACAGTGAGGGTGGCAGAGCCCTGGGGCAGGCTGCCCAGAGAGGCTGTGGAGAGCTTCCGACCCCACCTGGCTGCACTCCTGTGCAGACTGCTCTGCTGGTTTGAGGCTAATTGGGATATTTTAATGAAAACAATTATATTCTAGGCTGTGGAAAGCAAACACTGGTGATGTCTGCTGCACTCATAGGCTTGCTGAGGTATAAGAACAAGGACACAAACTCACACACAGAGTCTCTGTCTCTCTAGCTGCTGGTTTTGTCTGCTGGCCTCTCTGCTAACCTAACTAACCACTCTGCTTCTAGCCCCCTGGCCCATCCTCCCAACTCACCTTGCTCGAGAGGCAGAGCCCGGGGCGAGGCAGAGGGGTGGGGAGAAGGTGGAAGGGTGTTTGGGGGCCCCTCCTGGGGTCTCTGATTTCTGGGAGGGGGATTGTGTTTCTGTATTCCCTTTACCTTGTCTATGTCTGTAACTATTCCTGTCTGTGGTGTCTATCTCTGCTTGTGCATTGTGCTGAGCTGTAAATAGAGCTTCAGTCCTTAACTTCCAGCTGGCTGAGGCTATCCTGGGGGAGTTTCATGGTGTGTGGGGGAGGGGGGGGGGGCAGGGAACTCCCAACCCATCACAGCTGCCCTGGGTGAGCCTGCCCGTGCCGGATGACGTCTGCAGGTCCCTCCGCAGCTGGGAGGTGCTGTGGCTCACCAGCAGTGCTCGGCGGGGTGGTTGTGCACGACGTGGATGATGCGGCCGGGCGGGTAGAGCGGGGTGCTGGCCGACAGCGCGATGGTCAGGTCGCTGGGGTGCGCCCACAGGCGGTTACTGCTCACAGAGCTCTCCTCCGGCTCCTCGGGCAGCTCCGACTTGGGGATGCATTTCGTGGCACCCACAATGATTCGCCACTGTGCAGAGCAGGGAAGGAGAAAGGTTGAGGAGACAAAAAAAAAAAACACTGAAGAAAAGCAGAGTCAGCATTTGGGTTTGGGCTCTGTGCTCCAGGGAGGACACTGAGGGGCTGAAAGAGGGACAGAGAGAGGCAACAAAGCTGGGGAGGGTCTGGAGAGGTGAGGAGCAGCTGAGGGAGCTGGGGGTGTGGAGGTTGGAGAGAAGGAGGCTGAGGGGAGAGCTTCTGGGGCTCTGCAGCTCCCTGCAAGGAGGCTGCAGCCAGCTGGGGTTGGGCTCTGCTGCCAAGGGACAAGTGCCAGGGCAGGAGGAAAGGGCCTGGAGCTGCCCCAGGGCAGGTTTAAGTTGGACATGAGGAACAATTTCTTGCCCTTGAGGGTTGTCAAGGCCTGTGCCAGGCTGCCCAGGGCAGTGGTGGAGTCCCCACATCATCCCTGGAGGGGTTTCCAAGCCCTGGAGCTGTGGTGCTGAGGACCATGGTTTGGTGGTGCCCTGGCAGTGCTGGGTTAAAGGTTGGACCCAAACTGGAGATCTTTCCCAGACTGAATCCTCCATGGTCCTATGAGCTCACGTTTCTCTCTCTCCAGGTCCTTTCTATAACTCCTTACCCCTAACACCTTCATGTTTGATGTTTTCTCACCTCAGTGGGCAGGAAGAACTTCCCACATTTCCTAGCTCCAGGCCATCAGCACTCAGCTTACCCTCGAGCAGCATCGTGCAGGCAGCACCCAGCAGTGGCTGCCAGCAGACAACTCCTGTCCTTCCCAGTCTGTTACCATTTGTTAGTGGCCAAGAAAAGCTCCAGCTGGAGCACAGACCTCAAACCTGGCTCAGACAGGAACATCTCCTGTTGTAGACCTGTGATGGTGAACCTAGAGCATGAGCCAGAACCACCACACTGCCTGCAAAGAATGCAGCCCTTTGACCAAACCTCTCTAGCTGCCTTCCAGCTCCCACCACCACTGCTCTGGTCACCTAAGCAACAGTCACAATGGACCTAAACATGAGGAGGAACTTTAAACCGAAGGTGGTGGAGCACTGGAACAGGTTGCCCAGAGAACTAATGAAGTCTCCATCTCTGGAGTCATTCAAAACTTGCTTGGACCCTCTCCTGTGCAACCTGCTCTGCAGCAGGGTTGGACTGGATGATCTCCAGAGATCCCTTCCCACCCCTATCACTCTGTGATTCTGTGGCAGCTGAGTTGGAAGGCAGGTGAAGCCTGCAGGGGTGCTGTGTGACACCTGAAAGCATCATCACCGCTCAGAGACTCACCTCCAGGGGAGCTAATCACAGATTCAGAGAATGGCTTGGAAGGGACCTTACAACACCAACTAGTTCGACCCCCCTGCCATGGGCAGGGACCCCTCCCCACTAGATCAGGCTGCTCAAGGCCTCATCTAACCTGGCCTTGAACATCTTTTTCCTCTTACCTTTGGTTTGTTACTTCTCTGAAGAACATCCAGGAGCTGCCGGCGAAATCCCTCCAGCTGAGACAGCCCAATTCTGGGGGAGAGGGAGATGCTTACAAGGGGTGCACAGGGAGCAGAACCACAGGGACACAGCACAGAGCCACAAACCAGGTTACAGGAGATCTGACCAAAAAATAGTCCTCACACCATCATGTGGATCACTTCAGAGGGGGTTTGTGGCATCCCTCAGCAGCAGAGTCTGAGAGGTCACCGTGGTGACCACAACTGAGTATGAAATGTAACAGCAGAATCTGAGCAGTGCACAGAGAGGTGAGAGAGGTCAGTGAGCAGATAAGGAGGGAGATGATGCAATCACAGAAAGAAGTGAGCAAGAACCAAGTATAGGATGACACAGAAGGTAAGTTAGGAAGGTGACATGGAGCTGTGTAAGTAGGTGACAGGAAGGACAAGCTTTGGTCCTACCAAAAGGCACAGTCAGTGCCATCGTCTGCTTCTCCTCCACTCTCTTCTACAGGCCTTGTACTGGACAGACAGAAAGGTCCCCACTTATCTGAGGTCACAGAGCAGGCCAGAAGCAGAAGCACAAGTAAAACCCCAGCTGCCTGGCTCAGAACATGTCCCAGGAGATGATGTGAGGTTGAGGAATGGCAGAGAGAAGAAATGAGGGAAGGCAGGTTCGGAGATGTGAGGTGACACAGAACAGCTGCTCGGGGACAGGCTGTGCAAAATGAGATGGGAGCACATCGAGCTCAGGGCAGAGTGTAAAGAGGATGAGATGAGCAAGCAGGAGGGCGGCACTGACAGGCCAGCTCAGTGTCATCGGGGCAGGACTTCTCCCAGGCCTTTCATACAGGCAGCTGGGGAGGGAAATGCCAGCGGAGGTGGCCAGGTAAAAGATGCAGCAGTAGAGGGCACCAGGGCTCTTCTCCCATAACAGGTGAGGGGACAAGAGGAAACGGCCTCAAGCTGCCCTAGGCAGGGTTTAGGTTGGATGTGAGGAACAATTTCTTCGCTGAAAAGGTTGTCAAGCCCTGGAACAGGCTGCCCAGGGAGGTGGTGGAGTCACCATCCCTGGAGGGGTTTAAAAACCACCACGTGGCCATGGCACCTGGGGACATGGTTTAGTGGCCACAGTGGTGCTGGGCTGAAGGTTGGACTTGATGATCTTAAGAGATCTTTTCCAACCTTAATGCTTCTATGCCATGCTGGTGTTGGGTTGATGGTTGGACTTGATGATCTTTGAGGCCTTTTCCAACCCAAACAACGCCACGAGTCTGTGATTCTATTGAGACAAGTAAGAGGCACACCAGGACAGGTTAAGTGAGGAAACTGGAGCCAGCTATGGCCTAGGTGCTTGTGCTAGGAGACAGGTGACCCTGGTACAGAGCAGCAGGCACTCAGCAAGAAATTCAGCCACTTCTCAACTTGCCTGGGCACTAGATCTTTGCCAAGCACGACTGCAGTCACAAACTCTTTTGAATACTCCATGGCATCCTCACTGGAAGAGAAAGAGGACCGAGAGGAAGCAAACAGTGTTTCACTGGCAAACTGCACCTCGTGCCCAACTTGCCAGGCTCATAAACCCCACAGCCCAAGCTGCTCGAGGCTTCTAGGACCTCCACCTTGGTAGAAGCAAGCCTGGTCCTCACATCCTCTGCCCCCAGCAGCATTACTCCACATATGGCTCTGAAAATGCTTGGAGAAGGAGGCACTTCTCTGAGAGCTTGGGAATGGCCAGGACAGAGAGGAAGAAGATATCCCATGAGCTTACTGAGCTCCCCTGTCTACCTTACAAAGACACAGCAGAAGTAAGATGGCCATTTCCTGAAGCAACCTGAGTACCAAGAGGGAATGAAGGCTGCCAAGCTACGAGGAGTTGGTTGTGTGACCTTCCCAGAGGTCTCTCTGAACCAGGCAGAGGCTGCACCATCGACCTAGAGACCATCCTGGGCGTGACACACAGTGCCGCGAACGGGTGGCAGTCAGAGGCACCTCCTTGAACTCTGAAAGCTCAGAGCTGAGGTGACACAGCAGAGCTTGGAGGGTTCAGGAGTGGAAGCTGTGAGCAGCAAGCTACAAAAGTCTGGTGAAACATTCTCCAGAGCACCTCCTTTAGACCTGCAGAAGAGCAGGGACTATCATCGAGCCAAGATCCCTTAGCAGGATGGTTTCAGCCCCTTGGCTGCTGCTGGAACCTGAGGCAGTAACTATCTCAAGAAGCTTGTGCTAATCCACAGATGCTTCTGAGTGCCCCCAGGCTGCCTGTCACGACTAGAAAGACCTTATCTCACCTCACAGCAATCGAGTGGGATGCAGATAACATGACCAGCAGGTCAGGTCCAATTTAGAGTGGGAGGACTCCACCAGAGCCCTCTCTGCAGAGATGTCCAAGGCAACTACTTTAGATTTCACCTGTAGCCCAGGGAGAGGAACAGGCACCCGAGCAGCACAACCCTGCTGACCCATTTTAGGCACCCACTTTGGAGTGGCAGAAATCACACCCCAGAAGTGCCAGGGGTTGTCACCTACAAAAGGAATCCAAACAACTAGACCCAATCGATGAGACATCTGTGTTGGGTCTTTCATGACTCTCCTATCTGTTGGGAGCAGATGAGGAGAGGACACTGCAGAGGACAAGGAAGCTGCTCCACATTCAACCACTCAACTTCCATTTTCCACTCGTCAGGGTGAAATGAGAGCTGACCATGGGCAACTGAGTCACAAAGCAGAATATTTAGGAGAAGAGCAAGCTGCCAGCAGAACCTGAACTCCAAACCAACACAGAGTAAAGGCTGCCAACCCCTCTCAGCTGCTACATCACTCCTCTCCATCTTCCTATGTGCTTCTCAAGGCAGAGACTTGTTTCTCCCGCTCCTCACAGCATCAAAAAGAGGATCAGAACAAGCTACAACTACTTCCTCTGCTCTCACTCTCACCCCTGGCCCAAAACCTACCTCAGGAGCCCACCTGGAGGAGAATAGGCAAAGCACTTCAGTGAGGGGTACTGAGGACGCAGGAGGAAGGACAGGATGGCAGCAGTGCCAGCCCCCAGGGAATGACCAACCACGATCAGGCCATAGTGTTTGGTGCCTCTCCCCTGAAAAGAAGCAACAACAACAACAAATCAAGCAAGAAATTGAGGTCAGACTGAAAGGTTTGAATCCACAACCCCCCACATCTGCCCCTGCCAGAGAATTCTGAGTGGCAGCAATCAGAAGGGCTCTCTGGAGCAGAGCAGGATGCTGCCATCACAGCCAGGAGACACAGGGGGCTCTGACTGCCCCATCCCCTCCCAGCTCTGCAGCACATCAGCAACAGCTCAACTGCTTTGGGCTGAAGGCAGCTTTCAGGTTCATCCAGCCCAACTCCCTGCAGCCAGCAGGGACAGCCCCAGCTAGAGCAGGGTGCTCAGAGCCCCACACACCCTGACCTGCAGTGGTGCCAGGGATGGGGCAGCTGCCACCTCTGGGCACCCTGGGACAGGCTCTCACCACCTTCATGGCCAAACACTTCTCCCTTCTCTCCACTCTGAATCTCCTTCTGTCAGTTCCAAACCACCCCCCCTTGGTCTGTCACAACAGACCCTGCTCAGAAGTCTGTCCCCAGCTTTCTTCTCTGCCCCTTTAGGCCACCAGAAGGCCTCCGTGGAGCTTTTTCTTCTGCAGGCTGAACCACCCCAACTCTGCCAGCCTGGCCTCACAGCAGAGCCTTGCCAGCACTGCTGTGGCCTCCCCTGTCCCTGCTCCAACAGGTCCCTGTCTGTGCTGAGACTCCAGAGCTGCCCCAGCACTGCAGCTGGGGGCTCAGAGAGCAGAGGGAAGAACAAAGCCCCTCATAAAGAAGGCAAAGACCTGCACATTCCTCCCTGCACGTCCCAAGCCTCTCCAGGCAGACACTTCAAGGTTGACTGCTGTGACACTCTCCTTACAGGGAACCACTGAAGCTTTCATGATGCTTTTCCCTCTCCCTTAAGCTGTTGCTAACGTCCCCATGGGCACTCTTTGGGCATGAGGAAAGGACAGCTGCATGCCAGCAGGGAATGAGGCAGCTCAGAATTAACTTCCTCAAGGGGAACAAGACTCTGCTCTTACTGACACATAAGCCAAGGTAAGCTGCTTCCTAACACCTCTCTTGGGTTCTCTGATAGCTTTCTAGCACAAGAAATGTGCACACACAGGCAGTCAGTGTGGCATCCTGGTGCCATCTCTGCAGAGATGAGGTTTCAGTTCTCCTTGATTTGCTTTTAATGTTCCCTCTCCTGCATGGCCACCAAATGGGACTTGACTCAGGCTGAGTTAAAAACAATCAGCACTGCAGTACTGGGGGCTTCAAAGTAGAAGGCTCTTTGGAGAGCTGGAGCAGCTCTGGGAGGAGCAAAGGCTGAGAGCCCTGGGGCTGAGAGCCTGCAGAAGAGCAGCCCCAGAGGGCATCTGCTCAGTGCTCAGCAACAGCTAAAGGAGCTGTGGGGGGCAAGAGCCTGAGGCCAGACTCTGGTGAGTGGTGCCCAGGGACAGGCCAAGGGGCAGAGGGCACAAAGTGGCAGCCAGGAGGTTGCATGTGAGGCTGAGGAGAAGCTTGTTTGGTGTGAGGGTGCTGGAGGCCTGGAGCAGGCTGCCCAGAGAGGCTGTGGAGTGTCCTTGTGTGGAGAGCTTCCAACCCCCCTGGGCACTGTGCTGCTGGGCAAGCTGCTGTGGGTGCCCTGCTGGAGCAGGGGCTTGGGCTGGGTGATCTCCAGAGCTCCCTTCCAACCCCACCCTGCTGGCACTCTGTGTAACTGGTTGCCTGCCTGGCAGTCCAGAGGGGTAGGAGTGGAAGATGTAAGAAATTAGTACAAGAGATTAGGGCCATTGAGAATGTCACCTTCTGCAGAGCCTGCAGGGAGAGAAGCACACTGAGAGACTCACCAAATCCCGTCCAAAGGCTTGGGACAGCACCATCTCCTGCTCCAGCTTCTTCTTGATGTACTCAGCAGACAGCACCATTCCCTGAGGGCAACACAGACAGCAGGACATGAACAGCTGCACATCAGCCCTGATCCAAACATCCAGCAGACATTCAGCTACCTCAAAGGCTGCATCAGCTCCCACAGCCACCCAGGGGTGAGGGAGGACACTGGCCCCACTCCACATTTTGGGAATAGGCTTCATTAGCACCTGATATGGATGAGGGAATTGAGTGCACCCTCAGTAAGCCTGCAGGTGACACTAAACTGGGTGGCAGTGTGGATCTGCTGGAGGGTTGGAAGCTCTGCAAAGGGACCTGGCCTGACTGGATCCATAGGTGAGGCCAATGGGATGAGGTTCACCAAGGCCAGGTGCTGGGTCCTGCATTTGGGTCACAACCACCCCAGGAAGGCTCCAGGCTGGGGGCAGAGTGGCTGGAAACTGTCCAGTGGAAAAGGACCTGGCAGGGGGCACTGGTGACAGTGGCTGGAGAAGAGCCAAGGTGTGCCCAGGTGGGCAAGAAGGGCACCAGCAGCCTGGCTTGGATCAGCAAGAGTGTGGCTAGCAGGAGCAGGGCTGGGATTGTCAAGACCTAGCTCTTAAGGCTTGTCAAGGTCTGGTCCAGGCTGCCCAGGGCAGTGGTGCAGTCCCCATCCCTGGAGGGGTTTCTGAGCTGTAGTGCTGAGGGCCATGGCTTAGTGGTGCCCTGGCAGTGCTGGATGAAGGGGTGGGATTGATGACCTTGAAGTTCTTTCCCAGCCTGAACCATTCCAGGACTTTCTGATCTGTTTTAAACAAGCAGGTAGAAGTTGGCCTGTTGCATAAGCTCTTGGTGATGCAGTACAGCTTAACTCAGGGGTAAGTGAGCCTGAACCCCAGAGGCTGAAGGCAAAGAGCAGTGAGGGGTTTCTGCTGTTGATTGCCCCTGCACACTGTGACAATCCCTTTCTGGTTTTTCAGCCACTCTAACCCATAAACTTCCTTGCTTCCAGCTACCTGTTTGGATCCAAACTAGCTCAGAGGCCTCATCTATATTTTAGGTGTGGCATTTGCAGTCCCCCAAGCAATCAAACACTTTCAGGGTGGCACTGGTGCAGTGATAGGGCAGCTCATGTACACATCAAGAGGTCTGTGTTGCAGGCTGCCTGCTGCAGTGGGTGTGAAGCTGAGTGGGGATCAGAGGCCGAGGCCGCCTGCGGCGCGCAGCGTGGGGCTGGCAGCAGAAACAAAGCAGGCACAGGGAGGCAGCTCCTGCCTGGCCCCAGCAGCAGCACAGAGCCCTGCAATCACAGAATGGGTTCTACTGGAACAGAACTTGAGGATCCTGGAGCCCAGCCCTGCACCCAGCACTGCCAGGGCACCACCAAACCATGGCCCTCAGCACCACAGCTCAGAAACCCCTGCAGGGGTGGGCACTGCACCACTGCTCTGTGCAGCCTGGCACAGGCCTTGGCAGCCCTCAAGGGCAACAAATTGTTCCTCATCTCCAACCTAAACCTCCCCTGGGGCACCTTGAGGCCCTTTCCTCCTGCCCTGGCACTTGTCCCTTGGCAGCAGAGCCCAACCCCAGCTGGCTGCAGCCTCCTTGCAGGGAGCTGCAGAGCCCCAGAAGCTCTCCCCTCAGCCTCCTTCTCTTCAGCCTCCACACCCCCAGCTCCCTCAGCTGCTCCTCACCATTGCTGCTCTCCAGACTCTTCCCCAGCTTTGTTGCCCTTCTCTGGACCTGCTCCAGCCTCTCAATGTCCTTCTTGGAGTGAGGAGCCCAAACCTGACCCCAGGATTGCAGGAGTGGCCTCGGCAGTGCCCAGCCCAGGGGCACAATCCCTGCCCTGCTCCTGCTGCCCACACTCCTGCTGACACAGGCCAGGCTGCTGGTGCCCCTTTTGGCCACCTGTGCCCACCCTGGCTCATCTCCAGCTGCTGTCACCAACCCCCTCCCCAGTCCTTTTCCCTGAATTAAATGTGTTACCAGGACACTTCATTTCTTTTTTGTATTGAAGCTGACTCTTGGACATAAAAAATTCATGCAGCCTGGCAGTTGAAAATTCTCTGATCCCCATTAGCTCCCCTGGGGACTCTTGGGGACGTTCTTGTCTGCAGATTAATATTGATAACAGCTCAGGCTGAAGCTTTCTTCTGTCCCAGCAACAATGAAAAAAAAGAAATAACAGAGAGGCCAAAGAACAGCTCAGTGGAGATGAAAGGCAATGAGCTGCTCATAGCTCATCTCAGGCTCTGGCAGGTGAAGATTTCCAACAGGAGGCTGACAAGGAACAGCCAGCCTCTGCCAGGATCTGTCCCTAGTTTCTTTCCTGCACAGGAAAATCAGAAGGAATTCCTCTTGCTGCCTTTCTTTTCTTTTCCTTTTACCTTCTTTTTGCTGCTTATGCTGATTGTGCAGAGTCATTGGGAGCTGATGACTCAGTGAGAGAAGTGACACTGCCAGTGCAGGGGACAGGAGCTGGGGAGACATTAGAGCTGCATGGCTGAAGAACAGTTATGTGCCCTCAGTCACCCAGCTCTGGAGTGCTCAGCACAGACAGGGACCTGTTGGAGCAGGGACAGAGGAGGCCCCAGCAGTGCTGGCAAGGCTGGCAGGGCTCTGCTGTGAGGCCAGGCTGGCAGAGGTGGGGCTGCTCAGGCTGGAGAGGAGAAGGCTCCAGGGAGACCTTCTGGTGGTTTAAAGGGGCTGAGAAGGCTGAGGGCAGACTTCTGAGCAGGGCTTGTGACAGGCCAAGGGGGGATGGTTTGGAACTGACAGAGTGGAGAGAAGGGAGAAATGTTTGACCCTGAGGATGGTAAGAACCTGTTCCAGGGTGCCCAGAGGTGGTAGCTGCCCCATGGCTGGCACCACTGCAGGTCAGGGTGTCTGGGGCTCTGAGCACCCTGCTCTGGCTGGGGCTGTCCCTGCTGACTGCAGGGGGTTGGGCTGGATGAGTTTTAAAGGTCCTTTCCACCCAAAAGGACTGCAAGGCCACCAGAGAGTCTCCCTGGAGCCTTCTCCTCTCCATGCTGCACAACCCCACCTCTGCCAGCCTGGCCTCACAGCAGAGCCCTGCCAGCCTTGCCAGCACTGCTGTGGCCTCCTCTGTCCCTGCTCCAACAGGTCCCTGTCTGTGCTGAGCACTCCAGAGCTCCCCCAGCACTGCAGCTGGGGGCTCAGCAGACAGGAGCAGAATCCCCACCTTTGACCTGCCAGCCCACAAAGCTCCTCTCCCCTGAGCCTCTCCAGCAGCTGCTCTGTCCTTCCCCACAGACACAACCTCCAGGTTGTCTTTTCCTTCCCCACTCTGGCAGCTTGTCTTGAGAGGCTGCCAAATTTCTGATAATCTTCAAACTCAGCATGTGTGGCATGGTTCTGCTGGAGTGGGGCAAGGGTCAGCTCTCCAGTAAATTGATTTCAGTCAGCTCAGAGCTGATCAGTAACACAGACACAGAGCACTGGTCTCAGCTCCCCCCCAGATCCACGTCCTGACAGCATTCTTCAAGGAGCTTCGACCTGGCCCAGCACAGCACAGCAGAGCAGAATTTTAAACATCTCCTCAAGGTTTTGATTGCAGCTTCTGAGGTCACTGGATGAAAGAGTCATTTGGATGGCTCCCATGATTTTGTTCTGGGTCTCTGCAGATGTTTGGCTTTTCCTAATTGAACAGGGTTTAATTAGCAGCCTGATTTTAATGCTTACGCCCAGGGTTTTGCTCTACCATCTCAAAGCCATTTCACTGCAATTATGTAACACAGAATCCCCAATCCCAGCAGGGTGGGGTGGGAAGGGAGCTCTGGAGATCCTCCAGCCCAAGCCCCTGCTCCAGCAGGGCACCCACAGCAGCTTGCCCAGCAGCACAGTGCCCAGGGGGGTTGGAAGCTCTCCACACAAGGACACTCCACAGCCTCTCTGGGCAGCCTGCTCCAGGCCTCCAGCACCCTCACACCAAACAAGCTTCTCCTCAGCCTCACATGCAACCTCCTGCCTGCCACTTTGTGCCCTCTGCCCCTTGGCCTGTCCCTGGGCACCACTCACAAGAGTCTGGCCTCAGGCTCTTGCCCCCCACAGCTCCTTTAGCTGTTGCTGAGCACTGAGCAGATGCCCTCTGGGGCTGCTCTTCTGCAGGCTCTCAGCCCCAGGGCTCTCAGCCTTTGCTCCTCCCAGAGCTGCTCCAGGCCCCTCAGCATGCTCAGAGCCTGCACTGGACTCTCTCCAGCAGCTCCCAGTCCCTCTTGAAGGATGTTGGAGGTCTGGATCTTGGACTCCATCCGTGGCCTGGTTGGGGCAGATTAGAGAGGCAGGAGAACCTCCCTGGACCTGCTGCCCACACTCTCCATGGCTCCCAGGACCATTTGGCTTGGCCACAAGGGCACATTGTTAGATCATGGGCGATTGCTCCCCAGGTGCAGGACCCTCCTCTTGCCCTGTTTGATCCCCATGAGGTTTCCCTCCCCCAGCTCTCCAGCCTGGCCAAGTCTCACTCCATGGCAGCAGAGCCTGATGGGTGCCAAGCACTGCTCCCAGTTCTGTACCATCAGTGAACTGGCTGAGGGCCCAGCTCTGTCCCTTCATTCAGGTTACTGGTGAAGAGTTTGGCCATGACTGAACCCAAGACAGACCCCTGGGGAACACCACAAGCTCCAGGCCACCAACTAGGCTCTGCAGCACTGCTGACGACCCTCTGAGCTCTGTCCTTCAGGCAGTTCTTAATACCCTCCAGAAAAACAGCTCAGGCAATTACAAGCACTATGGGGGCGGGGCGGGGGGGGGCAGNAGCTGTTGCTGAGCACTGAGCAGATGCCCTCTGGGGCTGCTCTTCTGCAGGCTCTCAGCCCCAGGGCTCTCAGCCTTTGCTCCTCCCAGAGCTGCTCCAGGCCCCTCAGCATGCTCAGAGCCTGCACTGGACTCTCTCCAGCAGCTCCCAGTCCCTCTTGAAGGATGTTGGAGGTCTGGATCTTGGACTCCATCCGTGGCCTGGTTGGGGCAGATTAGAGAGGCAGGAGAACCTCCCTGGACCTGCTGCCCACACTCTCCATGGCTCCCAGGACCATTTGGCTTGGCCACAAGGGCACATTGTTAGATCATGGGCGATTGCTCCCCAGGTGCAGGACCCTCCTCTTGCCCTGTTTGATCCCCATGAGGTTTCCCTCCCCCAGCTCTCCAGCCTGGCCAAGTCTCACTCCATGGCAGCAGAGCCTGATGGGTGCCAAGCACTGCTCCCAGTTCTGTACCATCAGTGAACTGGCTGAGGGCCCAGCTCTGTCCCTTCATTCAGGTTACTGGTGAAGAGTTTGGCCATGACTGAACCCAAGACAGACCCCTGGGGAACACCACAAGCTCCAGGCCACCAACTAGGCTCTGCAGCACTGCTGACGACCCTCTGAGCTCTGTCCTTCAGGCAGTTCTTAATACCCTCCAGAAAAACAGCTCAGGCAATTACAAGCACTATGGGGGCGGGGCGGGGGGGGGCAGGGAGAAGCCAGTAACAAAGCAGCCAGAACATGAGTAAAAGAAGTGGTGGAGTTCTGCTTTGGTTTTGATCTATCCTCCTCACCTTGTGTCCCAGCCAGGTTCCATGGTGACCCTCAACTGGAAGGCGCTCTGCATCCCCTGTCAGGTCAGTCAGGGCATCCTGGAAGGAAAGGAGTCCCCCAGAGGGCAGGTAAATCAAACTGCAGGGGTGAGTCAGGAGGGTCTCAGGGTCTCCTGAGTGTTTGCCAGGCTGGCCAAGGCCATGTGAGGCCACACTTACTTTTGGAGACAGAGTTCCTCGGATGCTGATGACCACCTTCTTCTTGTCATGATCCACAGCCACGTAGAAGGGGGTTTCATAGACCTGCAGAGGAGCCACTCCTGTAACCATCACTGAGACATGCCTGGGGAGGCCTTCTCCTGCCCAGGGAAGGGGAGGCAGAGCAGGCTGACAGCTTCTGCCTTATGGGTAAATGCTCCTCTGAGCGACCTCATCTCGGGCAGCACCAAATATTTCAGCCCAAGCAGCAGAAGTTGTTGATGGGGAGAGAGGATGGAAAGGCTCTGGGGTCAGGAAAAGGGTTTCAGTTTCCTTCTTTTTACCACTACACCTCAGTCCCAGCAGGAAGGGCCTCAGGATCAGACTCAGAATGGCTCAGGTTTGAAGGCACCTCAGAGATCATCTACTCCAACCTCCCCACCAAGGGCAGGGACACCTCTCAGCTAGACTTGGCTGCTCAAGGCCTCACCCAGCCTGGCCTTGAACACCCTCAGGCAGGAGGCAGCCACAGCCTCCCCGGGCAGACTCTCACCACCCTCACACTGAAGAACTCCTTCCTCAGCTCCAGTCTCACCCTGCTCTGCCTCAGCTCCAAACCATTGCCCCTTGTCCTATCTCTAGGAACCCTCAGGAACAGTTCCTCTGCAGCCTTCCTCTGGGATCTCTTTGAGAACTGGAAAGCATCTCTAAGGTCCCTCCGGAGTCTTCTCCAGGCTGAGCAGCCCCAGATGCCTCAACCTCACAGCAGAGGTGTCCCGAACGTGCAGGGGGGGTGGAGAAGCTCCTTACTGCATCGTGACAAGAGGTGTAGACGATGTCCACCGAGGTCATGTTCTCGTCCAAGAAGTGCCGCCGGATGGCGATGGCATTGCAGCCGCAGCAGTTGTCCTCCTCGATGGTGACACTGGGGGCATAGCGGGGCCGTGAGGGGCAGAGGCAGCAACACCTGCGGGAATCGGGAGCACAGCTTGGGGGAGAAGAGCTGTGGAAGGGACTGGCGTGGAGCGGTGAGAGGGCAGGGCAGAGCCCGCAGCAGCAGCGAGTGCCTGGCTTGCAGCAGCTCTCGCCCCGAGCAGCGGCGCAGGCACAGACGCAGTTTGCCTTCTGAGCAGCAGAGAGAGCTGCAGGCGAGGCAGTCCCCAAGGAACCTGCGGGTGCTGAGGCTGCAGAGCTCCTCCGGGGATCGCAGAGGGGACCTTAGAGATCGTCCACCCCAACCTCCGCACCGTGGGCAGGGAAGCCTCTCAACTAGACTCGGCTGCTCAAGAGCTCATCCGACCTGGCCTTGAACGCCCCCAGGGAGGAAGCAGCCACAGCCTCCCTGGCCAGCCTGTGCCAGTCTTAGCACCCTCATACTGAAGAGCTTCTCCCTAAGATCCAGTCCAACCCTGCTCTGCCTCAGCTTCAAACCATTCCACAGAATCACAGCATTAAGAAGGTTGGACAAGACCTTCGAGATCCTCGGGTGCAGCCTATCAACCAACACCTTCTAATTAACTAACCCCTGGCACTGGGTGCCCCATCCAGCCTCCTTTCAAACACCTGCGGGCACAGGGACCCTGGGCAGCCCATGCCAATGCCAATCACTCTTGCTGTGAAGAGCTTCCTCCTAACATCCAGCCTGACCTGCCCTGGCACAGCCTGTCCTGTTTCTAGGCACCCTTACAAGAAGTCCCTCTGCAGCCTTCCTGTAGGAGCCCTTCAGGTGTTGGAAGGCAGCTCTAAGGTCCCCCCAAGAAGTTAAGGTCACCTTAGCAGCTCCAAGGTCCCCCCAGAGTCTTCCCTGTGCTTCCAAACTTCTGCTCCAGTAAGTGGAGGGATGGAGAGCAAAGCACTGAAACATCTGCAAGTAGGACAAAGGGGAAGGGGAGAAGGAGAGCAGTAGGGTGGACAGGATGAGCACTCACGAGCAGGACCTGGCCAGGCGACAGAGCCCACAGGTAGGCTTCCTCATCAGGTAAATGGGCCAGCCGTAGGCAGCCAGGGCAAAGAGCATGTAGTAACAGACCTCCTTGTAGCGCTGCATCTCTTGCTGCAAGAGACAGGGGAGTGGCTGCAGCACCTGCTGCGGGACACTCAGCTCCCCTCCCCCCACCGCCCTCAGACCAAGCTTCTCAGCACGCCCAGGGGGCTGCAGGACACCCAGCTGGCTGTGCTGGGTAAGGTCATTCCCCTCCCCAGGAACAGCTCTGCACTTCCAGGGGTTTTCCGGAGCTGAAAGGCCTCTCAGCTCTTCTGGAGAGTTCTCCTGTGTGTATCCAACACCTTGCTGAAAAGAAAGGGCATCCTCTGCAGGGCTTGCACCACCCTGCCCTGGCTGAGAAGACAGAATCAGAGTGCTTTGGGTGGGGAGGGACTTTAAAAGCTCACCCAGTCCAATCCCCTGCAGGCAGCAGGGACATCTCCAGCTACGGCAGGTTGCTCAGAGCCCCAAACAACCTGACCTGCAGTGGTGCCAAGGTATGGCATCTGTCACCTCTCTGGGCATCCTGGGACAGGCTCTCACCACCCTAAGGGTCAACATTTTCTCCCTTCTCTCTTGCCTGAGTCTCCCTCTGTTAGTTCCAAACCATCATCCCTTGTCCTGTCACAACAGGCCCTGCTCAAAAGTCTGTCCTCACCTTTCTTCTAAGCTCCTTTAAGTACCAGAAGGCTTTAATCATGCCACAGAAACCCAAAACAGTGAGGGTTGGAAGTGACCTCTGGAGATCCTCCGGCCCAAGCCCCTGCTCCAGCAGGGCACCCACAGCAGCTTGCCCAGCAGCACAGTGCCCAGGGGGGGTTGGAAGCTCTCCACACAAGGACACTCCACAGCCTCTCCAGACCTCCAGCACCCTCATACCAAAGTTGTTTTTCCTTACATCTCCCTGGACCCTTCTCTCCTGCAGGCTGAACCACTGCATGCCAAGCTAGGTGGAAGCCCTTGAAGAGAACTTCTTTGGGGTCCTAGGAAGATGAGGCCTCTATAATTCCCCCATGTAGTTACCAATCCTAAACTGCCAAGACAGGACCATAAAGCTAGCCTGGGGCCACACACCTGTGTTGTCCTCTACAAGCCCTGTGACCATCTGTCCCCACACCCTTTCACCCCGAAGGACAGACTGGCTGACATGAGCAGACAGAACTGTTTGGGTTGGAGAAGGCCTCTAAGGCCATCAAGTCCAATCATCAACCCAACACCACCATGGCCACTAAAAATCATGTCCCAGAGTGCCATGCCCACACATTTCTCTAAGCCCTCCAGTGATGGTGACTCCACCACCTCCCTGGGCAGCCTGCTCCAGTGCCTGGACACTTTTCCAGATGAAGATTTTCTCCCAGTACCCAATCTAAACCTCACCATTGGACACAGGGCAGCACAGCACAGCCACAAGCTGCCTGGACACAGAATCCCTTGTTCAGAGAGGCTGGCTTAGGGCAGTCTTGCAGCATGATCACAGTCTGCCCAGTGAAGGACTGTCCCAGCAGCATGCCAGGAGAAAAGCCAAGCTTGATTCATACAGAGCAGACTGTGGAGAAAGGCTCCAGCTCACACCAGGCAGCTCCCTGATGCAGATTTGCCTGCTGGGCTCCATGAGCTCTGCTGGTGCCACTTCCATATGGAGCTCTGCACAATGCTCCTGGATGCAGCACTCATACCTCTAGCTTTGGAGACACCTCAGACTGCCTTCCCTCATCCATGTGGGAATCCTACCACCCATGGAGGGCAGAGGTGAGTTTGTAAAAGGGATCTGAAGACAAAAAGCCTCCTGAGAACAAGGGTACATTAGTACAGTGGTCAGGCACTGGTAGAGGCTGCCCAAGGTGGTGGTGGAGTCACCACCATCCCTGGAAGTGTTCAAGAGTAGCATCACAGAATGATAAGGTTGGAAGGGACCTCAAAGCCCCTCCAGTTCCAACCCCCTGCCATAGGCAGGGACACCTCCCACTAGTACAGGTCACTCAGGGGCTCATCCAGCCTGGTCCTGAAGACCTCCAGGGAGGTTGTGGAGCACAGAATCACCCAACGTGATCAAAGATCAAAGATCACATTGGGTGATTCTGTGCTCCACAACCTCCCTGGNGAAGATGAGCCAGGAGATGGCCAAGAAGGCCACCAGCAGCCTGGCTTGGATGGGCAAGAGTGGCCAAGAAGAGCAGGCCAGAGTGCTGCAGCACTCTGAGCATCTTGGTGGCCTCCTCTGGACCCGCTCCAACAGTTCCATGTCCTTCCTGTGCTGGGGGCTCACAACTGCACACAGGACTCCAGGTGGGGTCTGAGACCAAAGTAAAGGATGTGGCACTTTGGGACCTGGTCTGATGGCCCTGGTGGTGTTGGGTTGATGGTTGGAGTTGACCTTAGGATGTCTCTTCCAGCCTAAACAATTCTGTGGTTCTAGTTTCATTTTAATTTCTTTGATTTCATTTTAAGTTTGGCTCTAATTTCTTGGCTTGTTCCAGAGAGGGAGAGAAAGGACTCAGAGAAGCCACTGAGGAGAAGAACTCAGGGCTGTGGGGGGGAGCAGGAGAAGGCTGAGACCACGACCCAGGCACTTACCGCGTTTTTCAGATCCAGGTACTTGGTGTTCCTGGTCACTGGCATCCCAGACAGGAAAGCTAAAATGTCATTGTTTGCCTGGAAGTCACAAACACACATCAAAAGTTCTGCTCTGTGACACCAGGGCAATACCTGCACCTCAGACAGAAAGCACCTGGGGACAACACTTTTGAGCACCCCAACCAAACTCCTCAACTGCCTTCTGTTCTGCTGCTTGAGCTGTTCACCACTAGCTGAAGCTCACCTCTGAGGAGAAAAATAACCCCCCCAGTTTTCTGCTGGGTTGGACAAGCCACACTTGGATTGGGAATGTCTGCCTGGAGTTCCTCCTGCAGCTGTCTTTACCCAGATGCTGGAGTCTTCTCCACATCAAGACTGGAGAAGTGATCTGCCCGTTTGCTTTCAAGTATCAAGACCTGTTTGGGGTCAAGAGCTACATCTAGATCTGTCCCTGCCTCAGAGGGACAGCAGCTTTCACCAGCTGGACTCAGTGTCACTTCAGCTCTTTGGCAATCTTGGAAGAAGCTGCTGGAGAAGTTTGGGGATTTTTTATTTGACAGCTGAGTGCCTGGCAACTGCAGCAAGGAGGGCAGTCAGACAAACATAACATGGTGTGGGCTGGAAGGGCCCTCCAAGAGTGGCCCAGCCCAACCCCCTGCACTCAGCAGGGACATCCTCCACCAGAGCAGGCTGCTCAGAGCTCTGTCCAGCCTCACCTTGAATATCTGCAAGGACAAGTCCTCAGCTACTGGCCTGGGCCACCTGTTCCAATGCTCCACTAACCTCATGGTAAAGAGCTTCCTCCCAAAGCTCTCAGCAAGCCAGCAGGAGCAGCAGACAAGAGGCACCTACCTCGTCCAGCACAGCGCTGCGCTTGGCCCTCTGCCGCTGCCGCAGCAGAACCAGCCCCGCGATGATGTCCGAGGGCACAATGTCAAGGTCTCTGAAGAACTCAGCAAAAAGGTAGGCAATTTCTGAGTAGGCATCCTGCAAAGAGCCCAGGAGAGAGGAGCTGAGGAGAGTGGCTGTGGGGAGCCTCAAAGCAGGACACAGAACGAGGAGCGATGCGGCAGGGACGGCCTTGTTGCCGCAGCACTGTGCCCAGCCCAGCCGAGCTGGCTCCGGGGAAGGCAAGGTCTGGGCTGATGGTCTTAGTGGGTTTAACACAGACACGTTTGGAGGCTTCAGCTGAGCCTGAGTTTGTGCTGTGATGGGTGTCTGTGTGGGCAAGCAGAGCACCTCAGCATCAGAAGGGAGAGAGGAGCAATGTTCTCATCTCTGTGCTGCAAATACAGCAGAGGAAGTAAGAGGAGAGCCAAGCAAACCCCAACCCAAGCTGACCTCGGTGTTCTCCTCAAAAGCCATTTCAGAGTCAGAGAATTCTTTGGGCTGGAAAAGACTTCTAAGATCATCAGGTCCAACTGTCAACCCGACACCACCAAACCCTGTCCCCAGCTGCCATGGCCACAGGTTTCTTGAACACCTCCAGGGATGAGGACTGCACCACTGCCCTGGGCAGCCTGGCACAGTGCCTGAGCACTCTTGCAATAAAGAAATTGTTCCTCATGTCCAACCTAAGCCTCCCCTGGGGCACCTTGAGGCCCTTTACTCTTGCACTGGCACTTGTCCCTTGGCAGCAGAGGCCAACCCCACCTGGCTCCAGCCTCCTTGCAGGGAGCTGCAGAGCCCCAGAAGCTCTCCCCTCAGCCTCCTTCTCTCCAGCCTCCACACCCCCAGCTCCCTCAGCTGCTCCTCACCATTGCTGCTCTCCAGACCCTTCCCCACCTTTGTTGCCCTTCTCTGGACCTGCTCCAGCCCCTCCATGTCCTCCTTGGAGTGAGATGGGACCCCAGGATTCCAGGTGTGGCCTCACCAGCACCCATGGGAACCACTCCTTCCCTGGTCCTGCTAACTACACTCTTGCTGATCCAAACTACCTGAGCCAAGGCTATCCAGGGGACAAGCCCACACTGATTTTGTGGTGTTTAACAGTTTCTGTATCTCTGCTCTGGGATCATTTTATCCCTAACTCAACCCAGCCCTCACCACCCTGGGCAGAGCACAGAGAAGGTGACAGCTCTGAAGCCAGGCACTGATCAGTCTCCAGCTGCTTGCTGGTCACCACTCTGCTCTCCGCTGTGGGATTTGGAAGAGTCACTGGCAACAAGCAGGGGTCAGACATGGCAGCTCCTGGTGCTGAAGGAGCTGACCAAGTTACCAAGCTCATGAGGTTGGAAAAGACCTTCAAGATCACCAAGTCCAATTGCTCATCTGGGACTGCATCCAAACAAAAAGGGCTTGAGCAGGAGAAGCTGGAGAAAGATCTGAGCCATTAAGCACAGAGTTCCCAGAAGAGGTGATCAAGCCCAAAATAGAACAACCAACACAGGAGGGCCAGAAGTGACCTGAGAGGGGCAAGCAAAGGCTCTGAAGCAGCGACCCAAGACACTTTGCCTTGGAGCAGAACAGAAAAAGCCCACAAGACCTTAAGTGAAAATGGTTTGGGAGGTTGGATTGATCTGGACTGTGGCTCTGGCAAGCTTGAAGGTGATCCAGAAGTTGGCCCAACAAGTCATGGGCCTCAGCAAGAGCTGTGGCAGCCCAAGGGTCAGCATTTTGACTCCTGCCATCCATGACCTTTGCATCAAGGTGTGCCACAGCCTTTTAGCCCACATTTGCACAGCATCCCTTACTCAGCACCCAGAGCCAGGCTGCTGCAGCTGTGCCTGTGCACTTGCAGGAGGGTTGATCTTCAGGCCAAGATCTCTCCACCTCTCTTCTTTGATGGGTAAAACAAGAAGGAAAAGTAAATCCCTTCCCTCTGTAGTAGTCCTGCAGGAAGTGACCTACATTCCTTTATCTCTGCCAGACTCCTGGAGTGCAGGAGGCCTACCCAAAAGCAAGTCAAATCACCATTAAGGGTGGGGTTTGAGATATCAACTGTGCAAAGTTTCCATGCCAGCTGTGCCACTGAAGAGCAAATGGAGCAGCATCAACCTCCCCAGTTCCAGCTGCAGTATCCTTGAAGTGCTAACTCCATAAACGTTGAAGCAGCTCCTCTGAGCACACAAGAAGTGCAAACAGCCTCTGAGTGAGGCAGGACCAGAATCCATTAACCCCAAGTGACAGTGACAGCCCTTAATAGTCTGACCAAAGGACACCAAGTTCAGCCTGGTCCACTGGGAGGTGTCCCTGCCCAAGCAGGGGGATTGGAACTGCCTGATCTTTAAGGTCCCTTCCCTTCTGCTCCTGCTCCAGGAGACCACCTTTCCTGGAGCACCTGGGGGTGGGTGGATGGATTGTGGTGTTCTGCTACAAATCCAAAACTGAAAGATGGCTGATTTGGACTGGAGATTAGGAAGAAATTCTCCACAGTGAGTGGGGAGACACTGGCACAGGTTGCCCAGGGAGGTTGTGCCCTCTTCCTGCAGGTGTTCAAGGCCAGGCCGGATGAGGCTCTGAGAAACCTGTGCTGGTGGGAGGTGTCCCTGCCCCTGGGGTGGGGGCTGGAACTGAATGATCTCTGAGGTCCCTTCCAACCCAACCCACTCTGTGATTCTATGAGCATAGAGCTGGAAGGGCCTTAGCACTTCAGGCCTCACTCCAGCCCCTAGGAGCAGATTCTTGCCCTGATGCCACAGCTGCTCTGCAGAACTTTTCCCCCCCAGAAGATGACAAACAGCTGCTAGAACACTTTTATTTTGCTGTGAGGGCTGGGAGAGACAGGGTTGATGGATCCATTGCTGCTCCCTGACACAGGCATTCACTCCAGCACCTGCCACGCCAGGACACACAGGCAGAGCTGCTTTCTGCAGGAGGGAGAGGCTGGGAATCACTGCAGCTCAGTGCAGAAATGAAAATGCCACAGCAGAAGGAATTCAGGGATCTGGTGTCTGGTTGCTTTTTTCCCCCTGAACTCAAACATAAGAGTAGGAACAGAGCTGCTGGAGAGTGAAGGTTGCTAAAAGGAGAAGAAAAAAAAAAAAGCCTTGCCAGGAAGTGAAATATTTTGCATTCCTGCATAAACCAGAACTGTTCAGAAATCAGGTCACTGGGAGGCCTCTCAGGGCTCTCCAGCCAGGCTGCAGCACTCACCCACAGCACCAGCATCTCTGGGTACCTGGGTGAGGTGACCTCATTGTGCTGTCACTGGAAAGGAGGATGCCTCTGCTCTGGTGGCACAGGCAAGCAGATGAGCAGTAAATAATCCCCAAGGAAATGCTCCCCATAGCATGGGCAGGTTGGAAGGGAGCTCTGGAGATCACCCAGCCCAAGCCCCTGCTCCAGCAGGGCACCCACAGCAGCTTGCCCAGCAGCACAGTGCCCAGGGGGGTTGGAAGCTCTCCACACAAGGACACTCCACAGCCTCTCTGGGCAGCCTGCTCCAGGCCTCCAGCACCCTCACAGACAGAAAAACACTGCTGCTGGGGCTGCTGTGACACAAAGCTTCTTTGGCTTCAGTTTTCCAGATGGATTGTCCTAAGCAGCTCTAGGAGATGATCTGTGAGAAGCACCAGTCCTGGGTCTGAGGTCTCAGTGGGACAGCAGGTCAAGGCTAGGACACTGTCTGGGAACATGGTGGCATTTCATCCAGCCCTGCAGGAGAGTGCCACTGGGAGGGTGAGGGGGCAGCAGGGCTTTGTCCTGTAGTGACTCAGTTCAAGAGACTGGCAACTGCTGGAGAGAGTCCAGTGCAGGCTCTGAGGGGCCTGGAGCAGCTCTGGGAGGGGCAGAGGCTGAGAGCCTGCAGAAGAGCAGCCCCAGAGGGCATCTCCTCAGTGCTCAGCTAAAGCAGCTGTGGGGGGCAAGAGCCTGGGGCCAGACTCTTGTGAGTGGTGCCCAGGGACAGGCCAAGGGGCAGAGGGCACAAAGTGGCAGGCAGGAAGTTGCATGTGAGGCTGAGGAGAAGCTTGTTTGGTGTGAGGGTGCTGGAGGCCTGGAGCAGGCTGCCCAGAGAGGCTGTGGAGTGTCCTTGTGTGGAGAGCTTCCAACCCCCCTGGGCACTGTGCTGCTGGGCAAGCTGCTGTGGGTGCCCTGCTGGAGCAGGGGCTTGGGCTGGAGGATCTCCAGAGCTCCCTTCCAACCCCACCCTGCTGGGATTCTGTGCAATTCTATCATCCTGCAACCATCTTCAGAGCTCAGCCATAGAAGTCTTCTTACTTTTGGACTTCTCATAGCCCTAAGCACTGAAGATGGAGAGGGAGTTTGGGTGAATCATACTGGAGGTGAAGCAGAACTTGAGGAGCACAGCTGAAAGAGTGGTGACAGCAAACAGGTCCGGGCTGGGACTTGTCCATGGACAGCAGAGGTTGGGTTTGGGTCATTGCCTGGGAACACAGTGGCATTTCATCCAGTCCTGCAGGAGGGGTCACTGGCAGGGCAAGGGGACCAGTCCAGGCTACTGGGCTTCTGCAGTGAGGGCTGTGACAACTCCTGCAGCCACCTGCACTTGGACAACTGCAGCCTGCAGCTAAGTGCACTTCCCAGCAAAGCCTTTTAATCTAACCCATACTGGTTGCCATCTGTGAGGAGCACATGTTCAGGTAGCCTTCACCTGCCTCACCATCTTCTGAGTCCTTTCCCTTCTGAGGTTACAATCCCAGTCTCATTTCTCTTCCTTCACACGTTCACATCCCCTACAATCTGCTCCTTTTTTCAGCTGCATCTTCAGGAGACCAAAGACCAGGCTATATTTAGTGAGGACATCACTGATGTGCTTGGTCCCTTGGTGGTTTCCCTGTCACTTTCTATGCCCTTCTACTGAAGCTAAACGTTTGCTCTGATTGTTTTGGCCACTTCTCTGCACTGAAGTGTCCTTGGTAACTCCTAGCTGGTTCCCAGGCAGGCTGTCACTGATTCTTCTTCACACACACTCCCAGCACGGGGAGGTTGGGAGTGAGCTCTGGAGATCCTCCAGCCCAAGCCCCTGCTCCAGCAGGGCACCCACAGCAGCTTGCCCAGCAGCACAGTGCCCAGGGGGGGTTGGAAGCTCTCCACACAAGGACACTCCACAGCCTCTCTGGGCAGCCTGCTCCAGGCCTCCAGCACCCTCACACCAAACAAGCTTCTCCTCATCCTCACATGGAGCCTCCTGGACTCCAGTTTGTGCCTGTATCTTCTTGCAGAAACAAAAATGCTCCCTCAGGCTACGTGGGAAAGGCAGAGGAACCTGCACACACCAGAACTTCAAGCCAGGTCACTCAGAGGGCAGCTCAGCTCCTTGCAAGGCATCCCCAGCCCTTGCCCATGCTGCCATCGAGGCTCCCCCTCCTGCCTGCAGAACCCGAAGCCACCTCAGGGTGAGCTGCGCATTGCCCAGGTGCTGCTCCAGCCTGCTGAGCCCCACACCTCAGCAGCACAGCTCCAGAGCTGCCTGGCTGAGGGCAGGGGTTTGGTACCTACCGACTGAGAGTCTTTTGTCCGTGTGCAGCAAAGGAACACTTTGAGCCTGCGGGTCCAGCTGCTGGCCTGTCCCTCTTCCAGGCGGTGCCTGTGAACAGAGGGCAGAGTGTGCACATGAGCACGGGCAGGACACAACTGGAGCTGCTACCAAGACAGCCAAGCCCAGGCTGCCACTGGTGAAATCTGCACTAAGTCATCATAAGAGAGTCAGGGGAGAAGGCTGTGACTGGGGCAAGGACTCGGCACGCGGCGGGTGCCAGCCACAGCAGGGGCAGCGCAGGTGATGCTGGCAATGGGATGGGTGAAGCAGGAGGAGATGTGGCACCTCCCCAAGTCAGCTTGAGCTCTTTAACCCCAGTGAGCAGCACTCGAAACACAGAATGGTTTTGGTTGGAAGAGACCTTTCAGATCATGGATTCCAACCATCAACTGCCAAGGCGCCACCAGCCCAGGGCCCTCAGCACCACATCTCCACAGCTCTGAAACCCCTCCAGGAATGGGGACTGCACCACTGCCCTGGGCAGCTTGGGACAGGCTTTGATGACCCTTTTGGGGAATAAATTGTTCCTCATATCCAAACTAACCCTTCCCCTGGTCTAAAAGGTTTGGACTGGAAGATCAGGAAAATCCCAAGCACATGAAGTGGGGTTGCACCTGTAGAAAAAGATGCTGCAAAAGAAGGAGCAGAACCCACAGGGCAACGATCCATAACCTCCAAGGGAGACTCAAAAAGAGAAACAGGACTCTGAATGCCCTAGGAGAGAGCTGGCAGCACTCAGCTTGCTCCAGCAAATGCCAGAAGAAGTTGGGCAGCAATGCAAAGAGCTTCACAACTTCACTGCGGGGGCTGAACAAGCAAAGTGTGCTCTGAGCTATTTTGACTCCAGCTTTCCCCCCACCACCACCCCAAAATTCTTTCTTCCTGACACTGAACTTCCACACGAGCTCTCCAGCAAGTTGCTTAGAAAAGCCTCAGCACAATTAGCTGAGCTGTTTGTTTGGTTGTTTGATTTTCTTAGCTCTGCAAGAACAGAAGAAGCCCACGCACATCACGATGCCCCTGCCGAGGGAACGGCGCTGGCAGAGCTCAGCACAGCCCCACAGAAAGGCAGCCAGGGGCAGCCCAAGTCTCACTGGTGCCACAAATCCAGGTTTTTCCAGCAGGTAAGACTCAGGACATAGGGCTCAGGTAAAGTGTAACCACAGAATGGTGGAATGGTTTGGCTTGAAGGGACCTCTCTGTCAGTTCCAAACCATCTCCCCTTGTCCTGTCACAACAGACCCTGCTGAGAAGTCTGTCCCCAGCTTTCTTCTAAGCCCCTTTAAGCCACCAGAAGGTCTCCCTGGAGCCTTCTCCATGCTGAAAAACCTCAATTCATCCCAGCAGAGGGCTTCCAGAGCTCCCAGTACTGCTGTGGCCTCCTCTGTCCCTGCTCCAACAGGTCCCTGTCTGTGCTGAGCACTCCAGAGCTGCCCCAGCACTGCAGCTGGGGGCTCAGCAGAGAGGCAGAATCCCCTCCCTGCCCCTGCTGCCCACACTGCTGGGGAGCAGCCCTGGACATGGTTGGCTTCTGAGCCAGCTCAGCTCCAGCTTTCCACCTCCAGCACCCCCAAGGCCTTCTCCACAGGGCTGCTCTCCAGCCTGGGCTGGCAGTGAGTGTTGCCCTGCCCTAGGTGTGGAGGGCACCTCAAGAGCTTCACCCAGTCCCACTGCAACACCGAGGTCAAAGAGCTGCTGCCCAGAAGACAAAGCTCAGTGCTGGGGGAGGGATTCCCATCAGATCAGCTGTCCCTCAACATCTTAGGGGGTCACAACCCAGAAAGAGGCAGGTAGTTCTATGATCCAGCCTCTGGAGAGGGTGTTCTAAGCAAGTGGTGAATTTCAGAGCCTGTTCTCTGACAGCAAACACCTGGGTTTGTGCTGAACACTCAGCAAGGTTTCCTGTTTCCCTCTCAGGTTGTATCCCACAGCACTGTGCTTGTTAACATCCATTAAGGTTCCCTTTCTGAAGTGGCAAGCAGCAGGAACAAGTTCTCCAAAAATGTTACAGGCCTGGAAGGTAAAATCCTGGCCACGGCCCAGAGGACAAACCACCTTCAGTCACTCACTGGGAACTCAGAACTCCTCACAGGAGAGAGAATGTTTGGGTTTGTTTTGATTTATTGTGAAGTTCTCTGGTTAAAAAAACAAACTCAAACTTTGCCATCTGTGGTACTTGAGTTCCCTTTGGGAAAATAATGCACTGAGCCAAACAGCTTTTGGTGCAGTGAGGTAGAGATCCACAGTGTCACACAGAGTGGCAGCAGGGTGGGGTTGGAAGGGAGCTCTGGAGATCCTCCAGCCCAAGCCCCTGCTCCAGCAGGGCACCCACAGCAGCTTGCCCAGCAGCACAGTGCCCAGGGGGGTTGGAAGCTCTCCACACAAGGACACTCCACAGCCTCTCTGGGCAGCCTGCTCCAGGCCTCCAGCACCCTCACACCAAACAAGCTTCTCCTCAGCCTCACATGCAACCTCCTGGCTGCCACTTTGTGCCCTCTGCCCCTTGGCCTGTCCCTGGGCACCACTCACCAGAGTCTGGCCCCAGGCTCTTGCCCCCCACAGCTCCTTTAGCTGTTGCTGAGCACTGAGCAGATGCCCTCTGGGGCTGCTCTTCTGCAGGCTCTCAGCCCCAGGGCTCTCAGCCTTTGCTCCTCCCAGAGCTGCTCCAGGCCCCTCAGCATGCTCAGAGCCTGCACTGGACTCTCTCCAGCAGCTCCCAGTCTGTGCTGAGCTGGGGAGCTCAGAACTGGAGTCAGGGCTCTAGATGTGGCCTCATTAGTGCAGAGTAGAGGGGGAGGAGAACCTGCCTGGCCCTGCTGGTTGTCACAGCTCCTCATCCCCCTCCCCTCAGAGATCACAACACAAGGCTAGCAGGCCACTGACCCCAAAAAGCCAAGGCTGGTGTCAGTAACATATTGCAGAGGTTGGGAAGAACATCTCACACTCCACAAGAGACATCAGGCTCCTTCAATCCAAACTTCCCTGCATGGTCATCACAGAATCATGGAATTGTTTAGCTTGGGAAAAGACCTTTAAGATCAGAGTCCAACCATTAACCAACACTAAGACAAGGCTGCTCATCATAGCTTTGGTGAATGACAACAGCAAACTCTGGTTTGCCCTCAGAAAGATAACCTGAAGGATCCCATTTCAAGAGGATGCATTCAAAACAGCCTCTTGGATACACATTCCCAATAGATAAAAAGAAGGCAAGCCAAATTTCAGAGTTTTTGGTAAGAGCCTCCATTTTTTGCTTCCAAAACCTAATGCCCTCAAGTCCTACAAGGCCACATTCCTCACTGACAGCCCCGGAGGTCAAGGCTGCAGAAGAAAACAAAGCCTGGTTGTGTTGTCCTGCTACTGGAAAAAAAAAAGAAATAAATTAAAAAAAAAAAAAAGCCAACAAAAGATGGACTGGAAAAAGAAAAAAATAAAAAGACTGAAAGATGCCTTTCTTGGTGAAAAAAAAAAAAAGAGCTTTTCCTATCCTCCATCTGGAAAGCTCAAACTGTAATCAATTCCTAATTAAAAGACCTGACTGCCAGCACAAAAGAAATCACTTCTGAGCCAAGACCAAAGAGAAGAAACCTCAGGCCAAAAGGTTGTGTTTTAAAGGCAGCCATGAAGGAAGAAAAGGGCTTTTGGAAGCTGCTGTCTGAAGCTAAGCAGAATCTCAAGTGCTGGCTTGCTATTAGCAGGGGCAATGCTGCTAGAGGATGGACAAAGAGCAGAACCAGCGAGGCTGAACAGAACCTCTGAGCTCATCAGGCCAAGCTGCTGCCAGAGAGATCGTGTCTGGAGTCACCCAAAGCCCACCTTGATATGCTTCCTGAGTGAGCTGATCTAGGTGGGGCTGCTCTGAACAGATGCGTTGGGCTGGATGATGCCCAGAGGTCCCTTCCAACCCCTACCACTCTGTGCTTTCCTGGTCAGCAGCGGCTCCAGGGGCTCGGCAGGATGCACCGAGCCCGTGACTAATGCGTCCCAGCCGCTGCGCTGCTCTGCCTCTTTCGGCTGCAGTGCCCACACACAGCACCTGACTGAGCACAGGAGGGAGGCAGCGCCGGGAGCGGGAGGCTCCCCCGAAGCAAGGGGGAGCACCACGGAGCAGCAGGCGGCAGGAGCAGGCTCGCAGCGGCGCTGCCTTACCGCAGGTTGTAGGTCCTCAGGTTGCGCTGCCTGCGCTTGGTGGCTCGGAGCTTGACGAAGGTCCTGCCCGTGGGGTCGAACACGCAGAGCACAGTGATGCAGACGCTCAGGATCACCACCCAGTTGCACACCACCATCCCTGAGAAGAGGAGAACAGGTCCTGCTGCTATATCTTGGCAGTGCTGGGGCCACAGAACCACAGAGTGTCAGGGGCTGGAAGGGACCTCCAAAGCTCCTCCAGTCCAACCCCTGCCAGGGCAGCATCACCCAGAGCAGGTCACACAGGAACACATCCAGGCAGGGTTTGAGTATCTCCAGAGAGGGAGACTCCACAGCCCCCCTGGGCAGCCTGTGCCAGGGCTCTGGCACCCTCACAGGGAGAAAATTCCTCCTCAAGTTTACATGGAACTTCCTGTGCCTCAAATTCCACCCAGTGCCCCTTGTGCTGGCATTGGGCATCACCCAGCAGAGCCTGGCTGCAGCCACCTGGCACTCACCCTGCACATCTTTATCAACATTCATGAGGTCACCCCTCGGGCTCCTCTGCTCCAAGGTAAAGAGCCTCAGCTCCCTCAGGCTCTCCTAACAGAGCTGTTCCATTCCCTTCAGCATCTTTGTGGCTCTGTGCTGGACTCTCTCCAGCAGTTCTATGTCCCTCTTGAACTGGGGTCCAGAACTGGACCAGAGCAGAGCAGAGGGGCAGGAGAACCTCTCTCAACCTGCTCACCACAGCCCTTTTAATACAGCCCAGAATGGTATTGTCCCTCCTGGCCACAAGAGCACATTGCTGGCTCATGGGCACTCTCCCACCCCCCAGGGTCCTCTTCTCCTTTGCTGCCTCCCAGCAGGTCAGTCCTCAGGGATAAGAGGTGATGGCTTCCAATCTAGCAGCTGGAGCTAGATTAGATGTTAGAAGGAAATTCTGCCCCATGAAGGTGGTGAGGCACTAGAACAGGTTGCCCAGAGAAGCTGTGGAGGCTCCTAGCATGGAAGTGTTCAAAGGCAGATTGGATGGAACCCTGAGCAACCTGATGTAGCAGGAGGTGTCCCTGCCCATGGCTGGAAGGAGTTGGAACTAGGTGATAGAATCATAGACTGGTTGGAAGGGACCTTAAAGATCACCCAGTTTCAACCCCCCTGCCTACTAGAGACCAGGTTGCTCCAACCCAAACCATTCTATGAGTCTATCTCTTCCTGCTCTTCACCATATGTATCAGATCCACTGCTGCAAGGCAGAGAAGGTTCCTCCAGACATTCTTGCAGCCAACTGCAGAAAAGGGAAATCCTCTGGAAAGGCTTCTAAGCCCCTCCTAGATTCCCCAGCTGGTGTTTAGGAATTCCTTCAAGAGAGATCCAGAAGCTCCATAAGATTGCCCATGCAAAAGGCCACTAAGTACTGACTATCCTGAGGGACTGCAGCACTAGTATCATTAGGGCCTGTGGTGACGAGAGGGAATGGGTTGAAGCTTGAGAAGGGGAGACAGAGGATGAGATGAGGAAGAAATTCTTGACAGTGAGGGTGGTGAGACACTGGCACAGGTTGCCCAGGGAGGTTGTGAAGCATAGAATCGCCCAACAATCAAAGATCATGTTGGGTGATTCTGTGCTCCACAACCTCCTTGGAGGTGTTCAAGGCCAGGTTGGAGAAGGCCTTGAGCAACCTGTACTAGTGGGAGGTGTCCCTGTCCACAGCTGGGGGTTGGAACTGGGTGAGCTTTAAGGTCCCTTCCAACCCAACCCAGTCTGTGATTCTATGAATCATCTCTGCCAGGAGACTGGCTGAGACTACAAAGGAGCTCCAGAAAACCAGTAAAGCTGTCTCAAAACTGAAGAAGGGGAAGTAGTGCTTAGAGGACTCCCCAGCAAGGCCCTTCCATGGGAACAGGACTTCTTGCCCCAGTGCAGGCAGCAGGAATGAATGAACCCAACTGTTCCGGGCAGCGGCGTCTGGCGGAAAACAAGCCCCACATTGACAGCTCCCAGAGAGCCACTTCCAGGCACTCAGTCCCCACATAGGTCAATGAATGAGCTCTCCAAGGCAAGGAGATGCCCACACCCATGGAATGTGCCCCAGCCACGCTCCAAACACATACCCAAAGTGACACTCTTGGCTGTGAGGTCATTGCAGGAGCTGTAGTACTGCGTCAGCCAGACGATGCCCACAATGGCGTAGACGAACTCGATCACCAGGATGGCTGGAACAGAAGGAAGGCAAGGGAGGGTTGCAGCAGCTCCCTAAGGCTTAATGACTGCCCCAACCCAGCTTCTTCAGCAGGACATGGCACTCTGGGACGTGGCTTAGTGGCTGTGATGGTCGTAGGTTGATAGTTGGACTCGATCTTAGAGGTCTCTTCTGAATCAGCTCTGTCAATGAGTGACCACAGGAGTGAGCCTCAGTGCTTGGGAAGGTGGTGCTGAAGGAAGTGAACTAAGAACTGCCTCTTAATGACAAAAGGCCATTGCTGAGGGGCCTGGAGCAGCTCTGGGAGGAGCAAAGGCTGAGAGCCCTGGGGCTGAGAGCCTGCAGAAGAGCAGCCCCAGAGGGCATCTGCTCAGTGCTCAGCAACAGCTAAAGGAGCTGTGGGGGGCAAGAGCCTGGGGCCAGACTCTTGTGAGTGGTGCCCAGGGACAGCACAAGGGGCAGAGGGCACAAAGTGGCAGGCAGGAGGTTGCATGTGAGGCTGAGGAGAAGCTTGTTTGGTGGGAGGGTGCTGGAGGCCTGGAGCAGGCTGCCCAGAGAGGCTGTGGGGGGTCCTTGTGTGGAGAGCTTCCAACTCCCCTGGGCACTGTGCTGCTGGGCAAGCTGCTGTGGGTGCCCTGCT
>WBNM01025035.1:42718-76955 GCA_013399055.1 Ramphastos sulfuratus
ACACAGCCTCAAGCTGTGCCAGGGCAGGGTCAGTCTGGATGTTAGGGAGAAGTTCTTGACAGCAAGAGAGATTAGCATTGGGATGGGCTGCCCGGGGAGGTGGTGGAGTGCCCACCCCTGGAGGGGTTTAAAAGGAGATGAGGCACTCAGTGCCAGGGGTTAGCTACTCAGATAATGCTGGGTGATAGGCTGCACCTGCTGATGCTGAAGGTCTTTCCCAACCCAACTGATTCTGTGGGGAGACTCTGGAACAGGCTGNGGGGAATCCTGTGCTGTGCAGAGGTGTGAATGAGGCACCCAGCAGTGGGAAGCCTCCCTCAGGGTGCAGCAGCAAGACCTCACCCACCTCAGCCAGCTGCTGACTCAGACTAGCACAGAGGGAGTCAGCTGGCTGTAGCCAGGTTGAGTTATGCTTACTACACTTAACAATTGTTCCCTGCACCTCTGCTCCTTGCAGTCCTCCTCCCAGGAATAATTCCCAGGACACAGTCCTCAAGGAGTCATTTTCTGACTCCTGTTACCCTGGTAACAAACAAGAAACTGGGGGGTGGGGAGGAATTAGGAATGGTTCCCTGGAACCCAAAAAATACCCCAAAAGAGTGCTCTGAAGAGCCTCACACTTTACCTACAAGTTACATCCCCAGAGGACAGGCAAGGTAAAGAACTTGCTTAGTGTTGCCAAGCAAGGCTTTGGTAGAGCTGAGAATAAACCCATGCTCCAGCTGAGCCAGCTAAGCATCCACCCTCCTTACCTAGGGGTGCATCTACCTGCAGATCTCCTCTGCCACACTGGTGACAGATAAGCCAGAAGTGCCTTACTGCAGACTATGACCAGTCTGGAAAGACCACTTCAAAGAGACATAAAGGGTTTAACAGCAGTGGGCATGGAACCAGGGTTGGAGATGGTTCAGGAAAGGCTGAAGCTGGTTCCTGATCAACCCAACCTATGTTCTTAAGCTGAGCCAGGCTTTGCCTGCTGTGGTTTGTCTGCCCTGTGAGATTGCCAATGGCATCCTGGCTTGTTACCAGGAGCAGTGTGGCCAGCAGGACCAGGGCAGCCCTTCTGCCCCTGTGCTCAGGTGTGGTTAGGCCACACCTTGAGTGCTGTGTCCAGTTCTGGGCCCCTCAATTGAAGAAAGTGCTGAGGTGCTGGAAGGTGTCCAGAGAAGGGCACCAAGGCTGGGGAGGGGCCTGGAGCACAGCCCTGTGAGGAGAGGCTGAGGGAGCTGGGGGTGTGCAGCCTGCAGGAGAGGAGGCTCAGGGCAGACCTCATTGCTCTCTGCAGCTACCTGAAGGGAGGTTGTAGCCAGCTGGGGTTGGGCTCTGCTGCTAGGCACTCAGGGACAGAACAAGGGGACACAGCCTCAAGCTGTGCCAGGGCAGGGTCAGTCTGGATGTTAGGGAGAAGTTCTTGACAGCAAGAGAGATTAGCATTGGGATGGGCTGCCCGGGGAGGTGGTGGAGTGCCCACCCCTGGAGGGGTTTAAAAGGAGATGAGGCACTCAGTGCCAGGGGTTAGCTACTCAGATAATGCTGGGTGATAGGCTGCACCTGCTGATGCTGAAGGTCTTTCCCAACCCAACTGATTCTGTGGGGAGACTCTGGAACAGGCTGCCCAGGGAGCCTGTGGATGCTCCCTCCCTGAAGGTGTTCAAGGCCAGGCTGGATGGGACCTTGAGCAATCTGAGCTAGTGGAAGGTCCCTGTCCATAGCATGGAGGTTGGAACTAGATGATCTTTAAGGTCCCTTCCAGCCCAACCCATTCTCTGATTACCTGCTGCAGGACAAAAGGAGCAGGAGCAGGGATGTGACTCTCCTGGGTTCAGAGTGGAAGTTCTTTCCTTAGATGTGGATGACAGCAGAGGCTTAAATGGGACAGTCACATGGCCCTTGCCCACACTCCTCTCCATAACATCACAACTGATGAAGCCAACAAGAGTAAAACCCCCACGAGCAAGCACGGAGCAGCCCCAAAACCCAGTGCAAATCCAGACCCTGGGCACATCCAGAGTTTGAAGCAGATAAAGAAGAAAAGAGGAGGATTTTCAGGGGCAGAAAAATGGCTCTTTGGCTTCTCTCTGCTTGCCCTGCCCCATTTGAGTCTTGTTTTAACAGGAATGTTACTCAAACTGTCAGGGATCTTCGTGCTTCCCCTGGGAGACAGCAGAGCAGCTGAGACTGGAGAAAGATTCTGTTTGCTCTTGATGTTAATGATTTGCACTCAGAAGGTGGAAAATGTCTCTCCCAGACAGGGCTTTCAAAGCAAGGTCACCCCTGGGTGGGAGCAAACTCTGCACAACAACCAGAAAAAAAAAAAAAAAAGGCAGGGAAGAAAAAAAAAAGAAAGAGATGCAAAAAATACCCCCAAAAAAAGCACCCAGGAGAAGCTTTGTCTGAAATGGGCTCAGCTCTGTGTCTCCAAAGAGCTTTGTCTCCAGATCTTCCTCAGCACAGAAAAATCTGTGCCTGGGAGGCCAGGGGGGGACAGAGGGGAGGGAAGCTAAAAGTGAAGTCTCTGAGTAAGAGACCAAGGAACAATCTCTTTTCTGATCTAGTTCTTGATGGGTGAGGGAAGCAGGCAATGCTTTTTGGGAAGACAAATATGCAGTGCAAGAGAGGATGCAAGCAGTGAGCAGGTGGCAAACCTGATTATCTTATGGTGCCTGGAGGTGGAAGTACCAAAGTAGAGGTTGGTGCCTCACATGTGAAGCCAAGAGGTCAAGCACATGTCTGAAGGTAAGTGGGTGTAGATGTGTCTGCAAGCACAGGCACACGCCTCAGGGGCAGGAGCACCACCAAGTACAGCCCTGTATGATGGGAAAATGTGGGGAAAACTAAAAAGAAAAGGTGGGGGAGAGGTGTAGAAGCATCTGACTGTGGCAGATCTGTGTCAGGAGCCAGAAGGGGAGCAGATTTTGTTAGAGGGGAAGGCTGGACCTGCACAGCAATGAGGATGACAAGTGAAAAAAGGTTTGCTAGGAAGATATTTGGGGCACTGCCTGAGAGTCTTACAGCAATGACAGGGTGCAGGCAACGTGATGGATTCAGATGCACATCACATACAAGTGGCCATCTGGATGTCTTTCAGAAGCTGTGTGTGTGTGTGTCATGGGTGGCAGGGGAAGAGAAGATCTTCAGTGATTAGCAGATGGCAGCCTGGAGGCTGAGTCATCATTAGGAAGGTCCTCAGGGCCTCTTACCCAGTCTGACATAGAGCACATACTGCATGGAGTCCCGGGGCTCTGTGTACAGGATGCTGCCTCTCATGCTGAGCCAGATGATGGCCACCTCTGCAATCATGCAGCTGAGCAGGATGCCCAGGTAGCCTCTGCCGTGGTCCACCAGGTTCAGGGAGCAGGTCTCATTGGGGTTGTACACCAGCCCGAAGAGCACCACCGAGAGGATCACAAACCTGCCAGGCACAAACCAGCTCTTTACCAGCAGCCACCAACAGGAAGCTGCCAGACCTCCCCCCACACACTCTTATCTGCTCTCCCCACAAAGCTCCTGAGGATCCTCAGTGTCAACAGGCTCCCTCGGGTCTGGAAGTCTCACCACGAGCCACCCAGGAGCCCTGCTCCCCCAGTCTGACTTTGTGTCAGGTCTCACTGTCCTGCAGGAGCTGCTACTCCAGTTTGGTTTTCTCCTCAGCCCCTCTACAGAAACACAGCCCCAGACTCTAGTGGAGCACCTTGGGGGATGGAGATGTTGGGTAGAAACACAGCCCCAAGCTCCAGTGGAGCACCTTGGGCAGGACCACCTTGGTGGATGGAGATACTGGATAGAAGGTTGGAGTTGATCTCAGAGATCTTTCCCAACCTTAATGATCTGATGGTCCTAGGTGGGAGCTCTGATCAGCCTTCTCCTCTGCAGCTGGCCCCAGACCTTCCATCTGAGCATACCCAAAGAACCAGAAGCTGGAGAGGTGTTGGTGTCTGTCACCACCACCCCAAACAAACCTTCCAGCTGCAGGAAGAATTAGAGGTGGCAGGAAGAGGAGCCTCAAAGAGGATGGGTGGGAGAAGAAATCAGAAGCATGGCTCTTGCTGTTCTCACTTACCAGGTGGTATGCAGGAGGAAGAGGAAGACTGCTGGCAAAACCAGGTCATCGCTGCCTACAGACCAGCGGCGGCGGAACACGACGATCCCTGGCATGGCTGGTGGGTCTCAGGGAGTTCAGCAGGCACAACACTCACCTGCTGCCAAAGAGGAGAGTCAAAGACTCTGATGAGCATCACAGCAACATTCAGGCTGGGAAAGATCAGGGTCACCAAGCCTGACCAACACCCTGCTCTATGAGGTGCAGCCCAAACCATATTCCCAGGCACCACATCCAAACAGCTTCCAAACACATCCAGGGTTGATGATCCAACCACCTCCCTGGGCAGCTCATTCCAGTGTCTCACCACTCTTGCTGGAAAAACAATTTCCCTAACATCTAGTCTAAACCTACCCAGTCACAGCTTGAAAGACCCTCAGGAAAACCCCACAAAGCCACAGCAGCAGCAGGAGAAAAGGAGGCTGAGAGGAAACCTTCTCATTCTACAATTCCCTGCAAGGAGGCTGGAGCCAGGTAGCGTTGGACTCTTCTGCCAAGAACAAGTGACAGGACAAGAGGAAAGGGCATCACTGAGGTTGGAAAAGACCTGCAAGATCATCAAGTGCAACCTTCTACCCAACACCTCCATGACCACTAAACCATGACCCCAAGTGCCACATCTAAGTGTTCCTTGAAGCCCCCCAAGGATGGGGACTGCACCACCTCCCTGGGCAGCCTGTTCCAGTGCCTGACCACTCTTGCAGNTCTTGATGGGTGAGGGAAGCAGGCAATGCTTTTTGGGAAGACAAATATGCAGTGCAAGAGAGGATGCAAGCAGTGAGCAGGTGGCAAACCTGATTATCTTATGGTGCCTGGAGGTGGAAGTACCAAAGTAGAGGTTGGTGCCTCACATGTGAAGCCAAGAGGTCAAGCACATGTCTGAAGGTAAGTGGGTGTAGATGTGTCTGCAAGCACAGGCACACGCCTCAGGGGCAGGAGCACCACCAAGTACAGCCCTGTATGATGGGAAAATGTGGGGAAAACTAAAAAGAAAAGGTGGGGGAGAGGTGTAGAAGCATCTGACTGTGGCAGATCTGTGTCAGGAGCCAGAAGGGGAGCAGATTTTGTTAGAGGGGAAGGCTGGACCTGCACAGCAATGAGGATGACAAGTGAAAAAAGGTTTGCTAGGAAGATATTTGGGGCACTGCCTGAGAGTCTTACAGCAATGACAGGGTGCAGGCAACGTGATGGATTCAGATGCACATCACATACAAGTGGCCATCTGGATGTCTTTCAGAAGCTGTGTGTGTGTGTGTCATGGGTGGCAGGGGAAGAGAAGATCTTCAGTGATTAGCAGATGGCAGCCTGGAGGCTGAGTCATCATTAGGAAGGTCCTCAGGGCCTCTTACCCAGTCTGACATAGAGCACATACTGCATGGAGTCCCGGGGCTCTGTGTACAGGATGCTGCCTCTCATGCTGAGCCAGATGATGGCCACCTCTGCAATCATGCAGCTGAGCAGGATGCCCAGGTAGCCTCTGCCGTGGTCCACCAGGTTCAGGGAGCAGGTCTCATTGGGGTTGTACACCAGCCCGAAGAGCACCACCGAGAGGATCACAAACCTGCCAGGCACAAACCAGCTCTTTACCAGCAGCCACCAACAGGAAGCTGCCAGACCTCCCCCCACACACTCTTATCTGCTCTCCCCACAAAGCTCCTGAGGATCCTCAGTGTCAACAGGCTCCCTCGGGTCTGGAAGTCTCACCACGAGCCACCCAGGAGCCCTGCTCCCCCAGTCTGACTTTGTGTCAGGTCTCACTGTCCTGCAGGAGCTGCTACTCCAGTTTGGTTTTCTCCTCAGCCCCTCTACAGAAACACAGCCCCAGACTCTAGTGGAGCACCTTGGGGGATGGAGATGTTGGGTAGAAACACAGCCCCAAGCTCCAGTGGAGCACCTTGGGCAGGACCACCTTGGTGGATGGAGATACTGGATAGAAGGTTGGAGTTGATCTCAGAGATCTTTCCCAACCTTAATGATCTGATGGTCCTAGGTGGGAGCTCTGATCAGCCTTCTCCTCTGCAGCTGGCCCCAGACCTTCCATCTGAGCATACCCAAAGAACCAGAAGCTGGAGAGGTGTTGGTGTCTGTCACCACCACCCCAAACAAACCTTCCAGCTGCAGGAAGAATTAGAGGTGGCAGGAAGAGGAGCCTCAAAGAGGATGGGTGGGAGAAGAAATCAGAAGCATGGCTCTTGCTGTTCTCACTTACCAGGTGGTATGCAGGAGGAAGAGGAAGACTGCTGGCAAAACCAGGTCATCGCTGCCTACAGACCAGCGGCGGCGGAACACGACGATCCCTGGCATGGCTGGTGGGTCTCAGGGAGTTCAGCAGGCACAACACTCACCTGCTGCCAAAGAGGAGAGTCAAAGACTCTGATGAGCATCACAGCAACATTCAGGCTGGGAAAGATCAGGGTCACCAAGCCTGACCAACACCCTGCTCTATGAGGTGCAGCCCAAACCATATTCCCAGGCACCACATCCAAACAGCTTCCAAACACATCCAGGGTTGATGATCCAACCACCTCCCTGGGCAGCTCATTCCAGTGTCTCACCACTCTTGCTGGAAAAACAATTTCCCTAACATCTAGTCTAAACCTACCCAGTCACAGCTTGAAAGACCCTCAGGAAAACCCCACAAAGCCACAGCAGCAGCAGGAGAAAAGGAGGCTGAGAGGAAACCTTCTCATTCTACAATTCCCTGCAAGGAGGCTGGAGCCAGGTAGCGTTGGACTCTTCTGCCAAGAACAAGTGACAGGACAAGAGGAAAGGGCATCACTGAGGTTGGAAAAGACCTGCAAGATCATCAAGTGCAACCTTCTACCCAACACCTCCATGACCACTAAACCATGACCCCAAGTGCCACATCTAAGTGTTCCTTGAAGCCCCCCAAGGATGGGGACTGCACCACCTCCCTGGGCAGCCTGTTCCAGTGCCTGACCACTCTTGCAGTAAAGAAATTCTTCCTAATGTCCAACCTAAACTTCCCCTGGAGCCACTTCAGGCCATTAAAGTTGCTCAAGTTGCCCCAGGGCAGGTATAGGTTGGACATTAGAAGCAGCTTCCTCACTGAAAGGGTTCTCAAAGATTGGCACAGGCTGCCCAGGGAGGTGGCTGAATCCTCACCCCTGGATGGGCTTAAAGGAGGCAGAGGTGTGGTGCTGAGGGACATGGCTTGGCATCAGACTTGGTAGAGTAAGATCATGGTTGGACTTGCCCATCTCAAAAGGTCCTTTCCAAGCAAATCAACCCTGTGGTTCTGAGGACTCCTCCCACCTGGAGCTGTTATACCACCAGTGAGCAAGCTTCTTCCTCCAGCAGCAGGAGGAAAGCAAGCTGGAGAGGGAGAGGACAGGAGAGGGATGGACCATTAAAGGAGCTGGGAGTGTCAGGAGAAGCCAGCCAGTGGCTGGCTGAACATAATCAGCCCTCAGCACCCAGCTCCACTTCATGAGATTACTCAGAATCCTGTTAGGGCTGCACCATGGTAAGCAAGGCACCATGGGGTGCTTTGGGCTGTTAGACTGCCCTCAGCTCTGAAGGTGCCCTTGTTACCATCCTCTTCCTCAGGCAGACCTGCTGCCAGCCTCTGCCCTCAGCCAACAAACCAAACCACTACCCAGCAGTGAGTGGGGAAGCTACTGAGCTGCTGGGGGGTTGGTGACAGCAGCTGGAGATGAGCCAGGCTGTGCCCAGCTGGGCAAGAAGGGCAGCAGCAGCCTGGCCTGGATCAGCAAGAGTGTGGCCAGCAGGAGCAGGGCAGGGATTGTGCTCCTGGGCTGGGCACTGGGGAGGCCACTCCTGGAATCCTGGGGTTGATTTTGGGCCCTTCACTCCAAGAAGGACATTGAGGGGCTGGAGCAGGTCCAGAGAAGGGCAACAAAGGTGGGGAAGGGTCTGGAGAGCAGCAATGGTGAGGAGCAGCTGAGGGAGCTGGGGGTGTGGAGGCTGGAGAGAAGGAGGCTGAGGGGAGAGCTTCTGGGGCTCTGCAGCTCCCTGCAAGGAGGCTGCAGCCAGCTGGGGTTGGGCTCTGCTGCCAAGGGACAAGTGCCAGGGCAAGAGAAAAGGGCCTGGAGCTGCCCCAGGGCAGGTTTGGGCTGGACACAAGGAGAAACTTCTGCACTGAAAGGTTCTCAGACACTGTGCCAGGCTGCCCAGGGCAGTGGTGGCATCCCCATCTCTGGAGGTGTTCAAAAGTTGCAGAGATGTGGTGCTGAGGGACATGGATTAGCACCAGCCTTGGCAGAGTTAGAAAATGGTTGATCTTGATGGTCTGAAAGGTCTTCTCTAACCAAAATGATTTTACAATTCTATGACCAGCTGCACAGAAGCAACCTGCCAGCTCCTCTCATCTCCTCTGGGTTCACTCTGGCCCTGCCAGCTCCTCCTCTCATCTCCTCTGGGTTCACTCTGGCCCTGCCAGCTCCTCCTCTCATCTCCTCTGGGTTCCCTCTGGCCCTGCCCAAAGGTGGGAGCTGCAGGAGCTGCCTGCTCCTCCTCACATCTTGGTGGCTCTCCTATTTTTAAAGCTTCCCCAGCCCTTTATAAAAAGCAACAGCAGTGGGACAAGTCACGAGACTGCTCAGGGCTGGCCAGACACCTCCTCCCAGCACAGCTCTCCCACACCATTGCTGTTGTGCTGCACAGGCTCCAGCCTGCTCCAGCCCAAGTCCACTGCAGCCCAGCAGCTCAGCTCTCTGCTGCAGCTCTGCCACCCTCCCCTCTGCATTCCTTGTGCACCATGCTGCAAACCAGCACCCACAACCAGGACTCCTGCTTGCTTTTGGCAACCTTTGGTTTCTAAGATTACATCTATGTGGGCTGCCCCCACTCTCCTGTGTCCCTCAACCCTGTACCTGCCTGTACTACCCCAGACCAGGACACAGCACACCTTGGCCTGTGCCTCTCTGCCCCAAGCCACCACCTCAAGAGGGCTAAGTTCTCCCAATTGATAACAGAATCATTGAATCACAGAACCATTTAGGTTGGAAGAGACCTTCAAAACCATGGAGTCCAACCCTGCACCCAGCACTGCCAGGGCACCACCAAACCATGGCCCTCAGCACCAGGGCTTGGGAACCCCTCCAGAGATGGGGATGCCACCACTGCCCTGGGCAGCCTGGCACAGGCCTTGGCAGCCCTCAAGGGCAACAAATTGTTCCTCATCTCCAACCTAAACCTCCCCTGGGGCACCTTGAGGCCCTTTCCTCTTGCCCTGGCACTTGTCCCTTGGCAGCAGAGCCCAACCCCACCTGGCTGCAGCCTCCTTGCAGGGAGCTGCAGAGCCCCAGAAGCTCTCCCCTCAGCCTCCTTCTCTCCAGCCTCCACACCCCCAGCTCCCTCAGCTGCTCCTCACCATTGCTGCTCTCCAGACCCTTCCCCAGCTTTGTTGCCCTTTTCTGGACCTGCTCCAGCCCCTCAGTGTCCTTCTTGGAGTAAGGAGCTCAAACCTGACTCCAGGATTCCAGGAGTGGCCTCCCCAGTGCCCAGTCCAGGGGCACAATCCCTGCCCTGCTCCTGCTGGTCACACTCTTGCTGATCCAGGCCAGGCTGCTGGTGCCCTTCTTGCCCAGCTGGGCATGGTCTGGCTCATCTCCAGCTGCTGTCAGCAGCTCCCCCAGGTCCTTTTCCACTGGGCAGTTTCCAGCCACTCTGCCCCCAGCCTGGAGCCTTCCTGGGGTGCTTGTGAGCCAAGGTCAGGGCCCAGTTGTGCTCTGCCCACTTCCACCACCCTGTGCCAGTTTAAGAGGCAGCAAGGGCAGCAAACATTGAATGTGGATCCCTTCCCCACAGCAACAGATGGGGACAGGGCAGAGCAGGCTGTCACTCAGTGTCACACAGCAGAATGCTCCTGGCTGGGTGCTCCCCATGGCTCCCAGAGCACCACACAAAGTCCCCAGGAGTTTTAAAAGCTGCTTGTTGAAAATCTAAACCATGAGGGCTGAGGCTTTGCCCCTGCGGTGTTAAGAAGGGAGATGATAAAGGGTCTGAGGCTGTAGAGACCACAAAAGAACCCCAAACCACCACAATTCAAGCTCCCAGTCTGGAGACTCTTTGGCTTCACCCCAGGAATGCCATTTTAAGGTGATAAAGATATGATCTAGCAGAGGAATTGGGCAGGTCAGAGTGCAGACAGCACTGAGACCACAGGCTTCATCCCTGCAGGTGTGCAGAAAATGAGCAGAGGTGGCACTCTGGGCCCTGGTCTAGTGGTCATGGAGGTGCTGGGTGCAAGGTTGGACAGGGTGGTCTTGGAGGTCTAGAATGGTTTGGGTTGGAAGGGACTACAAAGATCATCCAGTTCCAACCCCTGCCATGGGCACCAACACCCCTCACTGGCCCAGGTCACTCAAGGATTCATCCAACCTGGCCCTGAACACCTCCAGGGAGGTTGTGGAGCACAGAAGCACAGAATGTGACCAAAGATCAAAGATCAGGTTGGGTGATTCTGTGCTCCACAACCTCCCTGGGCAACCTGTGCCAGTGTCTGCCCACCCTCACTGTCAACAATTCCTTCCTAATCCCCAGTCTCAATCTGCCCTCTTTTGGCTCAAATCCATCACCCTCCTCCTAGCACTGCAAGCCCTTGCCAAAAGCCCCTCCCCAGCTCTCCTGTAGCCCCCTTCAGGTATCACAGAATCACTCAGGGCTGGAAGGGACCACAAGGAGCAGCCAGCTCCAACCCCCCTGCCATGCCCAGGGACACCTCACCCTAGCTCAGGCTGCCCACAGCCTCATCCAGCCTGGCCTTAAACACCTCCAGGGATGAGGCTTCCACCACTTCCCTGGGCAACCCCTGCCAGGCTCTCACCACCCTCATGCTCAACAACTTCTTCCTCACATCCAGGCTGAAGCTACCCAGGCACTGGAGGGCTGCTCTAAGTTCTCTCCTTAATGATTCTATGACTTTAGTTTTGCCGCACCACAAACCCCCTCACCCCCTCCTTGAGTCCCAGTACCATCCCAGGCTGCACAAGGCTGGCATGAGAGGGAAGCACATGCAGGCAACAAGCTTCACCTGTGGGCAGTCTCTTTGAGAGATCAGAGAAAGCTGGATGGAAGCACAGATCTTACATGGCATGAGGTCCAGCTGCTGCACATTCTTCTCTCCCATCAGGCCAAGTCAGGAAAAGTGCAGCTCCACGGAGAGAGGCATCAGAAGGCAGGGAGGGAGCAGCAAACTCTTCTCTGCAGCCATGGAAAGGATCCCGCTGGGCGCAGGGAAGGAGCCGGAGCCGGGAGCGCCTGCGACAAGAGCCTGGCATCATCTCCACTGCAGATCCCACCCCTCCTGGGCACCCAACCTCCTCTGTTCAGCTGGGGGGTGCTGACAGAGAGCCACCGGGGTCCTGACTCCCTCTGTTCCACACATGCTCTTTCCCCCCAGCACCCTCTGCAAGGAAGTGACATCATCCCTATTCTGAGGAGCTGGTGTGTGGATTGTGGGAAGGAGGACTGCGAGCTGGGTGATGCTGTCAGAGATGCAGAGAGAGATGGACGAGAAGGGAGGGGAAAAGAAAAGAAACAGCCTCCAGCAGCAGCTGCAGGAGCGCAAATCTCCCACCCCTCCTCCTTGGCAGCTGGGAGGACCCCGGGAGCGCCGTGGCACCGGGAAAGGGGCACCCGAGCAGGGCAGGGAAAGGCTGAGGAGGGCTGGGAAAGGCTGGGCAGGGCTGCCGGGCACAGGCCGGGGAGAGGCCGGGCAGGGCTGCCGGGCACAGGCCGGGGAGAGGCCGGGCAGGGCTGCCGGGCACAGGCCGGGCAGAGGCCGGGCAGGGCTGCCGGGCAGAGGCCGGGCAGGGCTGCCGGGCACAGGCCGGGGAGGGCTGCCGGGCACAGGCCGGGGAGGGCTGCCGGGCACAGGCCGGGGAGAGGCCGGGCAGGGCTGCCGGGTTTCACTCTGGCATGGACTGAATGGGCAGGGGAGGGGGGTGGGGGAATTGGATGGGACACAAAAGGGGCACAGAGAGGGGGCCAGGGCGGGCACAGAAAGGAAAGACTGTTCCAGAGGAGCTGCTGCTCCCAGGCCTCTTTTCAGCCCTTAATTCCTTGTGACATGCTCTGGGCTCCGGCAGGCCGTGGGGGAAGGGGGAATTAGCTGTCTGCAGGAGGAGGCTTAGGGAAAAAGGGCAAGGGAGAAAAATGCTCCAGGGAGACACCGCAGCAGCTAACCCTGGGAGCCCTGCTCTAATCCAGCAGCCCATCACGGCTGGAATTAGCCTCAGCTGCAGCTCCCCAGGCAAACACAAAGCTCCACACAGCCAGAGCTGAAGGAGAAGGCTGGGGAGGAGATCTTGCACTGCAGGAGACCACCCACACCACGCCAACACCCCAGGAGAGAATCAGCTTCTCCCCACCACCCAAAATCCACCAGCAGGATTTGCTTTGAGCTCACAGCACCAACGCAGGCCCCTGAGGAACAGCTGCACCCACACAGCCCAACACATCAGCCTCCTGCAAGCCCTCAGCCTGGGCTCCAAAAGCCGTGGTGGACTTGGCATCCCCACCTTGATCACCTCAAAAACCTCCTCCTGGGCACTGCTCAACCTCCTGCAGTTCAGATCACTGCTGCCAAGCAAAAGGTGGGAGGCCAACAGCACACTGACACTGGATCCATCAGTGCCAGAAGCTGCTTCTTGGGCAGACCACTGGGGAGATCTTTACAGAGTTAGCAGGAGGAAGCTCTGATAGCCCAAGGCCTTCAGCACCTCCCTTGTCTCTTGGCCTGCAGATGGTCACCTGCTTGCACCATCACACAACTCAGGCAGGACAAAGCAATCCCATCTCATCTGCTGAGGGGCCTGGAGCAGCTCTGAGAGGAGCAGAGGCTGAGAACCTGCAGAAGAGCAGCCCCAGAGGGCATCTGCTCAGTGCTCAGCAACAGCTAAAGCAGCTGTGGGGGGCAAGAGCCTGGGGCCAGACTCTTGTGAGTGGTGCCCAGGGACAGGCCAAGGGGCAGAGGGCACAAAGTGGCAGGCAGGAGGTTGCATGTGAGGCTGAGGAGAAGCTTGTTTGGTGTGAGGGTGCTGGAGGCCTGGAGCAGGCTGCCCAGAGAGGCTGTGGAGTGTCCTTGTGTGGAGAGCTTCCAACCCCCCTGGGCACTGTGCTGCTGGGCAAGCTGCTGTGGGTGCCCTGCTGGAGCAGGGGCTTGGGCTGGAGGATCTCCAGAGCTCCCTTCCAACCCCACCCTGCTGGGATGCTGTGAATATAAGCTGGGGACAAGCTGCACAAGACCAAAGAAAGAGGAGTCCTTCAGGGCATGTCTGCCTTCCACAAACGGCAGAAGAAAGCTCCTACAGGAACTGCATGGGAAGTTCCCTCTGTGGAGATGGTGCAGCAGCTGCCAGCAGCCTGTGAGGACAGATCTGACACAACTGGGTATGATTATGGGGCAGAGCTGTGCTTTAATGTCTGCATTAACAGAAGGAGGATGTTTTTGGCACTGAGGGTGGTGAGAGCCTGGCCCACGTTACCCAGAGAGGTGGCAGCTGCCCCATCCCTGGCACCACTGCAGGTCAGGCTGTTTGGGGCTCTGAGCACCCTGCTCTGGTTGGGGCTGTCCCTGCTGACTGCAGGGGGTTGGCCTGGATGAGTTTGAGAGGTTCCTTCAGCCTAAACCATTGCAAGTAGCACCTAAGAGCCATACTGAGAACCAGGTGCTCCACATGGGTGAGAAATGAATGAGGTCTCTAGGCTGGGACTGGCACACCACTTCTGTAGGTTCTCCTTCAGAGTCTCCCTTTTTCCAAGGGGAAGGAAATGAGTCAGATCCAGAGCCATGGGACCAAGCTGGAGAAAGGAGAGGTTCAAGAAGCCTCTTGTGGCTTGGCACATTTCGGCTGCAGCTCCCCCGGGACAAGGTCACTGCACCACAATCAGATCCCACAATGTCACCAGGACTGAGCTGATCTCATTAGGGCAGATCTGGGACTGCAAAGCTGCCCTCTGACACCAATACCCAAAATACATCTTGGAGTACAAACTGACCTTCAAAACTCAGGGGACACCTGTGTGTCCCACCAGCTGAAATTGCAGCTGCTGGCAGCAGTGAGCACTGACTCCTAGCTCTGAGCTCTGGAAGTGGTTGTAGGAGCTGCAGGATCACAGAGTCCCAGCAGGGTGGGGTTGGAAGGGAGCTCTGGAGATCCTCCAGCCCAAGCCCCTGCTCCAGCAGGGCACCCACAGCAGCTTGCCCAGCAGCACAGTGCCCAGGGGGGTTGGAAGCTCTCCACACAAGGACACTCCACAGCCTCTCTGGGCAGCCTGCTCCAGGCCTCCAGCACCCTCACACCAAACAAGCTTCTCCTCATCCTCACATGCAGCCTCCTGCCTGCCACTTTGTGCCCTCTGCCCCTTGGCCTGTCCCTGGGCATTACTCACAAGAGTCTGGCCCCAGGCTCTTGCCCCCCACAGCTGCTTTAGCTGCTGCTGAGCACTGAGGAGATGCCCTCTGGGGCTGCTCTTCTGCAGGCTCTCAGCCCCAGGGCTCTCAGCCTTTGCTCCTCCCAGAGCTGCTCCAGGCCCCCCAGCACCTCCAGAGACCCCACTGGACTCTCTCCCTGTCTCTCTTGACCTGGGGAGCCCAGAACTGGACCCAGGACTCCAGCTGTGGCCTCACCAGGGCAGAGCAGTATGGAAGAAGTACCTCCCTTGCCCTGCTGCCCACACTCTCCTTCATGCCCCAGAGGACACCATTGGCCCTGTTGGGCACAAGGGCACATTGGCAGCTCATGGGCAACTTGCTGTCCCCCAGCACTCCTAGGTCCTGCTCTGCAGCAGCTCAACTCCTCACCTGTACTGGAGCAGTGAAGAACAAGAGCAGATTGGTAGCAACAGGAGCAGCCTACTCCTGCTTGAGCCAGCTCTGGTCCATCTCATCTCCACTTCCACCCCATTAACATCTCTCCCCTGTGCCTCAGGGAGCACCAAACAGAAGCTGTTTGCCAAGTGATTAAATCCCTCCCCTTTGTCCCTCACTCCAAACACCTATTGGCTTGGGTAGAATCAGCTCTTAGGAGCCCCACACCATCTCCAAACAGACAACATCTCCTACCTGGTACCTTCTTGACCTTCTCAGCCTTGCAATTTACACCTTTCAATTTCAAAAGCCTCTTCTCTAGTGAAGGGGAAAAAAGCAGCAGGAGGAGGGATTCACTGAATCCAAGAGAAAAGAAAGACATTTGCCCCTTTGGAATGGGGTGGTGAGAGCCCAGAGTCTGCTCCCAGGGGATCCCGGTCCTGCAGCAGCTCCCTCAGAGAGGACACCCCCTGACAGCCCCCCAGCACCCCTCTGCTTCATCACACAATCCTTGAGGGACTTGCCAAAGGTGCCACCTACCTTAGCTGAGGCAGCTGGGAAACAGAAAGCCTCAAATGAAACAAAAAGACCCAAAGCAGGAGAATCTGAAGTCATGGCCAGCAGGATGAAGCTAACCCTCAGGCCAGGGTCAGTCCATGGCCAGCAGGATGAAGCTAACCCTCAGGCCAGGGTCAGTCCATGGCCAGCAGGATGAAGCTAACCCTCAGGCCAGGGTCAGTCCATGGCCAGCAGGATGAAGCTAACCCTCAGGCCAGGCAAGAAGGATGAAGTTGCAAGAGGAACTTTGTGCTTATCTCTTCTACAAAGCTCTTTCATTTTGGTCCATAAAGACAATGCTCACCACGAGACACTTCCACTGGCCAGATTAAAGCCAGAAAAATGCTCTGGGAGAGATGAGAAGAGCCTCACCCTACAGCTCCAAGATTAGCAGCACTTTTCTCCTTGACCTCAACAGCAGCACAATTTAGCTCCAAGCTTCCTGATGGTTGAACTGAAACACTTCTATGATTCCTGCTTCTCAGACTACAGAGCATTAAAAAAGTCTTTGTGATGGAGAGGTCAAGGAAGAACAGAAGCCAAGAGAGCAACCTTCTAGAAGTCTTCATGCTGAAGTGGTCAAGAACTAACTGAAGCCAGAGAAAGCTTTGAAGTCTTCATGATAAACTGGTCAAGAACCAAGAGCAGCCAACAGAGAAAGCTTACCTCAAAATGAGCCACTCCTGAATTCTGGGAGTGGAGAAGGAGCACAATCTGAGTCTGCCGACAGTTCTGGAGTTAAAAACAACACCCGAGCCTTGCATCAACGCCGACAGATCTGTAACCACCTACATCTTGTGCTGGCAGAGCCCACAAGCTGAGCTTACTGACGGCTCCAGGCTTCAGCAGCAACCATGTCCACGTTGCTAGGGGGGAAATAAAGTAATAAATGGCTCCAAAAGTGAAACCAATTCTGTCTGAAACAGAACTTGGTGTTCTGCAGGGGAATCAATCTGCTAATGGGCAACAGTCGCAACTGGCCACAAGCAGAGAGTGCTGTGAATGGGGCAGGGGGGGCAGGGAGNGCAAACTGAGGCTGTTCTTGGCCTGGCACTTGTCCCTTGGCAGCAGAGCCCAACCCCAGCTGGCTGCAGCCTCCTTGCAGGGAGCTGCAGAGCCCCAGAAGCTCTCCCCTCAGCCTCCTTCTCTCCAGCCTCCACACCCCCAGCTCCCTCAGCTGCTCCTCACCATTGCTGCTCTCCAGACCCTTCCCCACCTTTGTTGCCCTTCTCTGGACCTGCTCCAGCCCCTCGGTGTCCCTCCTGGAGTGAGGAGCCCAAACCTGACCCCAGGAATGCAGAGGTGGCCTCGGCCCAGGCAGAAAATTCCCTGGCACCCCAGTTCATTTTTTCTTGGACACAAATATTGGGGATGAAAGTTGTTTGGGTTTGTTGCAACATCCCTGTGGCTGGATTCAAAACCTGTTAATTCCTGGTTGGGAACCACACACCCATTAATTTGTCTGGAGTAAAAGCAAAGGAGGGCTGGAGGCAGGCAGCCAGGGCATGTGGTAAGCAGCTCCTTGTGCAAGGAGCTGAGATGCAGCTGACTGCTGCCAGTCTGACAGCTTCACTTCTTCAGGCATCTGATTTACTTAGGGCTGGTTGGTTTGCTGGGCTTGGCTTTGGGCTTTTGTCTACTACAATAGTGGCAAATTCCACTCTGGCTGTTTTACTCTACAACCTGAAACTCTCACCAGGATCAGGAACCTTAAAAATAAACAGGAAGGGAAAAAAAAATAAAAAAGGTATCAAGAGGGGAAAATACCAAGGTGAAAATAAATGAGGTGAGGCTTGGTCTCTTCTGCCTAGGAACAGGTGATAGGGCAGAGGGGTTTTTACCCTGATACCATGCTGGGGGGTTGGAAGTAGAGGAACTTCGAGATCCCTTCCAACCCAAACCATTCCATGAAGCTGTGAACAGACTTGGTTCAGCTGGGTTGGATCAGCAGGAGTGTGGCCAGAGGGACTAGGGCAAGGATTGTGCCCCTGGACTGGGCACTGCTGAGGCCACTCCTGCAATCCTGGGGTCAGGTTTGGGCTCCTCACTCCAGGAGGGACACTGAGGGGCTGGAGCAGGTCCAGAGAAGGGCAACAAAGGTGGGGAAGGGTCTGGAGAGCAGCAATGGTGAGGAGCAGCTGAGGGAGCTGGGGGTGTGGAGGCTGGAGAGAAGGAGGCTGAGGGGAGAGCTTCTGGGGCTCTGCAGCTCCCTGCAAGGAGGCTGCAGCCAGCTGGGGTTGGGCTCTGCTTCCTAGTATCAGGTGATAGAATACATGGGCTGAAATTGTGCCAGGGGAGGGTTAGCTTGGACATGAGGAACAATTTCTTTGCTGCAAGAGAGGCCAGGCACTGGCACAGGCTGCCCAGGGAGGTGGTGGAGTCCCCATCCCTGGAGGTGTTCGAGAAACCTGTGGACACAAGCCCTGAGGACATGGCTGAGTGGCCATGGTGGTGTTAGCTGAAGGTTGGACTCGACCTTAGAGGCCTTTTCCAAGCCCAGCAATTCTGAGATCCTCTCTTCAGTGATGTCTCCCACTGCAGCTCCTCTGGAGGAAGGCAGAGAGGAGTGCCCCAGTGTAAAGTCAAAGGCTCTGCGTGGTGCCAGAGCAGGCTCCCTGGCTGCCTCCCTGCTGCTGGTGGGCAAACAGCTTTCCCAGGAACTTGAGTCACTGCTTCAGGAATTCCCTGGAGGATGAGTCAGTCGAGGGAAAGCCACCAGTCACTGCAGGACCCACCACTGCCAACAGCAGAGGGAAGGCAGTGGGAAAAGAGGAGCTGGGTGCCAAAGTGGGGGGAGCTGGGCGGGCAGCAGCTCTCCCTGGCAGCCCTTCCCTGCTGCCCTGCCCGCAGAAGCCTGCTGCAGAGCAGAGCAGCTCTGTCCCAGCAGCAGCTGGCAGAACCAGGCTCCAGAGGGAAGGGGTTCCTCCTGCTGCCAGGGCAGGAGCAGGAAATGCAGGGTGGCTGATGTGGGGAAGGTGCCTCTGGAAGGGCAGGATGCTAAGGGAGGGCAGAGGATGTTCCCTGTGAGCCTCATGAGGTTCAGCTGGGATTAGTGTACAGGGGCTTGGCTCAGCCCAGGCTGGGGGTCAGGGGCTGGAGAGCAGCCCTGTGGGGAAGGCCCTGGGGGTGCTGGGGGATGGAAAGCTGGAGCTGAGCTGGCTCAGAAGCCAACCATGTCCTGGGCTGCTCCCCAGCAGTGTGGGCAGCAGGGGCAGGGAGGGGATTCTGCCTCTCTGCTGAGCCCCCAGCTGCAGTGCTGGGGCAGCTCTGGAGTGCTCAGCACAGACAGGGACCTGTTGGAGCAGGGACAGAGGAGGCCACAGCAGTGCTGGCAAGGCTGGCAGGGCTCTGCTGTGAGGCCAGGCTGGCAGAGGTGGGGCTGCTCAGGCTGGAGAGGAGAAGGCTCCAGGGAGACCTTCTGGTGGCTTTGCAGTGCTTAAAAGAGCTGAGAAGAAAGCTGGGGACAGACTTCTGAGCAGGACCTGTTGGGACAGGCCAAAGGGGGATGGTTTGGAACTGACAGATTCAGATTGGTGAGGAGGGAGAAATGTTTGACCCTGAGGGTGGTGAGAGCCTGTCCCAGGGTGCCCAGAGGTGGCAGCTGCCCCACCCCTGGCACCACTGCAGGTCTGGGGCTCTGAGCAACCTGCTCCAGCTGGGGCTGTCCCTGCTCTGCACCAATGCATTTCTGCCTTCTTCTATCACATCCCAACCCTCCCAGCTTCCTACTTCCCCACAGCCTGACCCTCCCCACAGCACACAGCTCAGGATGTCTCAGAGCCCTCACTGAAATCCAGCACCAGGACACAGCAGGAGCAGGACTATCAGTGAATAAAAACAAACCATGGAACAAAACAGGACCTGAAGAAACATTTATGGCCTCCTCTTCAGAAACCTCATTCTGCCCTCAGATCATTCCTCCCTCCTCAGCACCACTCTGACTTCACAGAAGTTACCTCAGAAGATAACCCCCCCAACTCCCTGAATCTTTTCTTTCCCCCAATGAGATGTCACCACACTACACCTTGTGGTGTCTGAGCATCTCCTGACACCCAGAGGGCTGCAGCTTTCCAGGGAAGGGCTTGGTGAGGATCCCAGATCATGGAGCATATCCTCACTTGCATGTTTGCCCTGCAGCATTAATGAAGCTAAGACCGAGCAGGGAAGTACTGAGCTCAGTCTGGGGAGGGCTGTCTGCAGCTCAGGACAGCATCACACAGGGTCCCAGCAGGGTGGGGTTGGAAGGGAGCTCTGGAGATCCTCCAGCCCAAGCCCCTGCTCCAGCAGGGCACCCACAGCAGCTTGCCCAGCAGCACAGTGCCCAGGGGGGTTGGAAGCTCTCCACACAAGGACACTCCACAGCCTCTCTGGGCAGCCTGCTCCAGGCCTCCAGCACCCTCACACCAAACAAGCTTCTCCTCAGCCTCACATGCAGCCTCCTGCCTGCCACTTTGTGCCCTCTGCCCCTTGGTCTGTCCCTGGGCACCACTCACAAGAGTCTGGCCCCAGGCTCTTGCCCCCCACAGCTCCTTTAGCTGTTGCTGAGCACTGAGCAGATGCCCTCTGGGGCTGCTCTTCTGCAGGCTCTCAGCCCCAGGGCTCTCAGCCTTTGCTCCTCCCAGAGCTGCTCCAGGCCCCTCAGCATGCTCAGAGCCTGCACTGGACTCTCTCCAGCAGTTCCCAGTCTGTGCTGAGCTGGGGAGCCCAGAGCTGGAGTCAGGGCTCTAGATGTGGCCTCACCAGAGCAGAGGGAGAAGAGCTACAGCCACAGGGAGATGGTTCCCAACAGCACTGCCTCTAACCTATGCTCCCCACACAGGCACCCCCACACCAGGTTTGCTCAGATTCCCCAGCATTAGGACCTTCAAGCTTGGAAGTTTCCCTGCCTTGGCTGGCATCACCTGCACAAACAGTGCAAGAGGCCTTCAGCACAAGGCTGGTAGGGCTCTGGCTGCCCAGGGAGGCTGTGGAGCTGTTCCAGGCCAGGCTGGATGAGCCCTGGAGCAAGCTGAGCCAGTGGGAGGTGTCCCTGCCCACGGTGGGGGGGTTGGAGCAGATGCTCTCCAGGGTCCCTTCCAACCTGAGCCCTTGCATGATGCAGAGCACCTGCCAAGAGACTGGTGCCATGTCTGTGACACAGCCACAGCTGTGACATCTGTGCCTGCAGGCTCACCTCCTGCTGACCTCAGCCCATCACTTGGGTTCTCAGAATGAAGACTTCCCAGATTTTGCCTTCAAAGACAAAGAGCAGGACAGCTTTGCCTTGGCCAAGCTGCTTTTCTCATGCTAGCCAAGCCCAAACTAGTACAAATTAGCCTTCAAATGACTTGGGTTTTTTCTCCTCTCTCTCTCAAGCTCAAAGTGAACACTTAAAGCCTAACTCTGAATCCTCAGATGCTGCTGCAACTTCAGAAGGCCATGTGGCTCTGTCCCTCCCACCTCGTGGCTTCCACCTCAGCACTCAAGAACAGCCCTTGAAATAAAATAAACTATCAGGCTAAGTATTCCCAGAAGAGAAATCCTGCTTTATTCCTGCCTGGAGGAACACAGGCTTCTAAAGAAAGCTGCCAGCTCTGACCCAGCTCATGGAAAGCTTGCTAATTACAGTGAAAAAGCTGAAGAAAAGCAAGAGCAGGAGGGAGGGAGGCAGAGGCAAGCTCCAGTGCTCTGGCTCCTCACCCAAATGACAGCTTGAGCAAAACTTTTCCTGCCTCAGTGGTTGCTGCTATATATAAATCCCCCTCCAGGGCTCAGTGCTGCAAGAACCACAGAATGGGCTGGGTTGGAAGGGACCTTAAAGATCATCCAGCCCCAACCCCCTGCCCTGGGCATCAACACCACCTCCCACCTCCCCAGGGTGCTCAAGGGCTCATCCAGCCTGGCCTTGGACACTTCCACAGAGGGTACAGCCACAGCCTCCCTGGGCACCCTGTGCCACGGCCTCACCACTCTCCTGAGGAAGAAGCTCCTCCTCATGTCCCATCTAAATCCAGCTTCTTCCAGCCTGCAGCCATCAGCCCCGGTCCTGTCACTCCCTGCCTGTGCACAGAGTCCCTCCCCAGCTCTCCTGCAGCCCCCTTCAAGCACTGCAGGGCTGCTCAAAGGTCTCCTGCAGCCTTCTCTTCTCCAGGCTCAACTCTCTCAGCCTGGCCTCAACAGGAGAGGTGCTTCAGCCCTTGGAGCATCTTTGTGGCCTCCTATGGATGCACTCCAACAGTTCACAGACCCACAGAATGAGTTGGGTTGGAAGGGACCTTAAAGCTCATCCAGCCCCAACCCCTGCCATGGGCAGGGACACCTCCACCAGCCCAGGGTGCTCAAGGCTTCATCCAGCCTGGCCTGGAACACCTCCAGGGAGAAGGCATCCACAGCCTCCCTGGGCAGCCTGTGCCAGTGTCTGCCCACCCTCACTGTCAATTTCTTCCTCATCTCCAGTCTCACTCTGCCCTCTTCCAGCCCAAATCCATCACCCTCCTCCCAGCACTACAAGCCCTTGTAAAACCCAAGTGAGGTCACCTCACAGAGACCCTCTTTAGGAGGACCTTGAGGAGCAGCCTCTTCCCACACCAACCTGCTTCTGCACACAGCTCCTGCCCTGTGGGAGCCTCAGCTCTGGCTGCAGCAACTTCCTCTGCTGTGAGCAGCCCTGCTCTCAGACATGCCCCTGCACAGCACCTTCTGAAACCTTCCTTTCTCTCCTCACCCAAACCCTCTGCACTTGCTGCACATCTCTCCCAGCCCACTCCCCCATTACTCTGTCAGCTCTCTCACTCCCTTTGCTGCTTCTCTCCACACTTCCCCTGCCCTCCCCTGCTCACATTTGCTTTGCAGCCCTCCGTCTATTCCTCCAATTTAGTTTTTGTTGTTGTTGCTAAGATGCCCTGGAGTTATCTTTGAGCCAAGCAGAGCTCCCTCCTCCTTCCAGCTGCTGCCAGCTGTTTCTCCAGCTCATCTGTTGGGAAGCCAGAGGAGATGAGTGGGGAGGAAGTGCCTGCAAGAAGCCAAACCCCTCCACTGCTTGGTGCATGCAGCCACCACTGCCCCCCCGCCCCGGGTTAGGAAATTGAGTCCCAAATGCAAAACCAGAGAGGAAATCAAACGCAGGCAACTCCCTGGTGACTTACCCCTCTGCTTCCTTCCCCTCCAGCCACTTGCTCCAGCTGCTGCTTCAGCCAGGGCTGCTGGCAGCACACACAGTGTGCAGCACACACAGTGTGCAGCACTGCAGCAAGCGGCAGCAGAAGCCAGCACGGGTCCCACGCCTCTCTACGCACCCCCTGGGACAGGCAGAGCTAAAACCCTTCCTCCTCCTCCCTGGAGCTCCTGTGCATCCAGCACTTCCCCAATGACACAGCAAGATCCAAGTGAAGTCCTGGGCTGCATCCTGCCAGGCTGGAGTGGTTGGACACAGATCTGGATGGCAGGGCAGGAATCCTGATTTTTAATTTGCTTATGTAAGCAAAGGATGAATCAGGCCCAGGTGCCTCTGATCTTACAGCATGGTGAAGCCTTGGATTTCTCTGTCTTCCCATCACCCAGAGCTAAAAAGCACCTTCCCTTCAGACAGAGCCACCAGCAGCTCCACTTCTGATCACCAGCACACATCCCCTCCTCCACAGCACCTTCTGCACACACTCACAGCACCTTCTCATAGCACAGCCCTGTGAGGAGAGGCTGAGGGAGCTGGGGGTGTGCAGCCTGCAGAAGAGGAGGCTCAGGGCAGACCTCATTGCTCTCTGCAGCTCCCTGAAGGGAGGTTGTAGCCAGCTGGGGTTGGGCTCTGCTGCCAGGCACCCAGGGACAGAAGGAGGGGACACAGCCTCAAGCTGTGCCAGGGGAGGTCTGGGCTGGATGTTAGGAGGAAGATCTTGCCAGAGAGAGTGATTGGCATTGGAATGGGCTGCCCAGGGAGGTGGTGGAGTGCCCATCCCTGGAGGTGTTGAAGCAAAGCCTAGATAGGGCACTGAGTGCCATGGTCTGGGTGATTGGCTGGGGCTGGGTGCTAGGTTGGGCTGGGGGAGCTTGGAGCTCTCTTCCAGCCTGCCTGAGTCTGTGATTCAATTCTATGATTCTATGTCCTGCAGAAGCAGCTCCTCCACAAGGACTCCAGGTCCCTGGTGGCTGCACCTTGCCTGGCAGTTCCACGACTCATGTGCTTCAACTCACCCTTGGTAGCCACCATCCCCCTGCCTGCTGCACCCCAGAGAGAGATGGAGGTGAGAGCAGAGCTCAGTTCCCAGCTCAGGGATTATTTAGACAGCTCCACTGGGGAAGATCTCCTACTTAAGTTCCACAGACCTCTACTTTTCCAGCTAGGAGCCCTGCAACTACTCTCTCTTCACAGAGTGCCAGCAGGGTGAGGTTGGAAGGGAGCTCTGGAGATCCTCCAGCCCAAGCCCCTGCTCCAGCAGGGCACCCACAGCAGCTTGCCCAGCAGCACAGTGCCCAGGGGGGTTGGAAGCTCTCCACACAAGGACACTCCACAGCCTCTCTGGGCAGCCTGCTCCAGGCCTCCAGCACCCTCACACCAAACAAGCTTCTCCTCAGCCTCACATGCAGCCTCCTGCCTGCCACTTTGTGCCCTCTGCCCCTTGGCCTGTCCCTGGGCACCACTCACCAGAGTCTGGCCCCAGGCTCTTGCCCCCCACAGCTCCTTTAGCTGTTGCTGAGCACTGAGCAGATGCCCTCTGGGGCTGCTCTTCTGCAGGCTCTCAGCCTTTGCTCCTCCCAGAGCTGCTCTGGCCCCTCAGCACCTCCAGAGACCCCACTGGACTCTCTCCCTGTCTCTCTTGAACTGAGGAGCCCAGAACTGGACCCAGGACTCCAGCTGTGGCCTCACCAGGGCAGAGCAGAATGGAAGTACCTCCCTTGCCCTGCTGCCCACACTCTCCGTCATGCCCCACAGGACACCACTGGCCCTGTTGGGCACAACAACAATGCTCCACCACCTCCCAAGCTCAGCAAAGTGTTTGCAGCCTCTCCCAAGGGTTGATAACAGCTTCCCTAGAGAAGTTGTCAGGGCTGCAACTTTGGAGGTGTTCCAGGCCAGGCTGGATGTGGCCCTGAAGAACCTGGGCTAGTAGAGACTGTCCCTGCCCATAGCAGGAGGCTTGAAACTAGGCCAGGCTGGATGTGGCCCTGAAGAACCTGGGCTAGTAGAGACTGTCCCTGCCCATAGCAGGAGGCTTGAAACTTGACAGTGCTGAAGTTCCTTCCAGCTCCAAGCAGTCTGTCCCCAGTGGTTTGATGTTTCCATGAGGACATCAGACAGGCACCTCCTTGCCACCTTGCTCCTCATGTTCTCTTGTTAGCAGCTACTGGAGAAGTTTCCAAGCACATCAGACACTAGGAAGAAGTTCTTCACCCGGAGGGTAGAGAAATACTGGATGAGGCTGCCCAGAGATGTAGTGGAGGCCTCATTCATGGAGACATTCAAACCTGACGGGACCCTGAGCCACCTGATCTAGTTAAAGATGTCCCTGCTGACTGCAGGGGGCTGGAAAAGAATACTTCAATCCTGGGGTCAGTTTTCAGCCTCTCACTGGGGCCGAGGCAGGTCCAGAGAAGGGCAGCAAAGCTGGGGAAGAGTCGGGAGAGCAGCAATGGTGAGGAGCAGCTGAGGGAGCTGGGGGTGTGGAGGCTGGAGAGAAGGAGGCTGAGGGGAGAGCTTCTGGGGCTCTGCAGCTCCCTGCAAGGAGGCTGCAGCCAGCTGGGGTGGGGCTCTGCTGCCAAGGGAGAAGTGCCAGGGCGAGAGGGAAGAGCCTCAATGTGCCCCAGGGGAGGAACAATTTCTTTGCTGCAAGTGGTCAGGCACTGGCACAGGCTGCTCAGGGAGGTGATGGAGTCACCATTCCTGGAGCTGTTCAAGAGATGTGTGGGTATGGCACCTGGGGACATGGTTTAGTGGCCATGGTGGTGCTGGGTCCATGGCTGGGCTCAGATCTTGGAAGTCTTTCCCAGCCAAAACAATTCTATGACCCTAAGATGACCTTCGAGAGTCCCTTCCAACCTGATGCATTCTGCTTCTGTGCTGGGAGGAGCTAGCAGAGCCTGATACTACAGGGACAACATTGCCACCCTGTTGGCCATGCAGCCACACACAGGAGGTGGAGGGAGGTGAGGCAGAAGCAGACCTCCCCACATGACAAGAGAGGAGCTGCAGCAGGAAAATACCCTCCAAAAGCATCCCTTGGCTCCGAGCAGCTGTACAGCTACAGACTGAAAATCAACACAGACTGCAAGTGTCTGCCTCTGTGGCTAAAAATGGGTCCTGCTGAACAAAAAAGAAACACAAAATCAGGAGCAATTCTTCCCCAAGCTATTGGGGTGCAGGAAACATCAACTGAGCACACAGAGGAGTCCTCCAGCTACGGTGGTGCTGACTGCAAGGGCTGCAGCAGGCAGCAAAGAGCAGCAGCAGACTACTCAGAAGGTAACTCCAACCCATGGTTACTAAAGTAGAGAGAGGAGGATCATGAATCACTGAATGGTTTGGCTTGGAAGGGACCTTAAAGATCACTTAGTTCCAACCCCTTGCCAGGGGCAAGGAAGGAACCTGCTAGACCAGGTTGCTCAAGGGCTCCATCCAACCTGGAACACTTCCAGGCTTGGAGTCTCCACAACTTCTTTGGGCAACCAGTTCCAGTGGCTCAGCACCCTCCAAAGCAGATCAGAGATCAGCAGAGAGAGGCTGGGAGAGGCACAAGCTACCTTCTCCTGCCCAAGCTAAGTGGACGAGATGGAGCTGCGTGCCCAAAGTGAGATCATTTTGGTGCCGGCAGAAGGCGCGAAGGAAGAAGACACAAAAGCACTCAGACAAAGAGCCCAGCTCCACAGCTGCTCTGGCAGCCAGCTCCAGACCCTCTCTGGACAAAGATGACCAAGCCCTCCCTCAAAGCTGGCTCCTTGGGCCCTTGTCTTCCCAGAAGAGGGAGAACTGGCACAGACGCTCCTGCCGCAGCTCAGCCTGGCTGCACTGAACAACACAGACTTCATCCCTCCTCAGGGAAGTCAGCAGGCTCATCCTCAGAGCTGTTTCCAACCTCCTTATCTGCTCCCAAGAGCTGTGAGGAGGGACACAGGATGGAGGTAATTAGGAAAAATGTCTTTGCTGCAAGAGTGCTCAGGCACTGTCCCAGGCTGCCCAGGGAGGTGGTGCAGTCCCCATTCCTGGAGGTGTTCAAGAAACCTGTGGCCATGGCACCTGGGGACAGGGTTTAGTGGCCATGGTGGGGTTGGGTCAAGGGTTGGACTTGATCTTGGAGGTCTTTTCCAGCTCAAACACTTCCATGGTTCCATGGCACTCTGGGACAGAAGCCAAGTGGCCCCAGCTCAAGTTTCTCTCTCTGCTGACCTAACTTCTGGTCAAGAAAGCATCAATAATTAGCTTGTTTTAAACAAGGGAATGCAAGCTCACTTTTGTCAGTGAGAAAGCTGAGGACCAGAAGATTCACAGATTCATAGAATGAGTTGGACTGGAAGGGACCTTAAAGATCATCCAGTTCCAACCCCCCCTGCTATGGGCAGGGACTAGACCCACTAAGACCAGGTCACTCAAGGCCTTGTCCAACCGGGCCTGGAACACCTGCAGGGGGGGAGCATCCACAGCCTCCCTGGGCAACTTGTTCCAGTGCCTCACCACCCTCACTGTCAAGAATTGCTCCCTAATGTCCAATCCTAATCTATGATCAAGCTTCAATCCATTCCCTCTCATCCTATCACTACAAGTCCTCACAAAAAGATCACTGCAAATGTTGGTCAGAGAATCACAAAACAGCTCCAGACTAACCCTGCTCTTCCTCNTGCAGCTCCAGCAGCAGTGGAGAAAGGGAGGAGTTTCCAAATGGATTTCTAGGAGAGAAGCCACCTTTCCTCCCAAGTCTAGCAGATAAAGAGTTTCAAATGCTAAATGAGTCTTCACACTTGAACTTCTAATCCAAACAGGATTAGAAGTGGGACCAAAAAAAAAAAACGCTGTTAGTTCAGATCCACTGCAGGACAAGTGCCTGGCTGCAAGCTGACAGGGTTTAAGCTGTAAGAAGAGAAAATGCTTTCTGCTCTTAACACTGCAGGCAGCACAGAGCTATCCCTGTAATTAAATTCAGAGCCTTTGTGGAGATGTCTTCTGCAGGATTTGTCTAGGTGTGGACTTGCCCTCCCCTCCTCCCTTCCCCCTTCCTTTAATTATATTACAATTTATCAGGAGGTTTCTAATTAATTTCAAGTTTGGCAACTGGGCCTCAGAAGTAAATGCCCAGAGTGGTCAGAGTAACATGGAAATGTCTGAAGGTTGCAAAAGACCCTGAAGATGATGGAGCCCAACCCTTNACCAAATCCTCCCTCCTTGTCCTGCCTTTGGTCACCCTCACCACAAGTCCCTCTCCAGCCTTCCTGAATGATCCCTTCAGATATTGAAAGGCAGCTCTAAGGCACCCTTGGAGTCTTCTCCAGGCTGCACACCCCCAGCTCCCTCAGCCTGTGCTCACAGCAGAGCTGCTCCAGCCCTTGGATCTCCTCAGACCCCAGCTGCAGTCCTGGGTGCAGTTCTGGAGCCCCCAGCACAGGAAGGACATGGAAGTGTTGGAGCCAGTCCAGAGGAGGCCACCAAGATGCTGAGAGGGCTGCAGCAGCTCTGCTGTGAGGACAGGCTGAGAGAGTTGGGGCTCTGCAGCCTGGAGAGGAAAAGGCTTCCAGGAGAGCTTGGAGTGGCCTTGCAGGATCTGAAGGGGGCTCCAGGAAGGCTGGGGAGGGACTATTGACAAGGGCTGGGAATGCCAGGACAAGGGGAATGGGTTTGAAGTGGCAGAGGGGAGATTGAAAGTGGATGTGAGGAGGAAGTTGTTTGCAGTGAGGGTACTGAGACACTGGCACAGGTTGCCCAGGGAGGTTGTGGAGCACAGAATCACCCAACCTGATCTTTGATCTTTGATCACGTTGGGTGATTCTGTGCTCCACAACCTCCCTGGAGGTGTCCCTGCAGCTCCAGCAGCAGTGGAGAAAGGGAGGAGTTTCCAAATGGATTTCTAGGAGAGAAGCCACCTTTCCTCCCAAGTCTAGCAGATAAAGAGTTTCAAATGCTAAATGAGTCTTCACACTTGAACTTCTAATCCAAACAGGATTAGAAGTGGGACCAAAAAAAAAAAACGCTGTTAGTTCAGATCCACTGCAGGACAAGTGCCTGGCTGCAAGCTGACAGGGTTTAAGCTGTAAGAAGAGAAAATGCTTTCTGCTCTTAACACTGCAGGCAGCACAGAGCTATCCCTGTAATTAAATTCAGAGCCTTTGTGGAGATGTCTTCTGCAGGATTTGTCTAGGTGTGGACTTGCCCTCCCCTCCTCCCTTCCCCCTTCCTTTAATTATATTACAATTTATCAGGAGGTTTCTAATTAATTTCAAGTTTGGCAACTGGGCCTCAGAAGTAAATGCCCAGAGTGGTCAGAGTAACATGGAAATGTCTGAAGGTTGCAAAAGACCCTGAAGATGATGGAGCCCAACCCTTAACCCTGTCCTGCCAGGACACCACCAAACCATGGCACTCAGCACCACAGCTCCATAGCTCAGAAGCCCCTGCAGGGGTGGGGACTCCCCCCCCACCCCCCCCCTCCCGGGAAGCCTGACCCCTTCAAAGGGAAGAAATTGTTCCTCATGTCCAACCTAAACCTGCCCTGGGGCAGCTCCAGGCCCTTTCCTCTTGCCCTGGCACTTGTCCCTTGGCAGCAGAGCCCAACCCCAGCTGGCTGCAGCCTCCTTGCAGGGAGCTGCAGAGCCCCAGAAGCTCTCCCCTCAGCCTCCTTCTCTCCAGCCTCAACAACCCCAGCTCCCTCAGCTGCTTGTCACAGGACCTGCTCTGATCATCTCAGAAGAGATCACAAGATCTGGGGCTTGGTAACTAATTCCTGTAGTGGTGTTGCAGGAGAGCTCTCCAAGCCTGCCAAAGCAAGCATCTTTATTTCATCTCTTTCAGCTGTAGCACTTGATGCAGATCCTCATCCTTGATTAGAGCTCAAAGGCCTCAGGCAGGATTAGATTGCAATTAACCTGGCTGATTAGGCTATAATCAAGGATCTAAGTAGGAGGCATAAGCCTAGCCTAGCTCTGAGCCCTCCTGCATCACAGCATCACACAGCATCCCACGGAACCCCAGCAGGGTGGGGTTGGAAGGGAGCTCTGGAGATCCTCCAGCCCAAGCCCCTGCTCCAGCAGGGCACCCACAGCAGCTTGCCCAGCAGCACAGTGCCCAGGGGGGTGGGAAGCTCTCCACACAAGGACACTCCACAGCCTCTCTGGGCAGCCTGCTCCAGGCACCCTCACACCAAACAAGCTTCTCCTCAGCTTCAGACAGAGCCTCTTCTATGGCCAGCTGGTCCCCAGAGGCTGCTTCCAACCCTCACCGTGTGGGGCTTGGGCCTTTGTGCAGGGAGCTCCTTATCAGTTGCTGATTGGGTTACTGGTGGAAGGAAGCTAATGAAGAACTCTTAGTTGGCCATACCAGTGCCAATGCTTTCACACAGACAACTGATCCCTCTGCATACCTTCAGATGAACAGCACCCAAAAGATGTGGCACAAAGTTCCACAGGGAATTGATTTTCCTTCTCCCTGCAAAGAGGAAAAGGAGCAGAGCAGACAGCCCCAGAAAGCAGAGCCTGTGTCTCCCTCCAGGTCTGAGCTACCACTTGCCCAGCACAGGATGAATTCAAGCATTCTTTAAACTGGACAAATTTCACCTCCTCAGGCTCCTGCCTTCCTCCTCAGTACCCAGCAAGGATCAGAAGGTCCAGAAGAATCACAAAATGGGTTGGGTTGGAAGGGACCTCAAAGCTCATGCAGCTCCAACCCCCCTGCCATGGGCAGGGACACCTCCACCAGCCCAGGGTGCTCAAGGCCTCGTCCAGCCTGGCCTGGAACACCTCCAGGGAGAAGGCATCCACAGCCTCCCTGGGCAGCCTGTGCCAGTGTCTGCCCACCCTCACTGTCAATTTCTTCCTCATCTCCAGTCTCACTCTGCCCTCTTCCAGCCCAAATCCATCACCCTCCTCCCAGCACTACAAGCCCTTGTAAAACCCAAGTGAGGTCACCTCACAGAGACCCTCTTTAGGAGGACCTTGAGGAGCAGCCTCTTCCCACACCAACCTGCTTCTCCTGTGCTGTGGGAGCCTCAGCTCTGGCTGCAGCAGCTTCCTCTGCTGTGAGCAGCCCTGTGCACGCAGGATCAATGACACCAACAGGCCAAAAGCTTCCCTCGGGAGCAAGGCAGTAAGAAGCCTGGTGGGAGGCCACTGAATAATTCACCCTCAGTTCAGTGAGCACCTGGCACCACTGAAATTTTAAAGGTGTTGCAACTGCCAGGCTGAAGTTAATCTGCAGAAGGAAAACCAATATGGAAAGGCCTCCAGAATGACCCCGCTCCTGTTCCCTGAGTAGGTTTTAGATTGCAACACCAGCAGCCTACACTTGTCTTCTTCCCTCTCTCCCTCCTCCTCTCCCTATGCTTTACCCTAATAGCAGGGAGGAGGGGAAAAAAAAAAAAAAAAAAAGGCAGCAAAACTGGGAAATTTCAGTGGTTCCAGCAGGGAAAGAAGCAGGGGAGGGGCAGAGAGCCAATCTGCTCTCTGAAGTGCACTCGGCTCGGGGAGAAAGGAGCTCACCTACACAGGAACCCAGCAGTAAGACATCAGCTGGCAGACTGAGAACAGGCAGAGCCTGCCACTTTAACACCCCTCCCTCAGCTGGCAGCACCCGGGCATGGTGTTCCTGCTCCAGGGGTGACCTTTGTGCCCCTCTCTGCAGCAGCCACTTGCGGCAGGCAGCCGGCTCAGCATTCCCAAGTTTTCACCTAACTTCCTCACATCTCCACTTGCAGGGAGAGCTGCCAGAGGAGCTTTGTGATGTTGCAAGGCAAGGGCAGAAGCTCAAAGCCTCCATGGTTCCAGGGTGGGCTTTTTCCCCTCCTCCCAAGGGAGGTGACATCATCTTCCCAAAATAGTTCTGAGCCTTCGGTAGAAAGGTTCCAAATTCCTGAGCAGAAGCGCTTCGAAGCTTGCTGCACACCTAAAGGAGCTTACCTGCACTTGCAGCCTGCACTGCTGGGGGTGGAAATGTAAAGGGCTGGCAAGAAAGGTGTGATGGGTTGGGAGTTCCCTGCCCCCCCCACACTTTGTAAAATCCCCCAGGCTAGCCTCAGCCAGCTGGAAGTGAAGGACTGAAGCTCTGCTTACAGCTCAGCACAATGCACAAGCAGAGACAGACACTAGATACAGGAATAGTTACAGACATAGACAAGGTAAAGGCAATACAGACACACAATTCCCCTCCCAGCAATCAGAGACCCCAGCAGGGGCTCCCAACCACCCTTCCACCTTCTTCCCACCCCTATACCTTACCCCAGGGTCTGCCTTACGTGCAAGGTGAGTTTGGAGGATGGGCCAGGGGGGTTAGAAGCAGAGTGGTTAGTGAGGTTACTCGGCAGAGAGAGGTCCCACTGGCTCCCAGGGAGAGACTGAGAGACTCTGTCTTACCTCTCTGTGTGTTCTAATTTTTAAACATCTCAGCAAGCCTGTGAGTGCAGCAGACATCAGCAGTGTTTGCTTTTCACAGCCTAGAATATAATTTTCTCCATTAAAATATTCCAATTAGCCTCAAACCAGCACAAAAGGACAGGATTTGGACCAAGCAGAGCACAAGGAAGTTTTGGGAGAGAATCTGGACCAAGCAGGTACCACAGTGAATTGCCAGCTCCCAACTAACTGAAAACTCAGTCTTGGGAGGAGACTTGACAATGACATAAAGGGTTATGGAATTGTTGGGGTTGGAAGAGATCTTTGAGTCCAACCCTTCACCCAGCCCTGCCAGGGCACCACCAACCCATGGCCCTCAGCACCACAGCTCCACACCTCTGGAACCCCTCCAGGGATGGGCACTGCACCACTGCCCTGGGCAGCCTGGCACAGGCCTTGGCAGCCCTCAAGGGCAACAAATTGTTCCTCATCTCCAACCTAAACCTCCCCTGGGGCACCTTGAGGCCCTTTCCTCTTGCCCTGGCACTTGTCCCTTGGCAGCAGAGCCCAACCCCAGCTGGCTGCAGCCTCCTTGCAGGGAGCTGCAGAGCCCCAGAAGCTCTCCCCTCAGCCTCCTTCTCTCCAGCCTCCACACCCCCAGCTCCCTCAGCTGCTCCTCACCATTGCTGCTCTCCAGACCCTTCCCCAGCTTTGTTGCCCTTCTCTGGACCTGCTCCAGCCCCTCAATGTCCTTTTTGGAGTGAGGAGCCCAAACCTGACCCCAGGATTCCAGGTGTGGCTTCACCAGTGCCCAGCCCAGAGGCACAATCCCTGCCCTGTTCCTGCTGCCCACACTGTTGCTGACCCAAGCCAGGATGCTGATGGTCACCTGGGCACAGCCTGGCTCACATTCAGCTCCTCCTGACCAACACCCCCAGGGTCCTTCTCTGCTGGGCAGTTTGCACCACTCTGCCCCCAGCCTGGAGCCTTCAGGGGGTTGCTGTGACTCAGTGGGGTGGCCAAGGTGGACTCAGCCTCAGCCTGGAGCAGTCAGAGGGGCCTGCTGCCCTTGCTCGGGGCTCAGAGCTGTGTCTGCATTCCCAGCAGACGTGTGGGGTTCTGTAGCTGCCTTTCTCCACACAACCACAAGTAGCAGCAGGGTGGACTCATGCATCCCATTGTCCAACTTGTAATTAACTCTGTGGCCATGCAGCAGCCAAGCAGGCTCGGGGGCAGTGCACAGACTGCTGTCACCTCTTCAGCAGAGGCAAGCTTGCAGCAGACAGGCATGCAGAGAATGGATATTAGTTTCCCACTCGCATCAGAAATTAAATCCTTTTCCCTCCTCCCTTGACAAATCCCCTTAAGAGTTGGGAGAATTCAAGCCCTTGCATCTCTGATCTGTTCCCATAGGAACCTAAGAGCCACAACTGCTTCTAAGTCTATCTCCATCCCTGAGAGCAGAAAGCTCTGAGGAAGCCTCGGTGGCCTCTGCAGCAGGAGCACTGAGTGTGCATGAAGAGAAAAGGCAACACTTGGCTCAGCATTCCAGGCCTGCTTCCTGCAGAAAGGGAGAACCACTGAGGCTAGGATCACCCTACCTTCCTCCCTCTTTCTCTCTCAGTGACTTTTTCCTCTTCAAAACCCTTCAAGAGTTTAAACAAAAGCTCCATTATGAACCAGAAGCTGCTGGCAAACTCCTGCAGAGATCAGGTGCACAGCAGTTGTGCAAACAGCACAGAGTCAGCTGCAGCACAGGGGAACAAATGGACACCTTCTGGAACAGGATCTCCTGCCTCCCCAGTCCTGGGACTACCAGGACTTGCAACATGCACCTTGTCTGCAGCAAGAGGTGAAAGCAGCAGGCCAAGCTTCACTTCACACCATTCACACACAAGCTCCAGGCCCAGGCAGGCTGGGAGGACCAAGGCAGACCTGGAGAGATGAAGTCAAAAGGGAGTTCACTCACACTGCTCACCCGAAAGGCTCAGACTCATGGAACTGACTGGGTTGGGAAAGCCCTGTAAGGTCACTGACTCAGACACCAACCCAGCACCACCATGTCCCCAGGTGCCATGGCCACACACTGCTGGAACACCTCCTCCAGGGATGGGGACTGCACCACTGCCCTGGGCAGCCTGGCACAGTGCCTGACCTCTCTTGCAGCAAAGAAATTGTTCTTCATCTCCAACCTGAACTTCCCTGGCACAATTTCAGTTCATTTCCTCTTTCTCTACTCCCTGATAGTAGGCAGCAGAGCCCAACCCCCACCTGGCTCCAGCCTCCCT
>WBNM01025035.1:76973-93061 GCA_013399055.1 Ramphastos sulfuratus
CCCCTGCCCCGGCTGTAGCCTCCTTGCAGGGAGCTGCAGAGCCCCAGAAGCTCTCCCCTCAGCCTCCTTCTCTCCAGCCTCCACACCCCCAGCTCCCTCAGCTGCTCCTCACCATTGCTGCTCTCCAGACCCTTCCCCAGCTTTGTTGCCCTTCTCCCCTCAATGTCCTTCCTGGAACAAGTGGCTCAAAATTGACCCCAGGATTCCAGGTATGGCCTCACCAATGGGGCACAATCCCTGCCCTGCTCCTGCTGCCCACACTCTTGCTGATCCAGGCCAGGCTGCTGGTGCCCTTCTCAGCCAGCTGGGCACAGCCTGGCTCATCCCCAGCTGCTGTCACCAACCCTCCAAGTCCTTCTCACTGGGCAGTTTGCACCACTCTGCCCTCAGCCTGGAGCCTTCCTCAGTGTCCTCCTTGGAGTGAGTACAAAAACTGCCCCCAGGACTGAAGCCCATCACAAAAAAGTGCCTGCTGCAAGCAGTGAAGTTCCACTCACCCCTTCTGCAGGATGCTCAGCCCTCAGGGTGTGGAGAGCAGGCTCAGGAGCTGCCTTTCCAGCTGGCAGGCAGCAGGGAGTGTTCTGGCATGGCACCAGGGCACTGCCACTGCGAGGGCTCAAAAACAAATCTGTGTTAGCATGGAGAGGTTTTTCATGCCATAAATCAAGTAATCTGAAGTGAAAAGGCTCCTGACTGCTCTAACCCCACCCTTTCATGCTTCTGCACCTCAAAGGATTTCACTGCACAGCCACAAGGTGCAGGGCAGGGACACCACCTGCAGAGACTGGCAGCTGTGGCACCAGGAGCTGATAGGGCTCCTTCCTCTTCACTTCAGCTAGGTTATTGCCCCCAAAACACAGCTCCTTGCCTCTTGGAGCAGGGCCAGGGGAGGCCATGGCAGGGCTGGCAGGGCTCTGCTGTGAGGCCAGGCTGGCAGGGTTGGGGCTGCTCAGGGTGGAGAAAGCTCCAGGGAGACCTTCTGGAGGCCCTGCAGTGCTTCAAGCAGCTGAGAAGAAAGCTGGGGACAGACTTCTGAGCAGAGCTTGTTGGGACAGCCCAAGGGGGGATGGTCTGGAACTGACAGAAGGAGATTCAGAGTGCAGAGGAGGAAGAAACTGTTTGACCCTGAGGGTGGTGAGAGCCTGTCCCAGGGTGCCCAGAGGTGGCAGCTGCCCCATCCCTGGCACCACTGCAGGTCAGGGTGCTTGGGGCTCTGAGCACCCTGCTCCAGCTGGGGCTGTCCCTGCTGGCTGCAGGGGGTTGGGCTGGATGAGCTTGAGAGGTCCCTTCCCATCCAAAGAGACTGAAAGGCCACCAGAAGGTCCCTCTGGAGCCTTCTCCAGGCTGAGCAACCCCAACTCTGCCAGCCTGGCCTCACACGGCAGAGCCCTTCCAGCCCTGCTGTGGCCTCCTCTGCCCCTGCTCCAACAGGTCCCTGTCTGTGCTGAGCACTCCAGAGCTGGGCCCAGCAGTGCAGGTGGGGTCCCAGCAGAGGCAGAATCCCCTCCTTTGACCTGCAGCCCACAAATCTCTTCCTGAGCTGCAGCCTCCCAGCCCAAACCAGGCTGTGATTCCTTACAGGCTAAACAGCACAGCAGCTGGGGACATCAAGGACACTGACTCATCCATGGCACAACACTGCAGCACTTGGAGAGAATAACAAGCTCAGGTAGCTCAGGGGACAGTCCAGGATGCTCAGTGCTGGAGCCTTCAGCCTCCCCTCGGGCAGCTCTCTGCCCTTCCTCACCTCACCCAGCATCTCACTGCTCCCAGCACAAAGAGCTTCTTCCTGCTGCCCAGCCTCAACCCCTCTCTCTAATCTAAACATCACTCCTTCTGTGGTGATGTCATCCCCTTGAAGCCCTCCTGAGGATAACTCAGCACCAAACAGTCATTGCACACCCCCAAGGTGAGATGCCAACACGGCCTGGAGCCACCCAGAGGCTTTTAAGCCGTTCCAGAGAAAGAACATCCATGGAGCCCCCTGCAAGGGGACACCAAGTGTGGGTCAAGCCATGGAGGGCATGGGTAGGTGTTCCTGGAGGCACACCTGGCCACTCAGGGGCACAGCAGCAGGCCCTACAAACTGCACACCAAGGGTGCAGGCTGATCTTTCCCCAGCTCATGGTGGCTTGCCAGGGTGTCTGCCCACCCCACCCTGAACAAACTTACACACACACCCCCCCTCACCAGGGTAAGTTAAACCCACTTGACACCCCTGGGCGTGCAGGTTCCTACCACATACTCCAGCCTCACCAACTCAGCGTTACCAGCAGGCTCCCAGAGGAGGAATCCACCACCTTTACTCAGCCAACCCATACCCAGCCCCTTCTGCACAGTCCTGTGTGGTGCCTACCTCCAAAACTGCCTCTACTAACCCTCCAGCCTCAGCCAAGAAGATGACAGAAGTCAGATGAAGACCTCAGAGAACTCAGAAATTGTCATCCCCACCACCAGAGAGCTGAGTGAGGTCCAGTAAAGCTTTATGGCACCTCAGGTCCCTTCAGGTCAGTCACACTCAGAAGAACCAAGGGCAAGACATTTGTGGATGTCTCTGTTTCCTGCTGAGTTAAACTCAGTTCCAGCCCCTGAGATGTTCAAAATGATTTGCTCAGAGGCCTGTAAGGAAGTCCTGTTCTTTTTTTGTGTAAAAAAAAGCAAATCAAATCAGTAAGGATAAGGCCAAGGGCTGGGTCCTGTGCTTGGGTCACAGCCACCCCAGGAAGGCTCCAGGCTGAGGGCAGAGTGGTGCAAACTGCCCAGTGAGAAGGACTTGGAGGGTTGGTGACAGCAGCTGGGGATCAGCCAGGCTGTGCCCAGCTGGCTGAGAAGGGCACCAGCAGCCTGGCCTGGATCAGCAAGAGTGTGGGCAGCAGGAGCAGGGCAGGGATTGTGCCCCATTGGTGAGGCCATACCTGGAATCCTGGGGTCAGGTTTGGGCTCCTCACTCCAAGAAGGACATTGAGGGGCTGGAGCAGGTCCAGAGAAGGGCAACAAAGCTGGGGAAGGGTCTGGAGAGCAGCAATGGTGAGGAGCAGCTGAGGGAGCTGGGGGTGTGGAGGCTGGAGAGAAGGAGGCTGAGGGGAGAGCTTCTGGGGCTCTGCAGCTCCCTGCAAGGAGGCTGCAGCCAGCTGGGGTTGGGCTCTGCTGCCAAGGGACAAGTGCCAGGGCAAGAGCAAAAGGCCTGCAGGGGTTTCTGAGCTGTGGTGCTGAGGACCATGGGTTGGTGGTGCCCTGGCAGTGCTGGGTGCAGGGTTGGGCTCCATGCTCTGAAAGGTCTCTTCCAACTTAAGTGATCCTGTAGAAAGACTCCCAGCAGCAAGATCTGAGCCAAAACAGATATGTAACCTAGAGGGGAAAGGGCTTCTGGAGATAAAACTTCCTTCTGCAGGGAGCTTCTAAGAGCAGATCTCCACCAAGGCCTCCTGCCCTCTGCTCCTCTCCTGGCTGGAGATCAAGGAAAGTTCTGCTCTTTCCAGTTTTAGAGCAGCTCAGGAAAGGCAAACCTCACTTCCTAGAGGCTTCATTATTCGGCTGCCAAAGAGTTGTAGCAGCACATTAACCTCGGAAGGAAGCCTTGGAAAGAAAAGAGCTGCCTCTGCCTCTGCCTCTGCCGGGAAAGAAGTGCAAACCGCAGAAGGTGAGGAGGAAGAGCAGCCCCAGAGCACAGAGGCCTCTCTCATGGGAATCTGCCATGGCCCAAGGAAGAAAAAGGCATCCACAGCAGGAACAAAGAGCATCCACAGCAGGAACTGGAGAGAAAGAGCCACTCATCTCTGCTGCTGCTTTTGCTTCCCAGGATGTCACTTCTGCAGCACTCAGCAGAGCCAAGGGAAGCTGCTTTGGCTTCCTCTGAGGGGGACCAGGGGCACGTTCACCCCTCCCAAGCAAAAGGGAGAGGCTCAGCTCTGAATGCTCTCATTGAGTTGTCCTTGGGAGGATGCTTGGGTGCCATGGAGATGGTGACAAACAGCGACACAAAGGGGACTGGAGTGGGAAAGGTTAAATCTGGCTGAGAGGTAAGGCAGCCACACAGCACTGCTGCCCCAGGGGCAGGGCCTGCAGCAGGATCCACAGGGCTAGGAACATCCTGCTGGGGCTGGGCCAGGGCCAGAGCAAGGCAACAAAGCTGGGGAAGGGTCTGGAGAGCAGCAATGGTGAGGAGCAGCTGAGGGAGCTGGGGGTGTGGAGGCTGGAGAGAAGGAGGCTGAGGGGAGAGCTTCTGGGGCTCTGCAGCTCCCTGCAAGGAGGCTGCAGCCAGCTGGGGTTGGGCTCTGCTGCCTGGTACCAGGTGACAGAAGCCCAAAAGGGGGATGCTAGAGAACTGCCTCCTCTTCAGGCCAGCTGCTGGGTGCCCCTCAGCCTCCCTCCTGGCTTCTGGAGAACAGGTCCTGTGAGAAGCAGCTGAGGGACCTGGGGTTGGGCAGCCTGGGGGAAAGGACCTTCTGGCAACTCTCTGCAAGGAGGCTGGAGCCAGGTGGGGGTTGGACTCTTCTCTCAGGAGAAGAGGAAATGGTCTCAAGTTGCCCCGGGGAGGTTTAGGTTGGACAAGAGAAGAAACTTCTTCTCTGAAAGGCTCTCAGACACTGGCCCAGGCTGCCCAGGGAGGTGGCTGAAGCACCAAGCCCTGGAGATGTTTAAAAGAGGCAGGGGAGTGGTGCTGAGGGCCATGGGTTCACACCAGAGCTCTGGCAGAGTTAGATCATGGCTGGACTGGATGAGCCTAAAGGATGTTTTGCAACCAAAGTGACTGATCTGCAGAGGGCCTGAGGCTGCAGCCCTGGAGGCTGCCTGGGGCACTTTCAGAGGGGTTCTTCCAAGCTCAGCAGCAGAGAAGCACCCAAGTGGTCTGCTCATGTCCCACAACCCTTCAGCAGCAGAGGCTTGCACCAAGCTCACTTCAGTGACTCCTTCTCAAACCTGAGTTTCCAGCCCCCAAAGCAGAGATGTGATTCACAGAGAACATCCCTCTTGGACACTGCCAGCACCAAAACAAGTGCAAGGGGAAGTTATTACATGGCAGGAGGTTGACTTCTGATGAAGAACACTTAAGGGTCTTGATAAGACCAAGAAATAAGGTCTGCAGTCCAGCACAGGAAAGGAGGATTTGCTTCCCTCAGGGCACAGCCACAGCCTGGCTGAGAAGCTGCAGACCCACAGGAAGCCTCTTCCCTTCTGGGAGATGAAACAGTTCATTTCCCCTGGGAGAAAAGAGCACAAATTCTGCAAGATCATTTGGCAGATCACATGGGGGACAAGCCAAGCCTCCAGAAGCTCAGACTTCTTCAGATTCCAAAAATATACCAAGGCTGTATCTGACTGAGGCAGTGAAGAGCAGGCAGCACATTACAGGGAGCTGTGCTGGAGACAAGTCATGGCATCATCCAACAGTTCAGCCTTCCTCCCAAAGGATGCAGAGCTGTGGAAATCCCAGCTGCTTCTGCCAGACAGGCAGCAGCCTGGCAGCTCTGAAAGGAAACCTTTCAAGGGTACAAGTGACCTAGAGCTCCTTTTCCATACCAGCTTCACCATTTCTTGGACTTACTGCAAGGAGAATAGAACAGAACATCTGAGGAGGAAGGGCTGAGAGCCTGCAGAAGAGCAGCCCCAGAGGGCATCTGCTCAGTGCTCAGCAACAGCTAAAGGAGCTGTGGGGGGCAAGAGCCTGGGGCCAGACTCTGGTGAGTGGTGGCCAAGGGGCAGAGGGCACAAAGTGGCAGGCAGGAGGTTGCATGTGAGGATGAGGAGAAGCTTGTTTGGTGTGAGGGTGCTGGAGGCCTGGAGCAGGCTGCCCAGAGAGGCTGTGGAGTGTCCTTGTGTGGAGAGCTTCCAACCCCCCCTGGGCACTGTGCTGCTGGGCAAGCTGCTGTGGGTGCCCTGCTGGAGCAGGGGCTTGGGCTGGAGGATCTCCAGAGGTCCCTTCCAACCCCACCCTGCTGGGAGTCCATGAACTCTCAAACAGCTCCACAGAGCTTTGTGGCCAACCTGAAGTGCAGGCCTCCTGGAAGAGGGACAGGAGCTCCAGTGGAGCAAGGAGGAGGAGGACTTCCAGGGCTCTGAAAGGAGGAAGAGGAGTCTGCTTGAAGGAGTGTTTGTGGCTTAGCAGCCAGGCTGGAAGCTTGGGGGTTAAGAGCCCCTGACAAAACTCTCTGTGAATCAAGCAGGCTCTGCTTGCCATGCAGATTTTCTGCTCTTGCTGCAAGGGAGAGGAATAAAAAAAAAATATAAATCAGCAGCAACCTTTTTTTTTTTTTTTTTTTTTNTTTTTTTTTAAATTTTAATCTTTTAGCTTCACATCTTTTCAAACCAATCCAGTGCATGAGGTAGGGGACTTGCACTCCTTTCTCTGCAAGGACAGAAAAGGATAAAAAGGAGGAAGGCAAAGAACAGAATGATCTGAAGAGAGGACACAGGAGGAATTCTACCCTCTGCTGAAAATCATCAGTCCCATGCTTTGCATTTACCTCCCCCCTCTGCAGCTCTTCTCTATCAGGATATTCCACTTCATGCTGCTTCTAAAGCAGAACCTCAGCAATTTTCACATCCATCAGCCCTTAAGGCTTGTGGTGCTGCTGCCAACAGTTAGCAGTCCACAGCATCTGAGGCTTTTCCACTTCCAGCATCAGGCTGCTTTGGGTTGGAAGGGACCTTAAGGATCATCTAGCTCCAAGCCCTGCCATGGGCAGAGACACCTCCTCCCCAAACCAGGCTGCTCAAGGCCCTGTCCAACCTGGCTTTCAACACTCCCAGGCTTGGAGCCTGCACAGCTTCTCCAGGCAACCTGTCCCAGTGTCTCATCACCCTCACTGTAAAGAGCTTCTTCCTCATGTCTTACCTAAATCCAGCTTCATCAGCCCTTGTCTTGTCACTCTATCTCTTGTCAAAAGACCCTCCCCAGCTCTCCTGTAGACCACTTCAGTACTGCAGGGCTGCTCTAAGGTCTCCCTGAAGCCTTCTCCTCTCCAGGCTGAACAACCCCAACTCTGCCAGCCTGGCCTCACAGCAGAGCCCTTCCAGCCCTGCTGTGGCCTCCTCTGGCCCTGCTCCAACAGGTCCCTGTCTGTGCTGTGGGCTTCAGAGCTGAACCCAGCACTGCAGAGGGCAGAATGCCCTCCCTGCCCCTGTTGCCAGGATGAGCCCAGGAGATGGTTGGTTCTGGGCTGTGAATGCACACTGCCAGCTCATGCTGAACCCACCAGCACCCTGGAGCCCCCAGCACAGCTTTCCAGCCATTCTCACAGAATCAGGCAGGCTGCAAGAGAGCTCCAAGCTCACCCAGCCCCACCTAGCACCCAGACCATGGCACTAAGTGCCCATCCAGGCTGCTCTTGAACACCTCCAAGGGATGGGCACTCCACCACCTCCCTGGGCAGCCCATGCCAGTGCCAATCACTCTCTCTGGCAAGAACTTCCTCTGCCCAGCCTGGATTTATGCTTGGGGCTGCCCCTACCTTGGTGCACCTAGCTCTGGTGGACTTCATGAGGCTCACCTCTGAAGCCTGTCCAGATCCCTCTAGACAGCACATTCTGGGTACATTCTTACACACATTTGGGTTAATAATGAACTCAGGATCAAACTGCCAGCACCATGGCTTCAACTCAGACTCTAAGCAAGCAGAGTAAGAGCATTTGGCATCTTGTGCTCTGGAATTTCAGGCAGAGGAATTGCTGCTGGAGACAAAAAAATGTATTAGGGGAAAGCAGAGTGAGATCTAGAAAGCAGGATCAGCACAAGGAGCAGACCCCAGAGCCTGTTTCTGTGCCCTGGAGTAGACTCTCAGCTCCCCTCTATGTTGTGCTCCTGAAACTCATGGCAAGTTGACTTTAGTTTTGGTTGTCACAGATGTTTGCTCTGGCAGCCACATGTTTAAATGCCAACATGGTGCATGGACAGCACAGGCTAAAGAAAACATCAGCACAACCTAGCTGCGTTTGGAGCCTGACTCCAAGAATCCATTCCAGCAAGAAAAGCCACCCCAAAGCTCTCCAAGAGCCCATCTGCCACGCTCCTGATAGCACAAAAAGGCACTTTGAGCAGCAGCTCCAGGCCTGCATCCTCCTGAAAGCAAGATGGAAACAGTTCCACTCTTCCCAGCACCTCGGCTGCTGTCTCTTTAAATGGGACTTCCTCGAACTCCAGTGCTGCATCCAGCTCAGGATGTATTTACTCCTCTGCTGCTGACTGTCCCCAGCTGGGGTGCAGGGGGAGCTGCTGCTGCCTCAGAGGTGGGCACAAAGGAGGAGTGAGTTTGCTCACTCCCAGGGTACAGGGAGAATCCTCAGAGTAAAGTCTGAGGGGAGACATGAAACTCTGCAAAGAGTCCAGTTCTGGGCCCCTCAATTTAAGAAGGACATTGAGGTGCTTGAGCGTGTCCAGAGAAGGGCAACGAGGCTGGTGAGAGGCCTCGAGCACAAGCCCTATGAGGAGAGGCTGAGGGAGCTGGGATTGTTTAGCCTGGTGAAGAGGAGGCTCAGGGGAGACCTTATTGCTGTCTACAGCTACCTGAAGGGTGGTTGTGGCCAGCAGGAGGTTGCTTTCTTCTCTCAGGCAACCAGCACCAGAACAAGAGGACACAGTCTCAAGCTGTGCCCGGGGAGGTTTAGGCTGGAGGTGAGGAGAAAGTTCTTCACTGAGAGAGTCATTCCCCACTGGAATGGGCTGCCCAGGGAGGTGGTGGAGTCACCGTCCCTGGAGGTGTTCAAGGCACGTTTGGACGTGGCACTTGGTGCCATGGTCTGGTCTTGAGGTCTGTGGTAGTGGGTTGGACTTGATGATCTTTGAGGTCTCTTCCAACCTTGCTATACTGTGATACTGTGAGAAGAGGAAGGAAATGCCCTTCCCCTGGCTGAAGGCAGGACAGAATCACTGCTGCTTTAATGCTGGGAAGCTTCCTAACTTGCCAGCCTCCCAGATCCCTGCCCAGAGCTCAGCAGCAAGTCACACCCACAGGGTTTTACTCTCTCAGGTGCTGGAACTCCTCTGTTTCTCCTACAGGTCTCCAGCTCGCTGCAAGACACCCACAGACCCAAAGGGATGGGCAGAGGGGTTGCTCTGAGGAGAGTTTTGAAGGCCCAAAGGGCTGTTTGCAAACCCACTCCCTTCACTGCAACTCAGAGACACCAAAGGAGCTCCAAAGGACTTTGCTTGGATGAGGTAACTCAAAATGAAGTCACAGGGACAGACTCCCCCTGCCCAGCTTCACTCTTGGCACTGTAAACCACCACTGCACACCTGAGCCTTCAGCACCCTGGGATTAAAGGTCCCCTCAGAGCAGACACAGCCTGAGCTTTGCAGGGATTGCACAGCAGCTGGCACACAGATCCCATGGGAAATGCCAAACTCTCCCACAGAGGGAAGCAGACAGGTGGGACAAGCAAGCAGGCACAAAGGGCTTGCAAGCTTACAAGGCCAGGTCCTGCTGCATGCACCTCGTGGGGAAGGGATGTGTATAAACCTCCTCTTAGCTGAGGTAGACAGAGCACAGGGAATGCTGCATTTCTGTTCCCAGCCCAAGCCTGAATGCCCATCCTGTGCTATTGTCCAGTTCAGCCTTCTTCAAAACATCCCAGCAGGGTGGGGTTGGAAGGGAGCTCTGGAGATCCTCCAGCCCAAGCCCCTGCTCCAGCAGGGCACCCACAGCAGCTTGCCCAGCAGCACAGTGCCCGGGGGGGGTTGGAAGCTCTCCACACAAGGACACTCCACAGCCTCTCTGGGCAGCCTGCTCCAGGCCTCCAGCACCCTCACACCAAACAAGCTTCTCCTCAGCCTCACATGCAGCCTCCTGCCTGCCACTTTGTGCCTTCTGCCCCTTGGCCTGTCCCTGGGCACCACTCACAAGAGTCTGGCCCCAGGCTCTTGCCCCCCACAGCTCCTTTAGCTGTTGCTGAGCACTGAGCCCCAGGGCTCTCAGCCTTTGCTCCTCCCAGAGCTGCTCCAGGCCCCTCAGCATGCACTGGACTCTCTCCAGCAGCTCCCAGTCTGTGCTGAGCTGGGGAGCCCAGAGCTGGGCACAAGACTGCAGGTACAGCTGGACAGAAGGGAGGAGAACCTCCCTAGCCCTGCTGGCCACACTCTTCATGCTCCCAGCAGACCATTTGCTTTCTTGGGCACAAGGACACATTGCTGCCTCCTGGGCAACTTCTTGTCCCCCACCACTCCCAGGTGCTTCTCCTCAGAGCTGCTTTCCAGCAGCTCAAGCCCTGACCTGTGCTGGCTCCCTGTGGACTGCATTGGAAGCAGTGTTCCACCTTTCCCATTTTCCTCCCTGGAACAGCTCATTTCCCTCTTTCTCCTGCTCAGATCACACTGCTGAACAACTGCTCCCTCCTCAGGGTCCACAAGAGGAAGGGCTGGCACAGCAGAGTCAACTTTGACTTTCTCACTGCCCACCTCCCTGCAGCAGTGGAGCACTCAGAGAATCACAGCAGCCCTCCCCTTCTGTGACTTCTGATACGATTTTTATAGACAGGAGTTTAAAGGCTCTTGTGCAGCTGAATGAAATTCTGCTCAAACCCATGATACCTGAGACACGACACAGCTCAGATCCTCATGGCTAAGTTTGACTCTTCAGCATGTCATGGAGTGAGCCAAAAATTGGTAAATCTGCAGAGATGCTCACTCCCAGATCTTTCAAACTCAGCTTTACGAGGGGGACATTTGTCCTGCTCCTTTCTGGAGTGATTTGGGTACAGAAACTCCTGTTCATAGCAGACACTGCTCAACTTCCTATCACAGCATGTTAGGGGTCAGAAGGGACCCCTGAAGATCGAGTCCAAACCCCCTGCCAGGGCAGAGTCACCTAGAGAGGGTCACACAGGATGTCAGGGGTCAGAAGGGACCTCTGGAGATCTTTGAGTCCAAACCCCCTGCCAGAGCAGAACCATTTCTAGGTGGGTTTTTGATTTCTCCAGCAATGGAGACTTCACCACCTCTCTGGGCAGCCTGCTCCAGTGCTCCACCACCCTTTAATTTGAGAAGTTCCTCCTCATGCTCAGATGGAACTTCTTATGGTGGAGTTTGTGGTCATCCTATAGAATCATAGAAAGGTAAGGTTGGAAGGGACCTCAAAGATTATCCAGTTCCAACCCCCTGCCATAGGCAGGGACACCTCCCACTAGAACAGGTCACTCAAGGTCTCGTCCAGCCTGGCCTTGAACACCTCCAGGGAGGTTGTGGAGCACAGAAGACCTCCAGGGAGGTTGTGGAGACTCCATAACCTCCCTGGGCAACCTGTGCCAGTCTCTCACCACCCTCACTGCCAAGAACTTCCTCCTCACATCCAGTCTCAATCTCCCCTCTGCCAGTTCAAACCCATTCCCCTTGTCCTGGCATTACAAGCCCTTGTCAATAGTCCCTCCCCAGCCTTTCTGTAGCCCCCTTCAGATACTGGAAGGCTACTCTAAGGTCTCCTGGAAGCCTTCTCTTCTCTAGGCTATAGAGTCCCAAATCCTCCCCTGTCCTGTCCCACCAGTGCACAGAGCTTGGCCCCATCCTCCTGACACCCATCCTTCAAATATTTGTCCCCTGTTCTCCTGCCTGCCCACCCCAAAGTGTCACACCCCTGGGGCTGAGCTGGAACCTAATCAGCAGCTTCCAGAGCCCAGTGTTAACTTTCAGGACGCAGAGAGCTAACGCCTAGGGCAACAAATCGCTTCAGCCAGACAACATTTTCTGTTCAGAACACTTTCCACAGCTGCGTCCTCCTCCCCAGCCACACCTGCGGAGCTCTTCCCCACCAGCTCCGCGTTTTGCCCAGGCCAGAGGCACAGCCCCAGGAGATCAAAGCCTCTCTTTTACAGAAGCCACTTCCTACAATTTCATTATCTCCCAACCACGACTGTTTCAAACCAAACCGCTCAGCCTGACCACAGAGGCTGAGACACTTCTCGCAGCTCATCCAGCAGGGTGTAGCTGCTCACGCCCAGGCAACACGAGGCTGGCTGTCGGCAGGCAAAGTCATCTCCTGCCCACCCTGGCACAGGTGCCGCTTGCCCTCGAACATCTCTTTTAATATATTGCCTAATCCAGCCCACAACTTGCTGTGCCCACTGCACACCACTCCCCAAGAGCCTGGTGCCCACCCTGGGCAATCACGGCCTGGAACCGGCCGGAACATCTCCGCAGAACCTGGAGACTCGATCTCCGTTCCCATTACCGCAGGTGGCAACCGCAACCCGTCCCGAGCACGCCGGGCAAGTAACAGCTCCGGAGCGGGCACCGCCTGCAGCCCGGCGGAGCAGCCTGGCGCTGTCCCAGCCCCTCCGGAGCGCTGCTGCTTTGTTCCCGCGGGCGCGCAGATCCTGCGGCCCCGGCTGGGCACCCCCCGCGCAGACACGCGTGGCTGCGCCAGGCAACGGCCGCGGGTGCCAGCCCTGCTGCTTCTGCAAGGAGGGCTGGGGAGTCCGTGCGGCACACCCTCCGGCCGCTCTGCAGCCGCTTCTGCCTCCACAACCGCACCGCAGCAGCTCTCCCCTCTCCCGCACCGGCTTGCACCCTGCCATCGCACCTCTCTGGGGCAGGACCTCCTCTGCCCGCAGGCTGCAGGCCCCGCTCCGAGGGGCCCTAAGGCTGCAAAGCACAGAGGCCGCTCCCGCCGGAGCCGCCCCAGCGGCCGCCTTGCCCGCCCGGCCCCGCAGCCCGGGAGGTGCAAACGCTCCCGTCCGGGCACGGCCCTGCACCTGCCAACGTCCCCCGGGAGCACAGGAAAGCACCGCCAGGGCAGGAGAGGGGGGACAGCACCCCCCTAGCCCGCACCAACGCCCCTCCGCGACCCGCGCCGTCCCCGCGCCGTCCCCGCACCTGCCGCAGCGGCCTCCTCCGCTTACGGCCGGCGGGAACCTGCCCTCCTACCGCCGAGAACAGGCCCCGGGAGCCCCCGCACCGGAGACGGCTCGGAGCCTGGAGAGGCTCCTCTTCCCTTCAGCCGCTCTCCCCTCACCTCTCTGCAGCCACCGCCAGCAGCGAGCAGGCCCGGGGCAGCCGCCGGCGCCGCCACCTCCATCCTGGGGCCCGGCGCCCCCCGATTCTCTAACACCGCCTCCGCCCGTCCAGGGGCCGCCCCCGCCGGTAGCGGGCCGCCCACTGCGCCAGCTTCGTAAGGACCGCTACGCACCCAGCGTAGGTCACCATAGCGACGGCTGGGGACGGGGGGAGAGAGCTTAAGTACAGGAGGTGGTGGCGCCCCCTGGCGGGGATGAGCAGCGCTGGCGGACCGGACCCTTCAGGCGGTGGTTACCGTGGGGCTGCACCACGCCCGGGCACATCGACCCCCACCCCTAAACCAGGCGTGCCCGAACCCGGCCAGGGCTGCCCTGGGGCTCAGTGCCCTCGGGGAACCCGTTCCTTCCTTCTGCCGCCACCCAGCCGGGGGTGCATCCCAACCCCGCAGCCTGTGGGTGTCCTTAACCCCGCTGTGGGAAGCGAAGAGGCTTCAACGCGGAACCACAGAACGGTTTGGGTTGGCAGAGAGCTTTAAGATCACAGAATCGCTTCTGTTGGAAACGACCTCCTCAGGTCACCGAGCCCAACCACCAACCTGGCACCACCACAGCCACTAACCCGTGTGCCCAGAAGCCACGTCCACGCATTTCTTGGGCACCTCCTGCAGGGATGGGGACTCCACCACCTCCCTGGGCAGCCTGTGCCAATACTTGACCACTCCTGCAGGAAGGCAGTTGTTCCTGATACCCAACCTAAACCTCCCCTGGCACAATTTCAAGCCACTTCTTGTTCTGTTACCTGGTGCTACTGAGAAGAGACCAACCCCCACCTCACCACAACCTGAAGTCCCATCATTAGCATGTCAGTGAAGACATAACCAAGGCCAGCACCCACCTGCTTGTGTAAAACAGGTCAGAGAACCATGGAATCATCTGAGCTGGAAAAGACCTTCCAGACCACAGAGCCCAACCCTGCACCCAGCACTGCCAGGGCACCACCAAACCATGGCCCTCAGCACCACAGCTCCAGGGCTTGGAAACCTTTCAGGGATGGGGACTGCACCACTGCCCTGGGCAGCCTGGCACAGGCCTTGGCAACCTTCAAGGGCAACAAATTCTTCCCTGGGGCAACCTGAGGCCATTTCCTCTTGTCCTGGCACTTGTTCCTCAGAAAAGAGGTCAGCTCCCACCCACCCCCAGCCTCCTTGCAGGGAGCTGCAGAGAGCTGCAGAGCGCCAGAAGCCCTCCCCTCAGCCTCCTTCTCTCCAGCCTCCACACCCCCAGCTCCCTCAGCTGCTCCTCACCATTGCTGCTCTCCAGACCCTTCCCCAGCTTCGTTGCCCTTCTCTGGACCTGCTCCAGCCCCTCACTGTCCTTCTTGGAGCGAAGGGCCCAAACCTGACCCCAGGACAAGTGTGGCACCACCACTGAGGATCACTTCTTCCCAAGTCCCTGCGCTGACTGCTGGAGAACATCTTCAGTGGTGCTTTTGGGAGGGCAGCTGGGCACTCCTGGCTCCCCCTGCCCTGAGAAAAGCCCCCACTACAGCATGGAAGCCTCCTAGCCCCAGGCTGGGACCCATCTCACAGCATGTTTGGGTCGGACATGAGGAACAATTCCTTTCCTTCAGAGTGCTCAGGCATTGGAAAAGGCTGCCCAGGGACCTGGAGTCACCATCCCTGGAGGAGGTGTCCAAGGAGCATGTGGACATGGCACCTGGGGACATGGTTTAATGCCCATGGTGACCTTAGTCTGACAGCTTGACTTGGCCCTAAGGGTCTTTACACACCCACACAGTTGTCACTGTGACCCTTCTTGGCTGAGGAGAAGCTCCACACACACCAAGCCCTTCATGGGTTGATGACTTCATGATATTAGAGGTCTTTTCCAACCTGGTTGGTTCTGTGATTCGATTGCCTGCTGCTCACACACACACTCACCAAAAACCCTCACAAGAATGGACTTGACAGAGCAACCTTCTGCTGCTCCTGGCATTTGGGAAGGACAGCAGGGGCTTGGGGCAGACAAAGATCTCAACGTGGCAAGTGTTCAAGTCTCATCCAAAGGGGGGTGGATGATCTCTTGGGTCCCCTCCAGCCCCTGACATCCTGTGAGCTGTGATCCACAACTGGAGTATTGTGTCCAGCTCTGGACACCTCAGCTCAAGGAGGACAGGGATGTACTAGAGAGTGTCCAACAGAGGCTATGAGGATGGAGGAGGAACTGGAACATCTGTCTGATGAGGAGGGACTGAGAGGCCTGGAACATACTGAGAGGAGATCTTATTGATGTCTATAAACATCTGAGGGGTGAGGGGCAAAAAGTCACCACTCTCTTGTGAGTGGTGCCCAGGACAAAGGGCAGAGGGCACAAAGTGGCAGGCAGGAGGTTGCATGTGAGGCTGAGGAGAAGCTTGTTTGGTGTGAGGGTGCTGGAGGCCTGGAGCAGGCTGCCCAGAGAGGCTGTGGAGTGTCCTTGTGTGGAGAGCTTCCAACCCCCCTGGGCACTGTGCTGCTGGGCAAGCTGCTGTGGGTGCCCTGCTGGAGCAGGGGCTTGGGCTGGAGGATCTCCAGAGCTCCCTCCCAACCCCACCATTCTGTGATTCTATGACATCATTTAGATGCTCTTATTACAGGGAGAGACCAAAGCAGCAGAGTCCCCTGTGTGCAGGAACACATGGCCCAGAAAGCAGCTAAGCCCATTCAGCAGGGGACAGCAGCATACCCCAGTCTGCCCCGTCCTGCTTAAAGCAGAGCAACCTTCAAAGGGTCTGTTTGGTGATCTCAGCCTGCCTTGCAAAGGGAGACAGCCTGGCAGTGCTCCAGGTGGTAGAAAAACACCCAGCAGCAGCTTTGAAGCTCAGGTATTCGTTTCTGCTGAGGTCTTTGTCTACTGCTCAGCCAGAAGAATTCCACTCACGCTCATTTTGGGGCCCTTTATCTTGCCAGACAGGTGTAAAGTGGCTCTGGTTTAGATGAGAAGCTTGGTGCCAAATATAGTATTGCCACAAATCACTTTTTTTATCCCATGTGTGGCACTTCCAAGGTCTCCTTTCAGCATGAACTGTTCTCAGCAAGAGCAGTGCCAACCTGGTGGGCACAGAAGTGCCGAGACCTAGGGCAGACAGAAGCAAAAAGAACACTCCCCCC
>WBNM01025039.1:0-14395 GCA_013399055.1 Ramphastos sulfuratus
CTCTCTCTCCCTTTCTCTCTCTGGGATAAATTAGGTGTCAGTGGAGCTCCAGCTTCTGTTCTCCAGGCTGGGCTCGTGGAGCTGTCACTCACTGGCTTAAGTGGGTTGCCTGCTGCTTTATGCTCGGGGTTTGCTCAGCAGAACCTTTTGGCACGCATGCAGCTGGGCTGCTCCCTTGCAGACGAGCAGGGAGCAGCAGGCTTCACAAAGAGTTCTGAGCTCCTGAGCACAGAAAGGCCTCCAAAACAAGGCTGATGCAGACACAGCCCTAACGAAACAAATCGAGCAGAACTCCTCAGATAAATCTGCTGTTCCTGCTCCCCAGTGCTGAAAGCAACCAACAGCAGCTTGGAGAAGAGGAGCCTGAGAGGTGACCTCATTCGTGTGGGTAAAGATGTGCAGGGTGAGTGCCAGGAGGCTGGAGCCAGGCTCTGCTGGGTGATGCCCAGGGACAGCACAAGAGGCTGCGGTGGAAGCTGAGGCTTAGGAAGTTCCATGGGAACATGAGGAGGAGTTTTGTCACTGTGAGGGTGACAGAGGCCTGGCACAGGCTGCCCTGGGGGGCTGTGAAGTCTCCCTCTGGAGATATTCAATACCTGCCTGGCAGTGTTCCTGTGTGATCTGCTCTGGGTGATCTGCTCTGGCAGTGTTCCTGTGTGATCTGCTCTGGCTGATGCTGCTCTGGCAGTGTTCCTGTGTGATCTGCTCTGGGTGATGCTGCCCTGGCAGTGTTCCTGTGTGATCTGCTCTGGCTGATGCTGCCCTGGCAGTGTTCCTGTGTGATCTGCTCTGGGTGATGCTGCCCTGGCAGGGGAGTTGGACTGGGTGAGCTTTGAAGGTCTTTTCCAGCCCCTGACATTCTGTGAACACACAGAATGAAATCACTGACAGGACTCAGCCCTGCACAGGCTGCTTTGAGCAGAGGGCAGTGGACTTGACGTTGTGCACAGATCCCCTCCAAACTGAACTATTCTGTGAGTCTCTGGTCACAGCTTTTCCCTTAAGCCCTGGCAGCTGGAGGAGGTTGCTGTGGCCAGAGGAAGGAGGGAGGCACTTCCATATCTGCATCACAGTTGCTTACAGCATGCAGCTCAGCCTCATGTTCTGCACAGTACCAAGGAGACCAGAGCCTGATTGCCTCACTTGGAGCCCTCCAGCAGCATCACAAAGCCTGGCTGGACTCTGGATTTAACCCTACCTTGCTGCCAGTTGCACACCAGGCAGGCTCTGCAGCCTGGCCTGGCCTTTTTGACTCTCCCACCTGGGACAGCCTTGTTCATTTTGGTGCTGCTGGAGCAGAACCAAGAGCTCCTCCCTAGCAGTGCCCAGGATCCTGCACCTCAGCTCAAACCCTGGGATTTAGGGCATTGAGAAGAGGTTTCACCTAAGGCTGTGGTGTGACCAAGAAGGGGTGGAAGAGACTCAGCTTGCCCAGGTGTATTTTTCTGCCTGCAGTGTGGGCAGCAATTTGCCCTGGATTTGTAGCTCAAAGACAACTTTTGAGAAGGGAAGGTTGTGCCTTCCTGTCAACCTGCACAAGAACAACCCCCCAGGGCCTGACCTGCAGCCCATTGCTGCTGCTGCCTGTTTAGGATGAATTTCCAGTGCCCAGTGTTTCCTGTTTTCAGCAGCTGCCCCACAAGCCTTTGGTCTCCACCTCCTTTTCTCTTCCCCAGACATCTCCACATGCCCTTGCTCTGGGGAGAGCTGAGCCTCCCCAGGGAGCTCTCTTTTGCCTGTCCAGCAGAGCACATTTCCTGTTTGTCTTCACTGGGATGTCTGTCTTCCAAGTAAAGAGCATGGTTGATCCTCCCAAAGGGGGCAGAGGGACACATGCCCCTAAAATTGCTGAGGAACAATGATCAAAGAATCATAAAATTAGTCAGAGCTGGAAGGGACCACAAGGATCAGCCAGTTCCAACCCCCCTGCCGTGGGCAGGGACACCTCACACCAGATCAGGCTGCCCACAGCCTCCTCCAGCCTGGCCTTAAACACCTCCAGGGACGAGGCTTCCACCATCTCCCTGGGCAACCTCTGCCAGGCTCTCACCACCCTCATGCTGAACAACTTCTTCCTAACCTCCAGTCTGAATCTACCCATTTCTAGCTTTGTCCCATCACCCCCAGTCCTATCACTACCTGACAGCCTAAAAAGTCCCTCCCCAGCATTCTTGTAGCCCCCCTTCAGATGCTGCAAGGCCACAATACGGTCACCTGGGAACCCTCTCCTCTCCAGATTGAACAGCCCCAACTGCCTCAGCCTCTCCTCATTAGCTGGTGCTGCAGATCACCTTTCAGTGCTTGGCAGTTGTGCTGCCTGTGGCTGAAGCACCTCCTGTTCCACAGACCCACATGTGCAGCAGGAAAGTGATGGCCCTTGCCTGTCATGTCTGGAAGGTGAGTTTGGCTGGGAAGGTCAAGCCCTGGCTCTTAGAGAGGAATTTGCTAGGCAGGTAGAGAGGTTGGGAGGAGCTGAGTGAACCTTCCTCTTAAGACAGGCCAAGAGAGCTGGGGTAGTTCAGCCTGGGGAGGAGAAGGTTCCAGAGGGACCTTAGAGCAGCTTTGCAGAGCAAGGAGGAAGAAGTCAGCTCCCACTCCCCCCACCCACAACTGCAATAATTCTCTCACTTTATTTGCAGAGGCTGAAAGGAAGAAAGCTCAGCCCTGTGCTAACTCTGCTGGGCAGGGGGGGTAGAGGGAAGGCAAGGAAGTGGAATTACATTGCAAATGTCAGGAGCTATGAAAAATGTAACAGCCTTTAATATTCTTCTGCTGTTACTGCTGAGAGTGTCTCTCACCTGCATTCACAAGGTGTGGAGAGCCTTTAACTGAGCTCAGCTGCCAGTGAGCAGCTTCCTGCCCTGCTTCCTAATTTTTTTTTGCTTCAAAACTACTCCACAGTGTGCATCCCAACAGCAAATGCACTTCCCCTCCGAACTTTCACTTTAACAATTAAACTGCAGCTTCAAAATTTACTTTCCAGGGGCTGAAAGGAAGAAAACTCAGCCCTGTGCTAACTCTGCTGGGCACAGGGAGCAGAGGGAAGGTAAGGAAGTGGAATTATATTGCAAATGTCAGGAGAAGTCACTTCCCAGCTTTCTTGTAGCCCCCTTTAAGATACTGCAAGGCCCCAATAAGGTCACCTGGGAGCCTTCTCCTCTCCAGACTGAACAGCCCCAACTGCCTCAGCCTCTCCTCATTAGCTGGTGCTACAGATCCTCCCCCTTTAGATTAGACATTAGGAAGAAGTTCTTCAGCATGAGGGTGGTGAGAGCCTGGCACAGGTTGCCCAGGGAGGTGGTGGAAGCCTCAACCCTGGAGGTTTTTAAGGCCAGGTTGGATGTGGTTCTGGGCAACCTGATCTAGTGTGAGGTGTCCCTGCCTATGGTGAGGGGTTTGGAACTGGCTGATCCTTGAGGTCCCTTCCAACCCTGACAATTCTGTGATGAACTCCTTCACTGTGCTGCACTAAATTCTGACCCTAAATGCTTTGTACTTTCCCTCCAGACTCTCACTTTAACAATTAAACTGCAGCTTCAAAATTTACTTTAAGTCCTCACCCTTTAGATTAGACATTAGGAAGAAGTTCTTCAGCATGAGGGTGGTGAGAGCCTGGCACAGGTTGCCCAGGGAGGTGGTGGAAGCCTCAACCCTGGAGGTTTTTAAGGCCAGGCTGGATGTGGTTCTGGGCAGCCTGATCTAGTGTGAGNCTAACCCTAAATGCTCTCTACTTACCACCTTACAAGCTACCTCTACATGCAAGAAACCTGTGGGGATGGCACTCTGGGACAGAGGTGGCAGTGGTGGTCTTAGGATGACACTTGGAATCATTGGATCTTGGAGGTCTTTTCTAACCCTGACTGATTCTAGTGTCTCCAGGGAGGCTGGGCACGATGGGCATGGGTGCCAGCAGCTGAAGATGAGGCAGGGGTGTGCCCAGCTGGCCAAGAAGGGCACCAGCAGCCTGGCCAGGAGCCTTCATTGTGCTGCACTAAGCTCTAACCCTAAATGCTCTCTACTCACACCTTACAAGCTACCTCTACATGCAAGAAACCTGCAGGGATGACACTCTGGGACATGGTTTAATGGTAGTGGTGGTCTTAGGGTGACACTTGGAATCATTGGATCTTGGAGGTCTTTTCTGACCAAAACAGTTCTACAATTCCATATTATAACCATAGCCCCTACCTTCTGGATACCTAACTCCAGCTGGTGCTGAGCCAGCCACTTGGATGCTGCCCTGAAGATGTAAAACATTAACCACGCAGCTCTCTGCAGCTCACTTTCCCGGGGGGCTGCGTTTCAAGGTAAGTGGTTTGCATAAGATCCCTCAGAGACCTGCATTTAGTTTATTCAGTAGTATAAACAACCTGCTGCTTTTGTGCATCTCCCCACAGAGCAAAGAAAAACCCATTTTACACATTAAAATTGAACGTGGAGTTGCTGAAAGGTCTGTGATGGCTTTTTTCTGCAGCTCAGAGCATCTCATCCAGTTCCAGGAAGGGTCTCTCAGGGCACTAAGCAGTTTCTCCCTGGCCATCCCCCTCCTGTCTTAAGCACCTAGGAGGGAGACGAGGATCCACCAGTCCTCAGCTCTGCCTGACCTGCCCAAAGCTGGGTGTGAGGGAGGGGAAGTCACGCCGAGGGCAGTTTTCTTCCTGGGGTTGTTTTAATTTCGCCTTGATGCAGCCATCCCCAGCGTCCAGAAAGCAGCTGGGAGAGAGGCAGCCTGGCTCTGCGCGACCCACTTAGCACAACCCCGGGAAACAAAGGGCATAAATCGCCACTCCTGCTGGTTTTGCTGGGAGTCACGACGGGTCGCTCTCTGCCACACACCGGTCAGGCAATCTGCTACCAGGCACCTCGGCGTCCAGCCCCGCCGCAGAGCAGCAGGGGAAGGTCCCGACGGGGAGCAGAGCAGCCCCGAGAAGATGCTCTTTACTATGAAGGTAGTGAGATACTGGAACTGGCTGCACAGAGAACCTGTGGATGTCCCCTTCCTGGAAGTGTTTAAGACCAGGTTGGATGAGGATTTGAGCAACTTGGTCTAGCAGTCCCGAGAAGATGCTCTTTATTATGAGGGAAGTGAGATACTGGAACTGGCTGCTCAGAGAACTTGTGGATGTTCCCTCCCTGGAAGTGTTTAAGACCAGGTTGGATGAGGATTTGAGCAACTTGGTCTAGTGAGAGGGGTGCCTATGGCAGGGGGTTGCAACTAGACGATCTTTAAGATGCCTTCCAAGTCAAGCCTGATTTTGATAAACCAAGGCTAGCATCAAACCTTTCTGTATGGTTAATTACAGGATGGGGGCGTAGGAGACAGGAATTTCAGCCTTTCCCTCCTCGTCTGATCGGCGCTGGTGAGGCACAAAGAGCAGCGGCAGAAAATAAATGAGCAGCTCCCCCCCCGGTCGGGATTTCAGCAATCAGGAAATATAATCTGAGCCGGGAAGTGCCCGAGCAGCTGTTGGGTTATTAATAAATTGTATCCAATCTGTTCGGGATGAACCTCGGGACGCAGGGGAACCATCTGCTCCCGAGTGTGGCTCTAATGGTGTCTGGGGAATGAATTTAGCAAATGAAAGGCAACCGGACCGGCCAGACGAGCTCCCGGGGTGCCCAGGGTGGCATCACAAAGGAGATCCCTCCCAGTCCCGGGATACCACCCCGCAGAGGTGCACAAGGAATTCAGGCAGCTCATGGGCATCATCTGCCCAGCCCTGCAGGGTCGGGCAGCCCTTTTGACATCTTTCCAAATACAGGATCACGGAATCAGAGAATCTCCTGGTTGGAAGGGACCTTAAGATCATCGAGTCCAACCATAACCTAGCAGCTCCCTATACACAGCCCTATACCACGTCTCTAAGCTCCTCATCGTTTAAACATCCCCAGGGATGGGGACTCCACCCCTTCCCCAGGCAGCCTGTTCCAATGCCCAACGAAGAGAAAATTGTCCCCAACCTGAACCTCCTCATCCAAAGGTTGTTTAAACACCTCCAGGGATGGGGACTCCACCACTTCCCCAGGCAGCCTGTTCCAATGCCCAACGAAGAGAAAATTGTCCCCAACCTGAACCTCCTCATCCAAAGGTTGTTTAAACACCTCCAGGGATGGGGACTCCACCACTGCCCTGGGCATCCTGTTCCAGTGACCGATGAAGAGAAAATTGTTCCCAACCTTGAACCTCCTCTGGCACAATTTTGTTTACTCTCCTATCACCTGATAGTAGGGAGAAGAGCCCAAGCCCCACCTCACTCCAACCTCCTTTCAGGGAGTTCTAGAAAGCAATGAGGTCTCTCCTCAGCCTCCTCCTCTTCAAGCTGAACAACCCTGGCTTCCTCAGTGCCTCCTCATAGGATTTTCGTTCAAGACTCTGACTTCGTTGTCCTTCTCTGGACATGCTCCAGCACCTCAACGTCTTTCCTGTAGTGATGAGCCAAAGGCTCCTGGGCTAGAGAAAAGTCTCACTTCCAGGGGACAGCCTTGTGCCCCTCAACCCTGGGGCAGGGAAGCTGATCCCACCCACCGTTCCTCTGGGTCAGTGCTAATTGCAGCCCAGGAATATTCTTATCCAGGGTTTATCCTTCACCTCCTTAACGGTGCTCGATGCGTTTTCTCGGGTCAGGGGGAGAGGATTTCCAGCTCGGCTCCTCCCAGTGCTGTGCAGCAGACGGGGCGGGCTCCACAGCCAACCATCAGCCTACCGTCGGGTCTCGATGTCCTCTGTCCCCTGGGAAAACGGTGCTGCGAACGTCTAGATGTCACTTAGGTTAATTCAGGAAGGCTGGAGGGCGTGGAGGAGTTGTCACACGAGCTCTCGTCGCAGGGTGAATATCCATAATGTTTATTGCTGCAGCATATTGCTCCGGGGAAAACTTCTCGTGGCCTTTCAGTATTTAAAGGGGCTGAGAAGGAAAACGGGGACAGACTTTTTAGCAAGGCCTGTTGCTGCCGAGGGAGGGAGAAAGGGAGGGAGGGAGGGAGGAAGGCAGGAAAGAAGGGAAGAAGGAAGGAAGGAAGGGAAGAAGGAAGGGAGGAAGGGAGGAGGGAAGGAAGGAAAGAAGGAAGGGAGGAGGGAAGGAAGGAAGGGAGGAAGGAAGGAAGGGAGGAAGGGAGGAAGGAACAGTCGACAGACCATAAGTCTTAAGAAACAGTGAGTGAAATAATTGCTGAAAGGCAATCTCGAGAAACAAGGAGATGAGAAAAGCCTCGGAAGAGGAGGTCTTGCTAAACAGACCATAAAAATTTGGCCAAAAACCAGCGGATTTAGTGGTGATTCATAAATAGATGAACTCATTGCTCTTTACACCTACCGGAAATGCGGCTGGAGCGAGGAGGGGGCAGCTGCTTCTGCTGAGTGTCAAGCGACAGGACTAGAGGAAATGGTTTCAAGCTGCACCACGGGAGGTTCAGGCTGGATGCTAGAAATATTTCTTCACAGAGAGGGTTATGAAACATCGGAACAGGCTGCCCAGGGCAGTGGTGAAGTCGCCATCCCTGGAGATGTTTAAGCAGCAGACCTGGCGCTTAAGGATATGGTTTAGAATTGACCCTAAAATGGGTGGAGGTTGGACTGGATGAGCTTGGAGCTCTCTTCCAAATGGATGTTTTGATTTTGTGAACAATGCTCATTATAATGTGACTAACACCTAATGGACACACCTCCTCCCTTAAGATACCCAATCTCCTTGAAGACGAGTCCCTCTTTGGAGCATGCCCCTCGATTTTTTATTTATTTATTATTTAAATAGAAGCAAGGAACGGAGTAACCAATAAAAGATGTGAATATGATCTGCTATGCATGAAGCAGGGAGGACTTACTAACCCGAGATGTACATCTGTGTGATTCAATGCTCACTGTATGCCCATAGTTGCAAACAGGTAATAAACTCAGGGTGCCTGGGCTCTGTGTGTAATCGGTGTTAGACATACAGAGCTAAGGACTCCAGTCGAGGAACAACGTCGTGATGGGACATGGAGTGATGGCTTTAAACTTAAAAAAAAAAAAAAAAAAAAAGGCGATTTAGAAGGAANAAAAGGCGATTTAGAAGGAAGAAATCTTTACACTGAGGGTGACACTGGCACAGGCTGCTCAGAGAGGGGGTAGATGCTCCATCTCTGCAATCATTCGAGGTCAGGCTTGGGCGGTGCTCTGAGCAACCTGACCTGGTTGAAGATGTCCCTGCTCACTGCAAAGGCATCACGACTTTCACCCCGAACCGTTGGACCAGACCTTCTGTCCAAACCATTCCATGACTCTATGCTACCTCCGCGGTGGGAGCGGTCCGCAGCACCCAAGGGCGGGCACCCCGCGAGCACCGTGCCCCTCAAAAACCGAGCTCACATAATCCAAATTGGAGCCTAAAGAAAGGCCAGCCGGAGGCGAAACCCGGAGCGACGGGACACGGGAGGCGGGAAAGGAGCAAGCACCGGCGGTCTGGCCTCGTACGGCCCCGTCCCAACAGCAGCTGCCCGCAGACGAAGCTGTCGCTCCCCCTTCCCCGAAAGCCCGGGGCGGTAGGGTTGCTGCGGTAGAGTTGGGGCTGTAGGCATCTCCCTCCGCGCAACTGCAGCCACCGCGCATCACCGCGCACGGTGCCGGTCTGGGCGGCGCGGCGGGCGCTAAGGCTACCGGGTACTTCCGCCGGCGGCAGGAACGGGAGGGGGGAGGGGCCCGGGCTCCGCGGTGGGGCCCGGGACCGAGAAGCGGCTGCGCGCCCTCCCGCTGCCTTGGGAGCGGTTTGCAAGCGGCCCGGGCGGGTTTGTTGTTTTGGATGCGTTTTCCGACCAGGACCGGGGCCGTGGCCGGTGGCGGAGAGTCCGGCCGAGCGGGGTTAGGACGCAGGAGCCGGACTCGCGGGGCCGGTTGTGCGGAGGAGAAGGGTTTGCGTGACCCTGCGACGGGCCCTGCTTGCATCTCAATCAGAGGCCGAGCGGCGGCCGCCGTTGGGTGCCCGGCAAAGGGCATCGCCGGCAGCTTCCCAAAGAACCGGCGAGGCGCGAGCGGAGACTTCATCTCTGCCCGAGCGCTGGGGCAGAAAGGGACGGGTTTGGTGTCCGTCCCCTGCTCTCTGCTCCGTTCCATTCCGTGGTGCTGAAGGGGATGTGCAGAAGCGAGGACTAAGCCCTGCGGCGGTGAACGACGATGCCAGCTCCTTCCCGGCCTCTCCACCGGCATTAGCCGGGGCTGAGGGATGCGTGGGAGCCGGTACGGGCGGTGCCTCTCTCGGCGATTAGGGCACTCCTGCATGATGGGAGCTGTTGAAGAGGGCTTTAAACCAGACCTTGCTTTCTCTGTTTGTGCTGTAACCGCTAAACTGCGTTAAAGAGGCGTGAAGGACCGACCCGCTTTGCAGCAGGAGAAATCCGACAGCATGAGCTCGGGGCTCTTCTGCCCTTCAGGAGGGGACAGGCTCTTCTTTCCCGATCGACAGCCGATCTGTGTCACTTTCCATCCATGCCTGAGGCTGCAGGTGACCCGTGTCACGGCCGCGATTCTGCCGGAGCTGCTGCTTTTCTCCCTCCTGTCCAATTTTCTCTCTTGTCTCAAAGTGTAACTGAAGCTTTGAGTACAGCGAGGGTCGAACTTTCCAAATATCCCTGGAAAAGTCTGCCTCTCCGCTGTCTGAAGAATGACAGGATCCGAACCTTTTGGCTGGTGCCTGTCCTTGAGCCGTCCCTGCTTTTCTCAGAATCCAACATTCACTCCCTGAGCTCTAGTGGAGGAACTGAGCTCGGGATGCCCAAACTTGCGGTTATTTTTTTGTGGCAGTTTAAGCTTTTATCCCTTTATATCTAACAGTGGAGGCTCGGAGTGACGCTAGGGCACTTGATGGGCTCTCGGTGTAAGGGTAAAAGTAAAGGTGAGTAGCTTTTACTGATGTTTTTTTCTGTACAGATCCTTTCTCGAGGTGGATCACCACTCCTCACGTCTTCCTTCATAGTCAGAAGCACAGGACACAGAGTCCTGAGTCTGACCCAAGCTGGAGTAGCTTCCCACCACATCGGATGCTTTTTGCAGGACCATCTCAGCTTTTTTTTAATGATCTGCATAGCTTCTTATTGATACAGGCTGATATGAAAGGCAGCTTAGCTGTACGCCTGTGAATAGCAGTGCTTAAGGATTTACTAATGCCACTCACTACCCTACTGCTGGATTTCGTCAGAATGTGAGAATCTCACACGGGCATTTTAATTTGAGTATGCAAGAAACAGCTTTTCCTTGTCACTAGTGCATGTCATCTCGTTAGCAGCTGCTTTACCGATGTAAAACATCCAGCTGCACTTCACAGCAAGCTTAACTTAGACCTCAGCACGACTGTAAGATACCTGAAAAAGAAATGATGCTCTTTTTGCTGACATCGGCACTGTATTTACATCCCTATTGACTACGGCGTGAAATATTCCTCCGGAGAAGATCTGCTTATTCTAGGTAAGTGGATTAACTTAACAAATGGGTAAGTAGGAAGAAAGAACCAACCAATCTTATGCTGCTTAAGCCCTTCTCGTCCTGGATTTGCATGGAGGATAAGTAGGAAGAAAGAAGCAACTAAGTTTATGCTGCTTAAACTCTTCTTGTCCTGGACGTGCACGGAGGATAAGTAGGAAGAAAGAAGCAACCAAGCTTATGCTGCTTAATCTCTTCTCGTCCTGGACTTGCATGGAGGGTAAGTAGGAAGAAAAAAGCAACCAAGTTTATGCTGCTTAAACTCTTCTCGTCCTGGACTTGCACAAAGGGTAAGTAGGAAGAAAGAAGCAACCAAGTTTATGCTGCTTAAACTCTTCTCGTCCTGGACTTGCACAAAGGGTAAGTAGAAAGAAAGAAGCAACCAAGTTTATGCTGCTTAAACTCTTCTCATCCTGGACTTGCACAAAGGGTAAGTAGAAAGAAAGAAGCAACCAAGTTTATGCTGCTTAAACTCTTCTCATCCTGGACTTGCACGAAGGGTAAGTAGGAAGAAAGAAGCAACCAAGTTTATGCTGCTTAAGCTCTTCTCATCCTGGACTTGCACGAAGGGTAAGTAGGAAGAAAGAAGCAACTAAGTTTATGCTGCTTAAACTCTTTTCGTGCTGGACTTGCATGGAGCAAGCATGATGAATTAGTTGATGAAAGGTCTGTCCCAGCATCTCCTCCTCTCCACGTGTCAAGACAATGACCTCTACTCAAATCTTTTGTTTCATTTTGCTACACAAATTAAAACAAACGAGCAGAAAATTCTCTGGAAATTCAGAGGCTGGAAACAGATTAACCTGGCAAAAATCATGTCTGGGAAGAATCTCACTCGTTGGTCTTCTGCTGTTAAAAGCATCAGTTCTATCACTTCACCATTAAAAACAAATGCTGCTCTATTTAGTAGGAGAGGTTTGTCTCTGTCTGCTGGTAGTGATGGCATGAGGCTGCAGGAAATCCACGTGTGGACCTAAACAATGCAAGAGAACTATAAAACCTGTGCGGGCATCATAAACCTCAGTCCCCAGAGCAGCAGTGTCTGCTAGAGATCCCTTTTGCTGTTTACTCTGGACCGCTCTGCTCGAGAGCAACACCGAAGTGAAAGACCCACTCCACTCTTCATCTTCAAAGATTGAACTTCCACGAGGATTTGGGATGTGAAAAGTGACCTGTCTGAATGTCTTTCTTGGGAAGAAACCTGTGTCACTGCTCGGGATAAGGAAATGCAGGTAGGTTACAAAAACACAGCAGGAAGAGTTCATCCTTGCACTTCAAAGGCCATACAAAACCAGCATCAGGAATGGATCTGGAATCAAGGCATCATTGCTGTCCACAGAATGCCTGACTACCTTCAGTGACAGATTTCCCCCTGAACCAGCAGCTCTGTGGAGAACAGTCAGGCAGGAGCGCAAAAAAGGTCAGTAGACAAAATTGTGTTCAGTACACTTTCACTGTGACCTGTGTATGTGAGCTGTGGAGGGAAGAGTAGAACAGATGAGGGCTTTGTGGGCATGCAGTGGATTTTGCTCTGAAGCTTCGAATGGTAGTTGAAAATCCTCCCAACAGCTGTGCACCCAGCTTTGCTGGAGCTGGGGAGTGAAGGGTGGTACATTGGTGGGATTTTTTCATTTCTTGGTGGAGCAGGCTGTTGTGGTGGAGCAATGTCTGGCTACTGTGGCAGCCATCATCACAGTGACACAGGGTAGGGCTTGGGGCATCTGTCATGGGGAGATTGACTTTGAATGGGGAAACGTCTTCCCTGACAAAAGGGAGATGCTGTGTAGAACATGAAGTGCATCATTGGTGAAGGACTAAAAAATGTCTGCTTAGCTGAAGATCTCATTTCCTAGGACTTCAGATAGAGGATTGCAGTAGAAAACCTTGAGAAGACACTTGGCACACAGGATTGCTTGCCCAGGATCCTCTTAGGACCTCCCGAGCTGATGCTGACATTGAGAGAATGTTCTTAGCTTGCAGGTGACCCCCATCCTGCTTCCTTTGTGGTGCTCCTTATGGGAGCACCCTGTACTGCCCAGTGATTTTGAGGTTTTTGCAGAATGTGGGTCTTCTCTATCTAGGTTCCTTAGAAATCCCTGGTAACAGTAAGGAAAATTACTTTTAGAACCAATTCCCCTCCCCTGAAAGTGTTTCTTTTCTGAAGAAGCAAGCAGTGCTTCTACAGGTAAGTTGCTCCTACTTGAAGATGAGTCTGGGAGCTGTACCTTTGTTCCTGTTATGTCCTGGTATCATTCTCTTGGACTGACTGAGTGTTGACTGAGCCCCCAGCACAGGAAGGACATGGAACTGTTGGAGCAGTTCCAGAGGAGGGCCACGAAGATGTTCAGAGGGCTGGAGCAGCTCTGCTATGAGGACAGNTGATCCTTGTGAGGTCCTTCCAACTTGAGATATTCTGTGACTGGACCAGCAAAACACCGCTGTGTGCTTTTGAGTCCTTTTTTTGCTGTGGGAGGCAGCAAGCACAGATGAAGGAGGGAATATGAAGTGGATGTGTTGTGCGTGGAAGAGATGTTCTTAGTGAAAGTGTCATGGTGTAACCTTCGTGGCTTAAGCCATAAGACTTATGATGAATGAGAAGAGTTTCAAGGGCACTAATGCCCCCGGGTACTGCGTTTCTTGCTGTGTTGCTCTGGCAAAGCACAGCTGCCTGAAAGGGGAAGCAGGAGCTAGACATTCATCATACAGGTGAAAATGAGGCCAGAAGTAGAGCTTTTCATCAAGGACTGAGTGTTTGGGACCTCTGATTGCTTCGGGCTTCTTCAGGCTTCGTTAAGGGTTTGTGTGCTGGGCCGTGGTGGTTTGATTTCATGAAGAAAAGACTTCCCTGGGTTGTTTGGATTCATTTGAGCTGGTTTGCACAGATGTACCTGGGACTTGGGGATTCTGTTTTAGAGGGTGGTGGATTCCCTTCTTTGAGAAGAGGATATGCATGGTGTGGTCTTCCAGAAGGGGTGGTCTGTTTGTCTGTACTCCACAGCGAGAGCTCTATAATCTTATAGAAAACATCTTGATTAAGGAGATAAAGCAGAGGCAAAGAGAGAAGAGGAGGATAAATAGGGAAAATAATAGAATGTAGGAAGGTAAAAACAAGGCAAAGAAAGAAAAGCAAAGAAGGACGAAGCCAGCTGAAGAAGAGAGAGAGAAGGGAAGAACTGAATAAAAAAAAATTGAACAGTGTGCCCTGAAGCTGTCACTGTACACAGGAAGGATGGTAGAGAGACAAATAGAGGGAGGAAAGACGAAAAGAACGAATAGAAGCAAAGAAGGAAGACGAAATAGACGGGATGAGAAGTGAACAAAGTTGCCTCTAGTCGCTGAAAGCAGTTGGTACCTAACAGCATCCACCTCGGTTAGAGATCCGCGCTCCGGAGTTGATGTCCAGCAATTAGCGCTGATGGCTCCGACTTTGATGGTGTTCACAGCGGAACTGGAGGAGCCAGGAAGAGCAAAGAAGAAAGAAGAATGGAAAGAGAAAAAGGAGGAAATACTTAGACAGGGAAGGGCAGGAAGGAAAAGGGAAATGAAAATAGAAAGGAGGTGGAAGAGAATGAAGAAGAAAGTAAAGGAGGAAAGGGAAGCTAGTAAAAACAGAATTTTTAAAGGGAAAAGAGAAAGGATGAACAGGAGAACTGGAGGAAGAAAGTAAGTGAGGAGAGAGAAGAGGACAAAGGAAAAGAAAGAATAAGGAAGACGTAAAAAGGAAAAAGAAGGAAAAGCGTGAGTGGCAGAGCAGTGCAGCGTGCGGGACGGCGGAGCAGCACACGGTGTCGCTGCAGGCTCAGAAAAGGCGACTGAGCGGCTCGGCGGCTCCGCCCCGGTGCGGCGGAGAACACGGCTGAAAGCGGTGGGGGGTGAGGGCGGTGCTGGGCCGGGCAGACAGCACAGCCGGTGAGTGTGGCCGGCGGCAGGGAGCCCCGCGGAGCCGGT
>WBNM01025040.1:0-11377 GCA_013399055.1 Ramphastos sulfuratus
ACTCTATGTTTCTATGATTCTATCCTACCTTTAGGCTTAGTGATCACTGTTCCTCATAGCTTTGCCTGAGGCCTTGGACTATAGTCCTTTACCTTTCTGGTCTTAAAGCACTGATTGGATAGGCTTTAAATTAGCAATGTGACATTTAGGACTGATAAAAATCTTAATCTAAATTCCTGAAGTGCTTCCCTCTGGCATTTTGGTAGAGAGCCTGGAATTTCAATTTAAGAAATTGATATTCCTCCCCTACTCCAATCTCCAAAAACTTCCATGAATTAGATATAAAACTAGGATTTTTAAAAGTTGTTTATTTATTTTTACTTATTCCTGTGTTACTCTTTTGTGAAACCAATTTTCAAGGCTGTGAGAAACTGAAGTATTGTTTTGGGATGATACATAACAAAGCCAAGGACCCAAATACCCTGATGTAGTGTTGGCAGTTCTGTGCTGTGATCCTGCAATGATCTTGGTGATAACAAAGATGATTGCAAGTCAGGGATCACAAATTGTCACAAAGTGAAAACTAAACAGATCAGGGGCAGTGGTGTGCAGGCACCAAAGAACTGATTCATGTGTTCATATCCTGTTAACTCTTATTTAATGCTGAAGTGATTTGCTGAGCTTGTCCCTAGAAGATTTGCATTTCAGCTCAGGCAAAGCAATAAAGCACCACAGGATGTTACTATTAGATGCTTTTATTAGACTTGCATGAAACTGGTAAAATATTGCCATTCAAAAAGAGCCAGGTCACTGTATCTAATAAAAGCTAAAATGTTAAGGGTCATCATGTTCATATAATCCATTTCACACCACATTCCCTCTCTGTAGTTTGTGCAAGTAGTGATCCTAGGTAGAGCACTCAGAGGAAACTGTCCTTGCTTGTGCTATCCCTGTTCACTCACTAGGAAACTGCAGCAGCAGCCACAGTTTGGCCTTACAGATTTCCTTACCATGAAATACACCCAGATTAAAATAAAAAGAGCTCTGATGGTCCATTTAGATTTTAATCACAGAATCACAGAATTAACCAGGTTGGAAAAAACTTTCAAGAGAGATCATTGAGTCCAAGCTGTCACCCGGCACCTTGTAATTAACTAAACCACGGCACCAAGTGCCACATCCAGTCTCCTTGGCCTGCCAAACATCCAAAGGAGAGACTCCTGTGAAGACAAGAAGGCCTTGCCTTCTGTCACAGAATCACCAAGGCTGGAGAAAACCTCTGAGATCATTAAGCCCAGCCTATAACCTAACAGCAGCTAACCCATACCACCAAGTGCCACATCCTGTCTTGTCTTAAACACCTCCAGGGATGGTGACTCCACCACCACCCCAGGCAGCCCATTCCAATGCCAATCACTTTTTCTGTCAAGAACTTCTTCCTAACATCCAACCTAAACCTGCCCTGGAGCAGCTTGAGGCTGTGTCCTCTTCCTCTGTCACTGGGTGCCTGGGAGAAGAGACCAACCCCAGCTGGCTACAACCTCCCTTCAAGTAGTTGTAGAGAGTAATAAGGTCTCCCTACTGACTGCCTGGGAGAAGAGACCAATCTCATCTCCCATCTGGCTACAACCTCCCTTCAGGTAGTTGTAGAGAGTAATAAGGTCTCCCCAATGATTGCCTGGGAGAAGAGACCAATCCCCAGTTGGCTACAACCTCCTTTCAGGTAGTTGTAGACAGCAATGAGGTCTGCCCTGAGCCTCCTCTTCTGCAGGCTGCACACCCCCAGCTCCCTCAGCCTCTCCTCACAGAGCTGTGCTCCAGCCCTCTCCCCAGCCTTGATGCCCTTCTCTGGAGATGTTCAAGCACCTCAACATCTTTCTTAATTTCCAAAGGCACTTCAGAAAGCTCTGCAGAATGTGCTCACCCAGCAATACTGATTCTCTTTAAGCACCTTTCAGTATTAGCAGTGACATGATAATATTTATTTGTTTTTCCCCCCACTACAAAGGTTTTTCTCAGCTATAAATACTCATCTTTATTGCCAGTGATTGTGGCTCTGTTTCGTGCCAGGATGGATGGCCAGGCAGAGTTAGATACTTCATTGCAAAAGAGGTTTGCATAAATGTGTAACATTATTCTATTAGTATGCATCCATAAACAATAACAAATTTGTGTTTGTAAAGCTTTTCTCCCCTCCCTGCTTTTTGTAGAGGAGGATCAGAACTTAATGTGTAGCTTTAAAAGAAAGGAATAAAACTACTTCCTAACCAGGCTTTTAAGCCTTCATTTCATTTTCCTTTCCTCTCGAGCCATAAAGTAACTCATGAAATATGAGATATTTAGTATGACTAATTAATCCCCATCTGATGTTTTTGCTAATATTATTACCATATTAATTAGCTAATTACCCTAACATTGCCAATGGTTATAAAATTCTTGTTGAGTTGTAGACTGGCAAACTTTGTTGCATTTAAAGTATTTCTGAAGCAAGATACTGTTGGAGGGAGGAGGACAAGGTAAGATCAAATCTGTCTGTTTGTGAGTGTCAAGTGGATAGGGCCAAGCTCTTTTTGGTGGTTCACAACAATAAGCCAAGGGGCAACAGCTACAAACAGGAACAGAGAAAGTTTCACCTCAACATGAGGAGAAACTTCTTTAGAGTGAGGGTGACAGAGCCCTGGAGCAGGCTGCCCAGAGAGGTTGTGGAGTCTCCTTCTCTGGAGACTTTCCAAACCCACCTGGATGCATTCCTGTGTGAACTACCCTGGGGGATCCTGCTTTGGAGAGGGGATTGGACTGAATGATCTCTGGAGGTCCCTTCCAACCTCTAAAGTTCTGTGATTCTGTGATCAGGAGAGAGAGTCTGAACCACAAGGCAACATAGAATCATAGAATGGTAAGGCTGGAAGGGACCTCAAGGATCATCCAGTTCCAACTCCGTGCCACAGACAGGGACACCTCCCACTAGCACAGGTCACTCAAGGCCTCCTCCAACCTGGCCTTGAACACCTCCAGGGAGGGAGCAGCCACAACCTCCCTGGGCAACCTGTGCCAGTGTCTCACCACCCTCACTGCAAACAACTTCTTCCTAGTTTCAATCTCCCCTCTGCCAATTTAAACCCATTCCTCCCCATTCTGTCATTGCAAGACCTTGTCAATAGTCCCTCCCCAGCCTTCCTGTAGCCCTCTTCAGATCCTGGAAAGCTACTCTAAGGTCTCCTGGAAGCCTTCTCTTCTGCAGGCTGCAGAGCCCCAACTCTCTCAGCCTGTCCTCATAGCAGAGCTGCTGCAGCCCTCTCAGCATCTTCCTGGCCCTCTGGTGTGTGTAGTTTGGGGATTTGATGTTCCCTTTCCCTACTATGAAAACAGAACAGGTAGCAAATGATAATTTTATTTCTAAGACAAGGAGGAAATGGCTCCAAAATTCAGCACACTTGAACTGAATAAAGTGGGTAGGCAGAAAGGTGGGTAGGTATCAGTGAGGTATTCAGAGATGATTGGCATGAGATTGCTTAGGAAGCTGACAGTTTCCAAACTTTACTGAGTGGTTTAGTTGCACACCTCTTACCATGGCAGTACTGGCAAATTACTCATCAGGATCACTACAGGTGCAAACTGCCAGGCTTTTATAGCTGTGTTCTGTGTTATCTGGGCATGACATAACACAGAGGTGGTGGTGTGCAGTTGATATCAATGGCTGTGCTTCTTCCTGGGTTTGCTCACTGATGTCCAAGTGATCAGGCTGGGGAAGTTCTTTGATAAGATGCCCCAACCAAAGTGGTTTTCTCATCTTTCATCTCTGATTTTCTGTTTAGACTTATGTCTAATGTTTTTATGTCATATTCTTCTCCCCAAAAAGGGATTTTGATCTGTGCCAATCTTGCTTATCAAGTTTCCTTTGGTTTGCCAACCACACTTTTGTGTTTCCAGTGTGTCCTATTTGCATTCCTTTGTACTTACCTCTTCTCTGCCTTGCACTTTAGTTCTAATTGCACTCTTTATTGCCACCACACCCCTCCTTGCTTGCCATTTCCAGTGCTCATACTACTTACATGCTACTTACACATCCTGTCTGGCAAGGCCATGACACAAAACTGCCATTAAACCACTTTAATTTGTATATAATCAGATTAAAGGCAAGTTAATATTATTTAATTACCATAATTATTTTCATTATTGCAATTAATTATATATTTCTTATTTCATTTGATTAATCTTTAATGTTGTTTGCATTCTTATCAGCTTTTAATTTGGAGGTGATTCAGTTGCAAAGGTTGGGCAGCAGACACTGAGCTCATGTTGACTGCAGGTGAAAATGGCTACCTGGAGATTTTTCTGTGGTAGCTATGCAAAACAAGTTTGGTTAACTGCCCTCAATGAATAATGGAGAAGTTTTTAATGTGTATTCTGAGTTCTGAAATATAAAATTCACTACAGTTTGGACTAATATAGAGGACAGGAATAAAGTCTCAAAATATCCCATTCTGTGGACTAGCTAACGTCTCTTGCTTCCTTTGTCCACCTCCACAATGTTAGGATTAGACTTGGTTGTAGTTTTAACCTTGTAGAGACAGTAGAGGACTTCACAGGATCACAGGATGCTAGGGGTAGGAAGAGATCCTATTAGTCTCCATTGCCTTCCAGTTTTAATGTTAAATTTTCAATCTGTTAGCCACTTTGTATTTTTGTAAACCTTGATTCTATCCCACTCAACATTCTCCTTTCCAAACTACCTTAGCTTTTTAGTCACTCTTTGTGAAGCAGCTGCTTCATGCCCTTGATCATTCCATTTGTTCACAGGATCACAGGATGTTAGGGGTCAGAAGGGACCTCTGGAGATCTTTCAGTCCAACCCCCCTGCCAGAGCAGGACCACAGAATCTAGCTCAGGTCACACGGGAACATAGCCAGACAGGGCTTGAAAGAGAAGTAGACTCCACAACCTCCCTGGGCAGCCTGTGCCAGTGCTCTGTGACCCTTACAGTAAAGAAGTTCTTCCTCACATTGAGGTGGAACTTCCTATGCTGCAGTTTACACCCATTTCCCCTTGTCCTACCACAGGTCACAACTGAGAAGAGTCTGTCCCCTCTCTCTTGACCCCCAGCCCTCAGATATTTATAAACATTGATTAGATCCATTAAATTTCTCTGATGAGTTAAGATTTATGGCCTAATAATGGAAAACCCTGTGCCTGGTGCAGTCCCACCAAAAAGGAAGCTGTGTCAAAGTGAACCTCGTCCTGCCACCACTTCATTGTTCCATGCAATCTTCACACAGTGCTTGGCCTGAGCAGCTCCTTAGCTGTGTTCACACTGCTCACGTGAACATGTATCACAGTGTCACAGTATCANGTACACCACCACAGTGTGTGCTCACCACAGTGTGAAAGGAGGAAGACAGGAGAGGAATGTTCAGAGTTTGCTTCTTGGTTTCATTGCTCTTCACTGAAGAAACCTAAATCTCAGCAGGACCCCCTGAAGTGGGTGATACCACATTATCAACACAGAACACATGCACTGCATTAGTCATGCTACAATGGCATTTAAACTCTGCTTCCTTATCTTGAGGAAAAAAAAAAACCAACACAACACATAAATCCTACCTCAAGCTTTCCCAGAACTTTCTGCTTCTAGGTTTTTTTCCCTCTGTAAGTCCACCTTTATTATCTTTTTTCCTCAGGTGCTTACTCCCACTAGGTGATAATCCTAGGACCTGATATACTGCCTCCAGAAGCACACGGCTAAGCTTGCTCTAAATGAAATGTTTTATTTGTGGTTGTGTTCTGTTCTTGTGGGCAACTAAAGGGAAGTCTTTAAATGAGAAGTGTGACTTTCCTTTATTATGTTCTTCAAGAGACCCAGAGAGATGCTCTTCTGTGCTAATGAATGCATTCATCTGAGGGTAGCATGAAACAAAGCACCACAGGAATGCAGAAAGCAGCTTATTCTCTGACTTTCTTCTAGGATAACTTAGGTGAAAATGTAGAGAATCTTGACCACTTTTAAAATCATTTTGGTTGGAAAGACCTTCAAGACAGCCCTTATCTAGCTCTGCTATGCTTGCTGCTCACTGTGTGCCTTAGCACCATATCTCTCCATCTTTTAAACACCTCTGTGGATGGTGATTCAACCACCTCCTGGGGCAGTCTATTCCATTGTTTGAGAACCCTTTCAGTGAAGAAGTTGTCTGTGCAGAGCTACTTTATATTCTTGTGAGGTTGAAATTATTCCTTTACAGCATTATTTCTGTATATATCTAAGAACCAGAAAGTAATGACAATGAGCATCTCTCCTATGAGGAGAGACTGAGGGAGTTGGGGTTGTTCAGTCTGGAGAGGAGAAGGCTCTAGGGTGGCCTTATGGTGGCCTTTCAGTATCTGAAGGGGGCTACAAGAAAGCTGAGGAGGGACTTTTTAGGCTGTCAGGGAGGGATAGGACTGGGGGGAATGGAACCAAGCTGGAAATGGGTAGGTACAGACTGGATGTTAGGAAGAAGTTCTTCAGCATGAGGGTGCTGAGACCCTGGAATGGGTTGCCCAGGGACATGGTGGAAGCCTCATCCCTGGAGGTGTTTAAGGCCAGGCTGGATGAGGCTGTGGCCAGCCTGATCTAGTATGAGGTGTCCCTGCCCATGGCAGAGGGATTGGAGCTGGATGATCCTTGAGGTCCCTTCCAAGCCTGACTGATTCTATGATTCTATGATTCTATAGTCTATGATTCTACCATTCTATGATTCACACTTTGATCAGAAGCTACACAGACCATGTATTTACAGTTGTTGAACTTCATGCAATTGGCCCTGGCCCTTTAACTGAGCCTTGCTGGGTTGAACAAGGGCTTCATTTAGTTCAATATGCAGTCTCCTTGTCCTATGCCAGGGCACAAATGACCAGAGGCTGTCCCTGTCCCTTCCTTCCTGACCCCCAGCTCTCAGATATTTATAGGCATTGATTAGATCCCCTCTCAGCCTTCTCCTCTGCAAACTGAACAGCCCCAGGTGCCTCAGCCTTTTCTCATCAGCCTGTTCTCCAGTCCCTTCAGCAGCCTTGTAACTATCCCTTGGACTCTCTCAAGTCCTCCCTGAACTGATGTGCCCAGAACTGAATGCAATATTCCAAGTGGGACTTCAGAGGTGCAGAGTAGAAGGGGAGGATGCAGAGTAGAAGGGGAGGAGAGCCTCCCTTGATCTGCTGGACACACTCTTAACACAGCCCAGGATCCCATTGGTTTTCCCTGAAACATCTCAAACTGCTCTACATCCTTCTTGGACCAGAGCTCTCCACACTACTCAAGAGATGGGCAAAGCAGTTTTATTCAGAAGCAAAAAGCACTCCCAAACTTTCAGTTTTGTCCTGAATACCATTTCTAATTTTATCTAGCTTTTCTTTTTAGTTTTTTTTTTTTTTCCCTGGCTGCCACAGCACATTAAAATCTTCAGGATATTGCTAATGACAGCTCCAAGATCTCTTTCCTAAATTGCAGTTGCCAGCTCTGACTCTAGCTTTATTTAGAGATGATTTGAGATTCTTTCTCTTCCCTAGATGGATTACTTTTCATTCTATACATTGAAGCTTCCTTCCCACTGTTTTTTCTTTTCCTTAAAGTTCTACCTTGTATCCCTCTGACAATCAAATCCAGGTACATCTAATGATCAAGTTAACTTGTAACACTTCTTTATGGATTGGATTTTAATGGATTGTTGTGTAAATCACCCAGCACATATATTTAAGATGCTTTTTAATTGCATTTATCACTAATATATTCACTTTCAAATAAGCAAACTGTACTGAGCTAATTGGAAGCAAAGATACTTTGCATGCATTTCCTACAGAGGTAGTATACACAAGGGGATTCACAGAATATATATAGATATACACATATGTGTGTATGTGTGTGTGTACACATATGTGTATATATGTATATGTGTGTGTGTATATATATGTATATGTGTGTATATATATATGTATATATGTATATGTGTGTATATATATATGTATATATATTCTATGAATTTATATATATANAACCAAAAGAAAACCCAAACAAAAAAGAAAATAATTTCTAAAACATTTGAATTCATTTAGAAGAAACTCATCAAAGCTTAGAAGACAAAGGTGTTGTATCCATGAGGGTAGATTTAACCCTGGAAGATGGGCGTGGAGCTGCAGCAGCATCCAATGCATTTACCTGCAGACTTTTCTGTAAGGAGATAATAGGTGTGTGGTTGGTTTCAGAACAGCTCTTGGAGGCCCAGTGTCTTGAACTGTCACAAAATGTTGCATCCATCTTATCTATTAACAGTCTAGGGAAGACCATTTCCAGAATGCAAAAAGTTTGAGACTGGAGTTCAATTCTCAGGGTTGCAGCTTTTAACTGACTGACTGTCACTGATAAGAAAATGATGGAGGAGCACAATGTTCTTGCAGTCTCATTAGCTGGATGTATTGTGTGATGTTAAAGTTACCAACCTGCAGAATACTAACACATACCAGCTGCAAAAAAAAAAAAAAAAAAAAANACTGGGGAAAAAAAAAAAAAAAAAAAAGTGAAGGAGAAAGCAATTTAAAGTTGTACAGGAAACTTTTCTGCTCTAGCTGTTGGTTTGAAACAACAGTTTACAGTGCTTTATTTGTTTGGTGTTTGCTGCTTTCCTCTTTCAGGTAACAGTTTAGTTGCTGTTAATAATGTGCTCTTGTGACAAGGAAGGCCATTCTGGGGTGGATTAGAAAGGCTGTGGTTAGTAGGTTGAGAGAGGTTCTCCTCCCTCCCTACTCTGCCCTGGTGAAGCTGCATCTGGAATATTGTGTCCAGTTCTGGGCCCTTCAGTTCAAGAAGGACCTCAGGGAACAACTTGAGAGAGTGCAGTGCAGAGCCACAAAAATGATGAAGGCAGTGGAACATCTTCCTTAGCAGGAGAGCCTGAGGGAGCTCAGGCTGTGGTGCTTGGAGAGGAGGAGCCTGAGGGTGACCTCAGCCATGGGGATAAAGATGTGCAGGGTGAGTGCCAAAAGGCTGGAGCCAGGCTCTGCTGGGTGATGCCCAATGCCAGCACAAGGGGCAATGGTGGAAGTTGAGGCATAGGAAGTGCCATGGAAAAATGAGGAAAATGTTTTTCCTGTGATGGTGACAGAGCACTGGCACAGGCTGCCCAGGGGGGCTGTGGAGTCTCCCTCTCTGGAGATATCCAAGACCTGCCTGGATGTGTTCCTGTGTGATCTGGTGGAGATGATCCTGCTCTGGCAGGGAGTTTGGACTGAATGACCTTAGGAGATCCCTTCCAATCCCTAACATTCTGTGATTCTGTGAATAATAAATATACTAAAATAAAATCCTCATCAACCAACCAAAAGTTTTGCAGCACAAACCAAACCATAGTTTTTTCCTGACTACAGCAAGAGCAGTGTGGGCAGCAGGGCAAGGGAGGGGATTCTGCCCCTTTGCTCTGCTCTCCTCAGACCCCACCTGCAGTCCTGTGTGCAGTGCTGGAGCCCCCAGCACAGGAAGGACATGGAACTGTTGGAGCGGGTCCAGAGGAGGCCACGAAGATGCTGAGAGGGCTGCAGCAGCTCTGCTATGAGGACAGGCTGAGAGANCAGTCCCAGTGATATATTTCCCCCCCCCCCCTTTATTTCCTGCATATTTCAGTAATGCTTCCTTCTTTTTTGAGAAAAAGATGTGAAAATACCCAATAAGCAACTGCCTGATACAGTTATTAGAGTATAAATATGACATTCAAAGTCTTTTACCTAAGGGACAATCTAACCAAAGGTGCTGACCTTTAGCCATTTACACATCTGCAGTGAGCCCCCCATTGATCTGTTGCAATTACCTGTCACACATATTGTTAAAGAAGATGTAAATACCTCTCCTGCATACATCTCCAACCTAATCAATAGTTTTCCTACCAGGATGAAACACTTTTTATGCAATTGAAACTTCCATCTGTGAATCTTTTACTGGCGTGCAAGCTAACAGATCTGTGTTGGAAGCAGACTGAAGAGCAAGAAACACTGAAATATTTATGGCTTTTCCTTCAGATCCCTCACCCTGGAGCTGTACAAAGTGGTGTGAACCAGAGCTTCCAGGCTGTGGCACTTTGTAAATTATTAGCTAAGAGCTGCCTCTCCTAAGTCTTGTCTCTGCACTAGCTTGAGTACATTTCTGTGACAGGTTAGTGTGTGCTCCTCTGCTCTTGTAGGACCTTCTGTTTCATGGCTAAGTTAAATTTCCTCAAGGGTCTGCAGCCATTTGAGTCTGGCTGTTGCTTCCCCTGAGAGATGTTGAGATCTTCATACACACATGTAGTTGGGCTACTGTTCCACTACAACTTAGAGCTGTCCCAGCAGCTGATAACTTCCTTTCCACAGAATCATGAAATTAATTCATTTGGAAGAGACCTCTAAGTCATTGAGTCTAACCTTCAACTTAACACCACTATGGCCATTAAACCATGTCCCAAAGTGCAAAGTCCACAGGTTTGTTGAATACCTCCAGGGATGGTTCTTTACTACGCTCTTTACTATGAGGTTGGTGGAGCACTGCAATAGGTTGCCCAGGGAGGTGGTTGAGGCCCCTTCTCTGGAGACATTCAAGGTGAGGCTTAAGAAAGATGTTGAGGTGCTTGAAGGTGTCCAGAGAAGGGCAGCAAGGCTGGGGAGGAGTCTGGAGCACAGCCCTGTGAGGAGAGGCTGAGGGAGCTGGGGGTGTGCAGCCTGGAGAAGAGGAGGCCCAGGGGGAGACTTCATTGCTCTCTACAACTACCTGGAGGGAGGTTGTAGCCAGGTGGGGTTGGGCTCTTCTGCCAGGCACCCAGTAACACAGAATCACAGAATTAAGCAGGTTGGAAAAGATCTTTAAGATCATTGAGTCCAACCTATCACCTAACACCTGCTAATTAACTAAGCCATGGCACTAAGTGCCTCATGCAGCCTCTTCTTAAACACCTCCAGGGATGGTGACTCCACCACCTCCCCAGGCAGCCCATTCCAATGCCAATCACTCTTGCTGTGAAGAACAGAGCAAGAGGACACAGCCAGGGCAGGTTTAGGCTGGATATTAGGGAGAGATATTAGGGAGAGAGTTGGGGCTCTGCAGCCTGGAGAAGAGAAGGCTTCCAGGAGACCTTAGAGTAGCCTTCCAGTATCTGAAGGGGGCCTACAGGAAGGCTGGGGAGGGACTATTGCCAAGGTCTTGCAATGACAGGACAAGGGACAATGGGTTTGAACTGGCAGAGGGGAGATTTAGACTGGATGTTAGGAGGAAGTTTTTTCTAGTGAGGGTGGTGAGACACTGGCACAGGTTGCCCAGGGAGGTTGTGGCTGCTCCCTCCCTGGAGGTGTTCAAGGTCAGGTTGAATGAGGCCTTGAGTGACCTGTGCTAGTGGGAGGTGTCCCTGCCTATGGCAGGGGTTGGAACTAGATGATCCTTGAGGTCCCTTCC
>WBNM01025043.1:0-42613 GCA_013399055.1 Ramphastos sulfuratus
TGTGTGTATATATATATAATATACACAACAAAGATTGTGACATTTTAAGCAACAGAAAAAGGTTTCTCGAAGTGTTTCTAAGGAGCTCCAGGGATCCAGACATTACATGTCACCTTATTGAGTGGTGCAGGTCCTACACACATTCTTCAAGATAGAATTTCCGTCCTCTACCTCCCCCAGGACCAGATGGTTTCAATGTTGTCTTTCTTCATTTTCTTGTGGATTTATTGTTGTTGTTGCTTGACTCAGCTGGCAAAGCTTTGCTAGTTTTTAACCATGCTTTGTCAGGAACAGACCAAACTAAACACATCCTCGCTCTTTTTTTAACAGAGGAATGTGGAGTTTATTGTCTTGTGATTTCTACAAACCCAAAATGACACTTTAATGTCGTCTCAGCATCTGTGAAAGGAAGCAGAAGCAGGAGGAGTGCATGCAGAAGAAACTATGGAAGTATAGATGTAGATGGAAGGTCAATTTTCTTAGAAACTGATTTGTGTTTTACTCAAATCTCCTATTTTTTAGTGCTCTGTTTGATAGTAGGAAATAACCACATGAATAATGAAGTACATTGGGAGTGGAAGGAGACAGGAGTAGGGCTGTGAGGACATAGATGTTCATATTCTTTGAAGTCAGAGCTTTCTTCTTCTGCCAGTGGTGTGGCAAATCTGCTGTGTACTCCATTGTGGTGTCTGAGGCACGCATCAGCTGGGTTGGCTGACAGGTCCTGCTGTCTCCAGCAGGCAGCCAGGGTGGTTTTGGAATCACAAGAATGGTGGCTGGCATCTCTTTCCATTTGTAAATCACTTAATCAGAAGAAATCTCAGTGCAGTGCTGTGTGGCACCCACCATAAACGCTTGTCTGAAAAGCAAGACCTGCTGTTAGACAAGGTGCTGGACTGCTGTGACGTCCCTTTGCTTCCTTGCTTCTGACACACATGGCAAACTTAGACTCATATAAAATTCCGTGTAAAATATGATATATGATACTTGAGTCAAGTATCAGAGGACACTTGGTGGTTTTAAACCTCAGTAAATTAATTCACCTTGACATCCCTTTTGGGCAGAAATACAGGAAGTGATATTTAAGTAGATTTTAAAATAGCAGCAGTATTTTTCTTCGTCTTACTGCCTCACACTGTGTGTCAGATATGATAAAGACAGGAACATGTTGTCTGTTTGTGAGTGTGGCAGTATCTTTGAACAAATCCAGATCGCTTCCAAGCTGACAAGTAAGACAGACAAGTGTCAAAACCCAATGCACATTAGACTAGCAGGAAAATGTCATATTCAACTCATCTCCACATCACAGATTTTACTGTGTGCTTAGTTATTAGGAAAGTATCAGGTGTATTTCAGAGTTTTGACAGAAGTGTTTAGAACAGATGGATGGATTAAATTTGTCAGGTGAAATACTCCTATTCTAATATGCTGGTACTCAAGCCTAGGAGATGATGAGCTGAATTCCTTTTTACCTTTTCAAAAAGGAAGAAAATTGCAGAACAAGACAAGGGTTATTCAATTAGTCATATAATTCTTAGTAACAAACAAATTAAATTCTAAAGAAGAAAGCCCAAGAAGATGCTATGTCTTGAGAACAATCCAAATGAATTCTTCACAGTTTTTGAAGGTAAGAAAATACATAACAATCATATAATCATAGAATGGNCAACAGGTATTGAAAGATCCTTTACTTTACAGCCTGGTTATAAATGCATGGCAATGCCTCTCTAAAACTAATACAAATGTTTACAGAAGAAGTAGTTTATTTATAAACACACACACAAAAAAAATGTCCATTTCAACTCGAGAATATCCTCACTTTTAAAAAATATCCTCACTTGTGTTTAGTATTTGATTTTTCCAGATAAACCATAGCCCCAGTGCTGCTTTTCCCACAAACCTTGATCTGAACTGTGACACCCTCAAATTCTGAACTGACTTCAGTCACTTTCAGAGCTCATCCCTGTCGGGGCAGTAAGGTGTGAGGTTTATTTTCACAATGAATATGGTCTATTAATTCTGACATTCAGGACTCTTGGCCCCACCTGGTATTTTTAATAATAAGTTCTTTGCAATGGTCATGAAAAACATGACATGTAGGAAAAGAGAACCTAGAACACTTAAGAAATAAGTAGCAATAATGTAACATTAAACTGTCAGAACTGGGAAGAGGTTGTTGCAGTCAATTATACTGCTTGTCTGCTAGAGCGACTCGAGAAGCTCCTTTCTGCTTAAGGCAGAAGGCACTTTGAATTAGCGTGAGGCTTCATGTATTTACTCACAAATATTAGTACCTCTGGACTTCTGGGCCTAACTATAGTTTCCTGACGGTACCCAAATGCTTGCAGGGAGTTCTATTGGTGTCTTGATAGCTGTTGAAGGGCTTCAAATCTTCTCAGGCTCCAATAAGGGTGCTGGGAGAGAGGCAGATGATCTCTGGCCTGCTCTTGGTTCCTCCCTGATGATCTGTGTCCCTTCCAGGGCTCCCAGTCTTGGCAGAAGACTTGCGGCTGTGCAGGCAGGCACAGTGTTGCGCTGGCTAAGCAAGGCTATTGCATGAAGGCACTCGATGCCTTCCCCTGGCAAATTTGAGACACAGCAAGTTTCCAGGCAGACAAACCCAAAGTATCAGGGCTCATTATTATGTAGAAGGCGGAATGATGCAGAGCATGGCAGGATGCAAAGGCAGAGAACAAGGAGGCAAAAGCTCATTGATGCAGAAGCAATGGCATAAGCACGTTAAGGCAGAGCATGCTGTGTTTACCTGCTCATCTCTTTATATCAATTTAGCCTGAGGCTAACGGCTCCTTTGGCCACAAATCAGCCAATCAGAATGGCAGTTTGCCAAACTTGACCACATTAGGTGAAGTCAGGGCTTACTTTTACCTTTTTAGGGCAGAACACAAACGTGTATAAACACATGTGGGTGCCCTGTTTACAAATTTGGAAGGGACATGGAGGCACCAGGCCTTTTATCTTTCTTTCCTGCAGTTGCTTCTCCCATCAGCAGAAGAAGGCAGAGCAGAAAATACATCCGGGCAAGCCAGGACATGTTTAAGCCTATTTTGGTCTTCCACGACAGTCCCAAGGCAAAAAACTTAATTAGCTCTCAAAACCCTGAGAAGAGTTTTGCAATGAAATTCTGCTGTTGTCTTTTGGGTTTGAGGAGACAGCTTCGTAAAGAAGCTTGAGAATCACTCAGATGTATTCTCCAATGTCTGCCATTAGTATGGGAAGTATTTGTCTTTTCCATGTGACACCTGGAAATAACCACCAAGCTTTCAGTCAGAAATATGCATGTGTCTGCTCAGCTGCAGGCTTGCCTTACAACAGCAATAGATTTTCACACAGGTATGACAGCAGTTGTATCCAAATGGGTTCCAGGCAGACATTCTCCTATGTGAGTGCCTTTTGCAGTGCTCAGTTCTTTTCTGTGATTGTGTGAGGCAATTTGTTCACATCACACAGAAAGGTGATGAAAACTGTGACTCGAAGAGGCTCCTGGGGGTACTGGTTGACAGTTGACTGACTGGGATCCAGCAGTGTGCTCAGGTGGCGAAGAAAGCCAATGGCATCCTGGCTTGGATTAGAAACAAGGTGGGCAGCAGGGACAGAAGGTGATTGTCTCCCTGTGCTCAGCACTGAGGAGGCCATGCCCTGAGTGCTGTGCTCAGTTCTGGGCCCCTTGCTGCAGGAAGAACATTGAGGGGCAGGAGCCTGTCCAGAGAAGGGGGCAACAAGGCTGGAGAAAGGCCTGGAGCACCTGTGCTGGAGGTGCTGAGGGAGCTGGGATGTTCAGGCTGGAGAAGAGGAGGCTGAGGGCTCATTGCTCTCTACAGCTCCTTGAAGGGAGGTTGGAGCGAAGAGGGGGCAGCCTCTGCTCGTCGGTGGCATCAACATAACCAGAGGAAATGGTTCCAAGCTGCACTGGGGAAAGTTCAGGCTGGAGGCTAGGAAATATTTCCTGATAGAGAGAGTTCCCTAACATTGGAACAGGCTGCCCAGGGCAGTGCTGGAGTCAGCATCCCTGGAGGTGTTTAAGCAGTGTCTGGACCTGGCACTTAGGGACATGGTTAGTGTTGACCCTTTGGTGCTGGGTTGAAGGATTGGACTGGATAATCTTGGAGGTGTCTTCCAGCCAGGCATATCCTGTGATTCTGTGATAGCCCTGTGTGACCTTGCTTGCAAAGCAGAGGGTACTTGGCATTTTATAAAACTGCACATGTGAAGATAGAAAAGAACCCCCCAAACTCTCACTTAGCTTTGATTGTGAAATGTCTTTTTCATAGGCACTCACATGTGTAACCTATGTAATGTAAAACTGATTTCATGAGTGAAATGGCATAAATCAAAGTGACCAGCTCAGAATTTTATTAATTCACATAGAGTTTGAATAGTGTTTGTTTGATGAATCCTCAACTGTAGATTGTTTGTTTCTTTATGGATTACCATTTCATTTAGATAGTCATATAACTTAAATTAAATTTCACGATGCAATCATCTGCATTCACAAAGGAGGAGGTCTGCAAACCAGGCTAAGAATAACAGGCCACAGCATTTTGTGCTCTCACTGACAAAGAAACCACTTAACACAGCCACTCTTACAAAACATCCAGAGACTACCTTCACAGATTCCCCCCAAGGTTATCTCTGTTTACAGGCATAAGAGAACAATGCAGCCTTTAAAAAACCCATACATCTATGATTACTTTTATTGCAAAATTAAAGATGATGAAGTTGAAAGAGAAGAATTAAGCACATTATATGCTGTGACAAATCCTTTCATTTCCTTTTACTCATTAGGAGGGTACACAGAGGCAGTCAGTTAAATGAAAGCCTAATAAAAGTCATAGAATACCCAACTTTTGCATGACTTAGTAAAAACCTTTCATCAAAGAAAACATCCTAGCCCTCTATGTACAATACATCTCTGGAAGCAAATGGGAACATGAGGTGATTAGGTGTGAAAGGCCTGGGGTAAGAGGGCTTCCCACTTTTTCTGTTGTCTGAGTGTTTTAAGCATTGCTTCCTGTACTCTTCTGTCACCTACCACTCCTGGCACGCTGTCATTGTGCCCCTTAGAGATGCACCTATGTTCTGGTGAGGACTGCAAATGATCTGATGTCAGGAACAGCTTTGGCCATGTGAAGAGCATAAAGACAAACTGAGCCAGCTTGGGAACAATATTGAGGTCTGTGGTAGTGGGTTGGACTTGATGATCTTTGAGGTCTCTTCCAACCTTGCTATACTGTGATACTGTGAGTGGAGCATTGCCTAGGGACAAGGTTTGTCAGGCATTACAGGGAAGGCTGTGCTGGCCTCAACTTTAGGCATATGAGCAGCAGAATTTGAGGGCATTAAGGAGTCACTGCTGCCTCACTGTGAGCAGGGTGGTTGGAGACAGCAGTTTGTCTGCCTGCTTTTAACTACCCAGACCTGCCCCCAGGCACCTCAGTCAACTGTAACTGCAGGGTGGACACACAGGAATTTGTTTGAACTGATCAAGAAACAAGGAGGGAAAAATAAAGAAAATGGAAAGTAATTGAAGTTAGGTTTTGCCTGTCTGGAGGAGCTCTTGCCAGCACTTGTGATCAAACTCTGAAATGGATGGAGTCTCTGTGACCAGGAGCTCCAGGAGCCAGAGCTCCAGGCTCTGGCCACATCAGAGGAGTAGGCTCAGGCATTCACTGAGTTGTCCCCAAAGAGCCACTTCAGCTTTTTCCACAGAGAGACCAACTCTATTAGTGAAAGCAAAGTTTGGAGGAAGAGACAGCTTCTGGTCTTTGCTTCAAAGAAACCTGAAGAGAGATTTAAGTCCAGACACTACAGATGAATTCTCTAACTACCAAGCCTCCTGGCTGTTTATGATGAGCTTCTCCTTCCCTCTTTCTGCAACAAACTACCTTGAGTTCACTCTGACAAAATCTAAAAACTAAGTTTTGGTGATGGAATTCTTGTTTTGCAGGCAAAATCTCTTGCATTTAATAGAATTACCCAATTTTGAAGGCAAAGGTGATTCCTTACGCTCATTTCTGATACAATTCCGTTGATATCAGAGGACTAATATTTGATCTGAGCCAGTGACAGCAATGTGTACATTTTCAGTCCAAAAATATGATCTACAGCAAATTCTCTCTTTGGATTGTTCATTGCTTTTGTTTAGCACTGAAGGGAAGAAGCACACTGCTCATCCCTGCAGAGGCAGACCAGTTTTAGAATGAAATTCAAGTGTTCACACAAGGAGTGTTCCTCGTGTGCAGCAGTTACTAACAGCTCTTCAATTCTCTCACCCACATCAAAACTAGCTGAAATAAATCACCTGCAGCATGTATTGCAGGGGAGCTTCAGCACCCTTCAGACCCACTGCTACTGTATTGCAGTACAGACAGATCCTGAAGTGACTAGGTTTCTCTCAGCTCCCGCTGGAGGGCAAGTTGAGAAGTGCTAAACTTTTTGAGGTTGCTCTAAGTGTGTTTTGAAGTGCTGGGAAGGATACAGGCAGCTAAGACAGTGATATTCTAATATAAGAGAATGGTTATACAGAACAGAAATCACCCTCAAAACTCTGAAGCACAAACTGTTAGGTGGACAAGGCCAGGATGTGACAGATGGCAGCTCAGTGCAAAGCTTTGGCATAGCTTTGTCTAATGGTACATGCTGTAAGGGTAGTTGGTAAGTACAAACTTGATGTGTTTAAGGATACTTTGAGTCTACTGCTGCCCTTTCTGCTAGATGAAAATGCTAATGGGAAGAGAAACACTCTTCAGTGCTAGGCAGTCATCAGAGGAGGGCTTCACATGCAGAACCTCCCAGATGAAGACTTCAGAAGTAGGCCAGTGACAACTGCATGAGGTTCAGCAAGTTAAAGTGCAAGGTCCTGCAACTAGGTTGCACCAACCCCAGGCACAAACATAATCTGGGTGCAGAGCCGATTGGGAGCAGCCCTGAAGAAAGAGACTTGGGGGGTGCCAATCACTGAGATGCTCCCCATGAGCCAACAGTGCTCTTGTGCAGCCCAGAAAGCAAACCATGTCTTGGGCTGCAGCAAGAGGAGCGTGGGCAGCAGGGCAAGAGTGGGAATTCTGCACCTTGACTCTGTTCTGCTGAGAGCAGAACATCCCAATTCTGCCTCCAGTTCTGGTGTCCCCAGCAGAAGTAGGACATGTAGCTGCTGGAGTGAGTTCAGAGGAGGCCACAAAGATGATCCAAGGGCTGGAGCACCTCTGCTATGAGGACAGGCTGAGGGAGCTGGGAGTGTGCAGCCTGCAAAGGAGAAGACTCCAGGAGGACCTTAGAGCTGCCTGCCAGTGCCTGAAGGGATCCTGCAGGAAGGCTGCAGAAGGACTTCTTGTGAGGGTGTCTAGAGACAGAATAAGGGAGAATGGTTTGAAGCTGAGGCAGAGCAGGGTCACACTGGATCTCAGGAAGAACTTCCTCTGTACAAGGGTGATGAGACTCTGGCACAGGCTGCCCAGAAAGGCTGCCTCCTTCCTGGGGGTGTTGCAGGCCAGGCTGGATGAGACCTTAAGCAGCTGAGCCTGGTTGAGAGGTGTCCCTGCCCTTGGCAGGGGGCTTGGAGGAGATGAACTCTGAGGTCCCTTCCACCCTAAGTCATTCTATGATTATTTTATGTCCTTTGCTGTTCCTTTCTCAGCTTTTACATCTTGTATTTTTTTTTTTTTTTTTTTTTTTACATTAGACTTCAGTATTCCATGTCAGGTGAAATACTCAGAAACAAACTATAATTTAAAAACAAAAACAAAAACAAAGCTCTTCAAAAAACCAAACCAAACTCAAAGTGTCCTACTGGCAGTGTTTGCATTTTATAAAACAATTGTGCCAATTAGCAATGTTGAGATAGAAAATTGCTCTTTTCTTCATGGGCTGTGTCTTTTACTAATATTTCAGCTCTGCTGAGATTTGACTAATTCACTTTTCACTGGTGCTTTTGTCAGCTAAAAGAGTGTGTGTGGTGTTCTTTACTATTGTGGGATTTTTCCTTCTATTATACAGTGCAGAAGAATTTCTCAGAATCTTTACCCTGTGCTTGGAAGGTGCCTCAGTCTGTACACACAATTGATGTTCCCTGATAGGTATAAAACTAAAGGTTTCCACCACATCACCACACATTGTGCCCAGACACAAAAAAATGGTGCAAATCTGAGAAAGTTTCTGCCTGCTTCTATCAGCCACTTCTGCAATCCCTGCAGTACAGAGCAGACAGAAGGAAGATTGGAAGCATAAATTGGTAAGTGGCAGCTTTTTAACCATGTTGTGCAGTAAACCAAGCAGGCAGGAGTTCTTGGGACTGGTTTGCAATTGATTTCCTCTCTGAATAAAAACTATTTTCTATTTCAATATGTTTTTCTGCTATTGACTTCTCTCTTTTTCACAGAACTTTCAGAAAAGAGGAACAGGTTTTCAAGGCATCTCAAAACAATGTCTCTGTCAGGAAGTAGGAGAGGTGAAACCCAGCTTGTTAGATTAGGATTTGATGACTTTCTGTTTAAAATCCTTCCTTGCCATGAGATGCTGGATTTTGTAGAGTGTTCTCAGGGCTTGGGAGTTAGGATAGACTGGGGGACCCTGGATGGTCTTTTTTTTGTGTTGCAGACAACAGGAAAAGAGCTATGGTGTACACCTGATGTGAATGCACAGAGTGCAAGTGCAGGAGGAGGGAGCTACTCAGGTTATGATGCAGATGACACCAAGTTAGGAGCAGGTGTGGATCTGCTGGAGGGCAGGAGAGCCCTGCAGAGGGACCTGGACAGGCTGCATGGGTGGGCAGAGACCAATGGGATGAGATTTAACAAGGCTAGGTGCAGAGTTCTACACTTTGGCCACAACCACCCCAAGCAGTGCTGCAGGCTGGGGACAGAGTGGCTGGAGAGCAGCCAGGCAGAGAGGGACCTGGGGGTGCTGGTAGAGAGTAGCTGAACTTGAGCCAGCAGTGTGCCCAGGTGGGTAGGAGAGCCAATGGCATCCTGGCCTGGNGGAAAATTACAAGGAAACTAAGTTAATGCTTCTGACCTGATCATCACTTCTTCTAAATAGCTTATTACTTTTAATATTTATATAGCAGTTTTTAAAGTCAAGAAAATCTGTTCCTTACTGACCTTTTAAGGGCTTGTTTAGATTCTAAATCTGAGATATTTATTTATATTTCTAATCACATTCTGGGGTCAATTTGTTTTTAACAGAGAATGAAGTTTTACTGCAAATACCTCAGGAAGGTAAAGGACTGGTTGTGTACTGTGCTGGTGTGTGGTGTAGTATTTTTAATGTTAAAATGGGAAGTGATAATCCCTTCCAGAGATTCCTTCATCTTCATGAGAGCTGGGAGCTCCCCGTCAGAATTCTCTGAAGCTCACAGCCGCTTTGGAGCACTGGGTTTGTGTAAAATGCTTGTCACACCAGCAGTTATTTGCCAAAGGATGTTGTTTCATATGAATTACAGGAGAGTGCAAAGAAGTGCTGTGTTGGAATGGTTCTGAAAAAGGTATCTAATCTGTGGGAGCCAGAGGGCAGGAGAATCAATTTTATCTAAATCATTCCTAGCCAGTGTCAGTGCACTGTTTTGCAAGCATGCCAAGCCATGAGTTGTAAGGTTTGCTGCTTGTTTTCTGCATAGCTTACTCCAAGTTCTCCCTGTGCTCCAAAGCAGCTGGCTTTCCCTGAAACCCTGCTGCAAATAAAGCTGATCAGAGGCAGTCTTGACAAGGTAGGCCAATGACACAATTGGTCACAGACTTCCCACTAGTGGCTTTTTAAATACTGGAAGGTTGTTGTTATGCTGATTGTTCTTGACTCAAGCCTGGTGTCCTTTCGAAGTTTTCATGGTGGCTGTAGCTTGAACTTCTCCACCTGTCTGCTTGTCCTGCAACCTGAAGTGGACCCAAGCTGTTGATATTGAGGGTTTATCCAGGGATAGGGACCAGAGTTTGTGTAAGAATAACCCCGTAACAGTGAGTAGATAAGCCATTTCTTCCTGGTGCAACCCGGCCACGGCTTGTACCAACTCTTCAATGGATTGTTCTGATATCTTTCCTCAGATTGGCACTCTCAGTTGAATTGCAGACTCTGATACTTCTGCCTTTTTACTCAATGCCATGTTTAACCTTTTCCACTCCTCTGTACCCACACTTACTTCCCCCCACTTTGAGTGAGATCAGTCTGCTCTTTAGGACATATTTAACTGCGTGTTTGTAATGAACTTACTTCTTAGGCACTTGTTTATAGCTGACTTAGGTTGTTTTGTATGTCTTGGTAAAGTCTTCAGACACAGCCAAAATGCTGTCTGTGCTCAGTTTCACCTCAGGTACCTTTCATAGGAAGTTTGCAGGGATATGGGTCTGTTATCCCACATTCTGCCAGAGAAGAGTGCAGGGTTTAACACTCCTTATTACACAGATCCCAAGCCCCATAATGCTTTTGTCAACCTGTTTATGAAATGGATAGGGCAGTTGCCAGCATGGTAGATCAAAGGATTACATATTTAATCTTCAAGAGGCTTTGCTTCCTAGTATGTGCAATCAAATGATAAAGTAATTTACTTTTGCTTTGAATGGTGAGTTCCTTAATTGTGAATGTCAGGAGATGTAGTCTGGAGAAGAGATGAGAAATAACAGTTAGGAATAAAACATGGGACAAGCTTAATATATGTAAACTTGTTGAAGGTAGCTCACAGGAGCAAGGCAGGGACAGCTTTGCTTCTCTGTGATGTATGAAGATGAAATACAAGAGAGATGTGAAGGTNCTGTCTGTGAGTCTGTGAAATGAAAAGCCAGTTATAAACAGGCCATGCTTTACTTGTCCAGAAAACCAAAAGTACAAACCCTTCGTGTTCTCTGGTCAACTCAGCTTTGTCATTCCTAATTTATCCACATTTAATGGTAAAAGACTCTCTCAAAAGACTACTCAATGCCTGTCCTACAGCCTTTACATTTTAGTGCACAGATGCTGTCTGTTTCTGAACACAAGAGGAATGTTTCTGCCTTTTGTGATCATATGAAGCTGGTCAGCTCTTGTGTTTTTCATGATGAAGCTTGTGGAATGAGTTAAAGAGCAGAAGAGTTATGGGTGTAGCAATTTGTTTACCAAAGTGTACCTGAAGTCACTGCTGAGGCATCTGAAATTGTTATTCAGCTGGAATCACATCTGGGCAGGAGACTGTAAGCAGAGGGAGGGGATTGTGGAGTTTCCACTCTGCTATATGCTTTATGGTGGATAGCAATACCAAAATTTATGGAAATGCTAAATAAATTCCACATGCAGATCCTTCCACTCCTATTAACCTGACAAGTCTCTGGCGAACTGGTTGTGTTTACAGCGGGGTTGTAATGGATGCGTGTACTCACTTCTTCATTCCTCTAGAGACATCAAATAACATTAGTGAAAATCCTAACCTTGTAGCATTCTTGAAACCTAATTTACCTGAGGAAAGACGCTCTCTGGTCAGTAAATCTAGACAGTCATTAGCATTTAGCTAACAGAGTTAATTTGTGAGATCGGGGAGGGGGCGTGGGGGAAGGCGAAGCGCAAAAGCAGAGCTGCTTTAATGACACTTCTGTTGGCACCGAGTACTTACGGTTTGCACATGGGCAGATGTTCTGAGAGTCTACCAAACCACTGCTGAGAACCAGTTCAGTTCCTGAAAATTTCCATCTCATTACATTCTATGTATGGAAAGCAATTTCTCCGCTGTAGATAATAATTTTATTAACACAGCTATTAGCGCTACAGACTCTGACAAGGAAGCTCGGGTAGTGAAGAACGTTTGCTAAAAATAAGCAAGTTTCCATATGTTAGAATAGACTCATAACTAACCCTTCTGAAGAGAAAAGGGGGAAAGGACTCCAACTCCAAATATCCCAAATGAAACAAAGAAGTCTCTAGCTAGGAGAAGCTCAAGCATCTTAGAATGGCAATGAGGTTTTCGTGCGGCTGTTCATAGAATCATAGAATGGTAAGGTTGGAAGATCAACTAGTTCCAACCCCCTGATGAACCTCAACAATTTTGTGAGCTTCAGTGCAAGCAATCTGTAGCTCAGTGCTACCTTCTGTAGGTACATTGTTCTTTTTCACAAACCTTCTGATGGTAAAATAAATAACTGTCCAGAACCTGCTAGGGCACCATAAATAATAGCTTCAGGTAATCGGTCATAAAGGCTTGATGTGGGGAACTCCCAAACAGTACATGCTGTCAGGTGTGATTAATACAAACAATCCTGCAAATAATAATCAGGAATAATAACCACAGAAATGGAGATATTTCAGAAGTAGAGAAAAAGGCTTTCAATGCAATCTGAAGGTAATTCAGATTACATGAATCCAAGGACTTGGAAACAAACAGAAGTCTTGTTTTTCAGGCAGTGCTCCTGATGAATTTGCACTTCCCTCATTCCCAGTCAGCAAACCACGGTGGCACAGAGTGGCTCTTTGCTTCACTTCATGCACATACTTCACTAGTGACTCAAGTTGTCTTCCCTGCAGCACCTTATTGCTGGGCAGGAGGTGCTTTGTCCTTGAGCCTGCCCACTGAAATGGGCACTTTTTTCAGTCTTATCTGTTTGACAGCAAACCATAGGTAAGTGTGGAACAATAAAGATGAGTAATGATACCAATAATATTGGTAAGCAGTGAACAGAAGGGGAAAATCAGAGGACAAGCTTTCAAAAACAAAATAATTAAGGGAAGCAGTAAGATTCTGTTCATCTCGGCACAGGAAGAGCAGTCTTCATATACTAAATTAATTTCATATTTATTTTCATCCTCCACCCACTCAGGGATTTCAAATAGATGTCTAGGCAAGTAAGCCAGATGTTGGCACTATAACCTAGGACTTGCACACATCTTTGCACTTGAAGACAGATCCCTTTCAGATGTGTACCTCATACGGAGGGTCTCTTCTCATTAGGAGCTTCTCTATGTCTCTCTCTTCTACTGTTTTATGAACTGGTCAATCAAAAATGTGTGATTAGGAAATACATTTCACATTTATCCTCCTTTGCCAAACACTTCACAATTTGAATGTAGATTAAAAAATGGTCAAACAGTCTGATTATAAATGCCAGCCTTTGTTGTTAGCAGAATTCAAGGCTTCCACAAGCAAGCGACATTCACTAGGGACAAGAGAACACAGAAACTGAAAAGAAACATAATTTGGTTTTTAAAATTCTGACTAAAATGGACAATGCTTTTTCTTTTCCTTGGAAATGAGAAGCTACTTGCTCAGAAGGTGTTCAAGAGACATGAGAAATACAGGGAAATGCCTCTGTGTGTTTGTTTATACCTATGCAGGCACATATGCGTGCGTACACAAACACAGAGGCTCCCAAATATATATTCACATGGTGCGAACAACCTAGGCTAAATAAAAAGCAAGGAAATACAAAATTCAAGCTGTTTGCTTTGCCTTATCTGCTTCCATTATGCATGGTAAATATTGCAGATCATATGGTCTGCAAATTCCATGCTGTTTGGAGACTCCTTCAGAGCTTTGCCACAACAGGGGATTGTAAGGATAGATGCAGTTGCACCTCTGAGTTTTCCAGAGTTGAGCTCTTCGTGATACCTGAATTTGGGTTTTTTTGCACATGAAGCTCTGTTTTTTTTTTTCTCCTTTGTTTTTTTGGTTAAAGAAAAAATCAACAACAACACCCCCACCACCACAAAACAAACAAACAAAAACCCACAAAAAAACAGGAAACAAACAAAGAAACAAAACAACCCCCAAAATATGAGGGAAAAGCAGCATAGCTTTTTAGTTTGGGTTTGTTTTTTTTTGGTTTTGTTTTGTTTTGTTTTAGTATACTTGAGCTTGGAAGGCAATAGAAAGCACTAGTGAATAATAGTGGGTGCTTAGGTAAAGAAGTTTGATGATGCTCATTTCTAGGAGCTGCTGGCTCCTTGGAGTCTGGGCCCCAGTGAGCTGCTCAAGTCCCACAGCAACTGAAGATTTTTCATAGTGTAGTGTTTGCGTCTCCACTGACTAGAGCTGAAATATATAAACCCATTCCCTGGAATTGTGTTGGTGGGGGTGGTATTGTGCTAAATAGCAGGGTAGAAATATGTAAGGTAGGACTAAGAAAGTTGTGCCTGCTCTGATGGCTCCCGAATGCTCCCAGGTGAACCCAACCAGTCACTTGCTCTGCCCCAGATCTAGTTGCTGTCTATATGCCGAGAAAAACGTTGGTGTAACCACAGGGGATCCTTGCAGTGATATACAGCTTTCAGATGATTACAGGGTCAAGTTTTGATTTAAAGCAAAACGTTGTTGAATTCTCTGTGATTCCTCTGTGCTCAGTCACCAACTAATTTTAAACCTGAGCCTGTTTGCAGAGCCCCCACGGAGAGTAAATTTACATTTTTGCCTGGGTTCTTTGGCTCAGTCAGGCTGGCTCCTAACGAGACATGAAATTCAACCTGCACAACTCAGATTCTCTCTGAGGAGGGTTCAGCTAATAATTGCACTATATCTAAAATGCTGTTGATGGTTTCTAAATAAACCTGAGGGTTTTGCCCTGCCTTTGGGTTTCTACACACCTGTTAAAAAAGCTAAAGTTCATACCTTGCTTCCTCCCCACACCTATGATTTGGGGCAGAGAACAGAATCATCTTCAGATGGAGGCATGGCAGTCACCAACAGTCCATCATGTAAATAGCTCCCTCCCCTCTTTGTGCTTATTGTTCATTGCACAATCAGTCACGTTCCAGGAAATGTAAATATGCAAGCTATTAATGTGCTGTGTTCAACAAAAGAGGGAAGAAAGGAATTATTAAAATGATGCTCATGTTACTTGAGGGGGGAAAAAATAAAAATAGGAAGTATCATAGTCATATGAAACTAAAATCAGAGTTCTCAAGATATGTGAAGAAGGCTGGAAATCTCAAGAGAGGCTGGTTTTAATTAAAATTCTGTTTTATTTTAATGAATCTATACTAAAGGTTCCTATGATGACAGTGCTTTAATCTTATGGATTACATGAAAAGGAGACATCCGCTTTCTGCTGCTGAATTCAGCTTATCATTACTGCACACGTTTTAAAAATTCCTGTGATTCCCCCTCAATCTATAAAACTTCTTTCTATTAGTTATAAAAATATTGAAATCCCTATACATAAATTAGGAAATAGTTTGATTTTCTCTGTCTTATGAGAACATTCTCTCCTCTTACTAGTAAAAGTCTCTACATATTCAATTTCCTTCTGAACTTTCCAGCACCGAGCAGCCAAACTCAACAAAGGGATTTTTCACTGAGTTAGTTTCACTGACTTCAAAAGCATTATGTCAAAGTAGGCATCAAGTCCTTTACAAATTGCTAAGCAGAGAAAAGCTTTATTTCAGTGCTGTTTTGAGGCTGAAAGTAATGAGTTCTATTCCTACTGCGCTGCTCACTCCTGATGACTAGCTGGTGATAAGGCCACTGACGACACGCTGCTGCTGCTGCTGCAGTGAGGGAGGCTTGCCATAGTGCCAGGAAGGGAACAAGTTTTGCTAGCATTTGAAACGATGCAAAACTGTTTATGCCGCCTGCTGTGTATTCTATTCACATTTCCCTTGCAACGAATTCCACGGGGGTGAGGAATGGCTGGAATGTATTATAATTCATCTGAGAGATTTTATCTGGCTGAAGAGCTGAAGCAGGCTTGTCTGAACTTTGGTGGGTTTGGTGTTTCAGATATTCCAGGAAATGCTGAAAAATAAGGGTTGTTTTCCAGTGTGCTGCCGGTTCAGCAGCCTGCATGCAGATCTTGGGAAAGCTGTCCTTCAAAGCGTCTACAGCTGCTTGCAAAGCAAAGTTAAAGTCAGCTTCAGAAGAGCTGCACTTGGAAAGTAGTAGCTTTCTGGATTTCATCCCATGTAGGGTTCCTTCAGTCTTGTTATCTGTGATGATACAGTGGCAGGAGATTAGAGATAAGTTATCCTAAAGATTAAAAGTCAGCGATGCATCCTCTTAAATATATAATTGCAGCAGATGTAGCTGAGAAGGAAAATGTGCCAAACATCTTCACTGATGGTTTTGCATTAGCAAAACGATACGGAAGGCTGCAGGCTCAGCTGGCAGTCCCAGTTCTAGTTCTGCGTGGCTGGTGGAGAGCACAAAGTGCTCACCAGGACCACTACTGTATTTGTTGCCTGTATTCCAGTTTTTAGTGCTGTTTATAATACTATTGTGGCGTCTGCTCAGCCTTTATTAAATTAATAGAAGCCTGTTCCTGCTTTGATGATGCCACTAGAAGCAAAGATCATCTTACATTCCCTTGGAAGGTGACATGAATCACACCACTTGAAATTGTGTTGCAGTGCACGAGACGCAAAAGACGGCAATTTGCTCCTGCGTAGTAAGAGGAACCTGCAAGCAGGACTCCGTTACCTGAGCACTGGTCCTGTTTTGGAGGGGCTCCTAGAAAATGAAAGGGAAGCTTCTGGCAAAAGAAAAGTGAAAAGGACAGTGAATGTTAGTAGTAGCTGCTGAAAATTCAAGGGCTGGTAAAATACGCAGCACTGCTGTGAGCTCCAGCACATTTCATAAACAGAAAACATCCTGAGTAGTGCTTTGATCTTGAGCAGCGTTTGTCCTTTCCAGGGAGCAAGAACAGCAACCCTTACCTTGCAGACAATTTTAGGCATGCAAATTGTGTGAGAAACCTGGGGACACAGATGATGACTTTGAAACAGTATCTTGCTGAGGGTATCTTTTAGCAAGTTCAAATCAAAGTCCAAATTACTTTGAATCTCCTCACTTGGAGGAGCAGAATTTACTTCAACAGAAGAAAACAGATTTTGTTTAATTTTGGGGGGTTTGGGGGTTTTTTGTTGGGTTTATTTTTGTTTGTTTGTTTGTTTGGTTTCTTTTACACAGAAGGTCTAAATCTTGTGATCTGCAAGTGGAGATGAGATTACTGCAGCAGTCTTTGTTGACAGCTTCTGTGGAGGTTTTTCAAAACGTTCCTGAGATGCCTGGTGAATGAACCAAGTGTGGAATAGCAGAGCACAGGCACTGCCAGAGTTTGCAAGTGCACACAGATGACACAGCCATTTCTAATTCAGGTTTGTTCTAAGAGCAGCCTTAATATTTTTTTTTCCCCCTCCCTCATTATCATTTGTCCTAGCACGTTCCTAGAGAGGAAAGTGCTGTGGATGTATCCTGGCTGTTACAGCAATGATGAGGAGACACTTTCGGTACTAACACCTGGACTTTTCTGGGATGAAGCAAACGTGTCAGTGGCTCTGTTCCACCTGGAGCCCCAACTTTGAACTAGCACCCTGCAAAAGTAGTGCCCTTTTGTTTGTACTGCTGCAGGCAAACCTGGAACCGGAGCTGGTGTCCCCAGCAGTGGTAGATTTGATGTCTTTTTCAGAGAGGTAATTCATACGCCTTATTTATTTGCGCAAACCTCATGGATATTCCATCATGGAAACTACCTTCTCTGCATCAAAAATTGCCTTTTTTTGTGATTTTGGCTGCTGATTTGATTACATGTTGTACCTGCTCTGCAAACTGGCTCCAGCCGCCGGAGTGTCAGAGTCGCGTTGTTGCAGGGAGAAGGAAGCAGACGGTGCAATCGATCTTCATGACTCCTGATGCACATGACTACCTTCCTCCTGCCTAAGTGGCGCATACAAGGTGATTAAATAATCAGTGCTCTTACCCTGGAGGAATACAAATCCCTGAAGCAGCCACTCAGAACATCGCTCGGGTCTCTGAAGCAGAAGAGACAAGAGGCAGCCGTGTCTGTTCCATGTGCGAGATGAAACACAAAATGAATTCTTGGTCCCCGTGTGGGCTAATGTCTTTCAACTCTTCTACTTGTTTGTCTCAATTACTGCTTGATCGTAAAATGCTTCTCTTTTCTTTTGGCATTAAATGAAAATTGACATAATAGTATATCTTCAAATGGGATATTGTAGCGCCCCTGGTTTGGGAGGGGGAAAACGATTGGCAATTCCCTTAGCAAAGATGGGTTTATTGGTATGTCTAACATCACCCTCTCAAATTTACCCAAAGCATGGCTTTAATTTTTAAAGTGTTTTAAAAAACGAATCAGGCAGAACTCCAGCCCCAAAACACAAATCAATTTTGAACACATGAATCAAACTGCTTTTATTAGCAGCATGGGGGGGGGGCAATAAAAGCAAATGCATTTCACATGTTGCTGGATCTACATCAGTATAACGTTTACTATAATATCCTTAGTACAGACCATAGGTAGTGCTAAGTTGGCTTCACTGAGCTGCTTTGCTCTGATGGCAGATTGTTTGGACAAGTTGCAAACCTGTTATGTCTTCTCAAAAAGAGCCAGTCCATCCAGGGGGGCATCTAAGAAGAAAAAATAACTCTTTTATCTGGGTTTTCTAATTGCTGAAAGGTGACTTTTGTACTGCAGATAGGAAAGCCCAGTTCTAAAAAGAAGGGAAATATTTATTGGGGAAGAAACTAGTTTGGGGGGGGGGAAAAATTAGTATGTCTGTCTTTTTCTGTCATTTCAAAGCAATTCCATTTTGAAATTTGAAGTTATTTTCAAGTAATGCTACAACAGAGCCTTAGAATGGTCTTATTTATGTAATTTAAACTGAAGCATAAAATTAGCAGCTATGGGGAAGTGGGGGAAAAAAGTGAGGTTTTAATTTTACAATGGTTTTATTGTTTCAGCTGAGCACTTTTAGAAAAACACAGAAGTTTAAATTAAAGGTCCTTGGGCATCTGCTTGAGTTACAGCTGTGCCTCAGTGCTGCTGTACCAGCAGTATGTTACCAGGAACTAGTGTATGTTGTGTGCTATGGCTTTACTTCCATAGGCATCTCTTAAATTGAGCCACAGATGGAATAAGAACATTTGTCACTTGTCTCTTATTTCTCCCTATGGGAAATTCCTTTCTGTCATTTAGAGACCTTGGTACCCTTCTGGTGCTTGCTGGTCTGGAGGAAGCACTTGGGCTAAGACAAGAGGGTATGAAATAAGCCACTTGGAAATACTTGTGCAGTACAGCAGCCACTTTTTTAAAGCAAACCCTCTGGGTTTTTTTCTGCTTTTGGGACTATTGGTATTTGATAGTTATGGTTGGGGGTTTATTTTCCTTTACCCCTTCATTGTAAGAATGTATTGAGTGCTCCTCATTTATATGTTAGATTTGTAACTCTTTTTTTAGAGGTCATCACTAAAACACAGCTGTTCTACTTCCTTCAAGTGGCCTGTTAGAATTTTTACTGCTTCTGCAACTGTAGTCATTGCTTCTGTAGGTAATGGTGCAGGGGCAAACAGAAAGCTAAGACTAGGATCGTGCTGAAAGCACTGCTAAAACTCCCATTGGCTCACAAAAGAGAGGTATCAGGTCTCCACTTCACTTTGCACACGATTAAGAAATGCAGTGTTAACGTTTAAGGGATAAACTGTTAGGAAAAAAGGCATCAGTCGCAGTCCATTTGGTGTGCCAGAGATCCAAAAAATGGCTCCCAAAGAAGTAATTTTGCTATGAGCCATAGGATCTGTGCCCTGATACAGCAGACCACGGACTGTCTGAGCAGCCCAGGACCCTGTGTCCTGTTCTCAAACATCTCCTGGACAGACTTTACAAATGTTTTAAGACTTGTTATTGACACTGTCAGTACTGAGAAGTGCTGCAGGTTGGAACTGGAAAGCGTTTTCAATTCCACATCTTAACACATCAGCAAACTATAAAATTCCATTCCCTCAACGGCTCCCACGTTTGATCAAGCTGGAGGGAAAAGTGGAATACTTTCCACCAAAAAGGACTACTGCCTTCAGCTCCTTCACTATGTTCAAGTCTCCCCTCTTTTCCACAAGATAAAGATAGTGCTAGCTTGAGTGTGCTGAGAACAGAGAAGGTTTTGGAAGGCTGTTAAGAAGATGAGGTGTTTTCTTCCCATTAGAAGTCATATTAATGCACTCAGAAGACAGCAGCTATAATTCAAGCACCCTATCTGCAAGATTAAAATATGTTATTGATTTCCTTAAAGAAGACATATCAAAACACAGTGCTCAGTACAAGGGGCAATTACATCTAGATGCTCTTGATAAATAACTGAAGAATTCAATTCATTAGAAACGAGTTGACATGTGTGAAAATAATATCTTGGAGCTGATTAAGAGGTAATGAAGAGAGGCTGCTGATCATGGTGGGTTTATTTAGGGATCCAATAGCCTGGTTAGGACTATACAGAAAGTTGTATTCCTCTAAGACGAAATCTTTCCCTTAGCAGGTGTATCTCCCATTGGAGATTCAGGCTATAGAGCTGCCAGCAGAAGTGGAATTGCTCAGTCAGAAGCACCCATGCCAGGTGTAGCAGGAACGGCAATAGCAGTGATAAGATAAAGAGGGCAAACTTAATGCCCTTTCATCCAGACCCAAATGGATTGTGTATTAAGATGTAAGAAACTGCATTCCCCAGATGCTCAGCTTTCTGTAATCATGTAAACTGACACAAACTGAAGTGAGCACAATTTACAAAGGGAGAAGAGGGAAGTGACTGTTAAAGGCAGAAAAAGGACAGAAACAGAGAACGGAACAAAGCACAGTTCCCATGCCTTGCTTTTCCAGGTGCACATGCATTGTAATTGTCCATTCCCATGTGATCTCAATGAGACAGTTCTAATAGCCTAACCTACATCTGTGTGAGCATACCCACTGACCACTGCCCAGTGCCCATGCTCTTGCCATGTCCTCTTGACTTACCCAGAATCCGCATCCAGGTTTGATTCGGCAATTTCTCTGTCAGATCTCCGAAGAAGCCCAGAGTCCAGTACTCTGTTAAAACAATTCCTGGGTTTGACACACTGGTTTAAAGTGAACCCTGGGAAAATCTGGCTGTATATATTCCTGGAGAGGACAGAAAGTGGAAGAAGAAGGAAGTCTTCATGAAGCCAAAGGAAAAGGTTAGTGGTGTAGTATTTCAGATGTTAGTGGTTGGCCCAGTGAAGCCAATGAGTTATTTACTGTACAAATAAATCAATGCCATTCCAGGAAGAATTAAGCATTAAGCAGTGACCCTTCAGAATTTTTCTTATGCTTCCAAGTGAGTGTTTTTCTTTTGTGCATCTTCCCTTTTCAAAAATGTAAGGCCTCCTTTGGTGTAGGTGTGAATCAGAACTGTCATTTTCACCAAGGAAGGAAACCTAGCTAACTCGTTCTTGTATGAAAAGTCTGTCTCAGGGAGTTGCTCTGTGGGCCACAAGGGGGTTTTTGCTGAGCTACTGATGCAAGCATTCAGTTATCTAGTAATGGAAATGTGTGTGCAGACATGTGCAACAAGCATGCAGACAGTGTAAAATGGTTAAACCCAAACCCCCTCTAACCACTGCCTGCACAATAAAAAACACAGGGTAGAAAAACCTTCAGAAAAAAAAAATTGTAATTTCTAGGGGCTACAACAGGCAAGTTGTTTACAAGCATTTGAAATGGTTCTGCTCTTTTCTTGGGGTAGGTTAAGTATGACCTGCATCATACAGATGTGATGCATATGAGGCCAGCAGACATACCTGGAGCTGTCTCAGTTCCATCAGCTCACTGTTCTGCCACATAATCATAATGAGGATGGTTTAGGAGAAGAAAAGAATACTTTTTTATATATATAATCAACATGATTATATCAAGTCTCATGATATGTCATGATTATATCATGTCTCATGATTATATCATGTCTCAATGTGAACCAGCAGCGTATGCATGCAGCCTAGACAGCAACCCTGTGCTGGGCTGTGGCAAGAACAGTGTGGGCAGCAGGGCAAGGGAGGGGATTCTCCCCTTTTATTCTGCTCTGCTGAGCCCCCACCTGGAGTCCTGTGTGCAGTTCTGGAGCCCCCAGCACAAGAAGGACATGGAACTGTTGGAGTGGGTCCAGAGGAGGCCACAAAGATGCTGAGAGGGCTGCAGCAGCTCTGCTGTGAGGAGAGGTTGAGAGAGTTGGGGCTCTGCAGCCTGGAGAAGAGAAGGCTTCCAGGAGACCTTGGAGTGGCCTTCCAGGATCTGAAGGGGGCTCCAGGAGGGCTGGGGAGGTCTTGTACGACAGGACAAGGAGGAATGGCTTTAAACTAGCAGAGGGGAGAATTAAACTGGATGTTAGGATGAAGTTCTTTGCAGGGAGAGTGGTGAGACACTGGAGCAGATTGCTCAGGGGGGTTGTGGCTGCTCCCTGCCTGGAGCCGTTCTCAGGCACTGGCATGAGCTGCCCAGGGAGGTGGTTGAGTCACCCACCCTGGCTGTGTTTAAGGCTGGTTTGGATGTGGTGCTTAGGGGTATGGTTTAAGGTGAATCTTGTAGAGTAGGATTGTAGGTTGGACTTGGTGACCCTGAGGAGCTTTGCCAACCTGCATGTGGCTGTGATGCTGTGTTCAAGGGCAGGTTGGATGAGTCCATGAGCGACCTGTTCTGGTGGGAGGTGTCCTGCCTTTGGTGGGGGGTTGGACTGGATGAGCTTTGTGATCCCTTCCAACCTAAACCATTCTGTGATTCTATAATATACAATGCATAGGAAAATACAGCTTTGTAATACCACCTGATGTCACATTTCCATATGGGCTTGTGTATACAGTAGGTGTTTCAACAAGGAAGTTTCTTCTCTTTAGAGTCTTGGAGCCAGTTGTCTGCATTGTTACTGTGTCTGAATGCAGTACTGACTGAATCCACCCCCTTGTCAAAGCAGCATCTAAGTCAGAAACAGAATATTAAAAAAAATTGGTGTAGGCTAAAAGAATGCACATGGAAAAAAGAGATGAACCATTCTATTTTCCAAGTGTTTCCTCATTGCTTCATTAAATAGTTGGTAAATATTAACTTTATAAACTACAAATTCTGCTCTTTCATTGCATTAGCAGAACAAGCATTTAGGCTTTTTAGTCATTTTTATGAAATCAACTGTAAACTTTTTTTTTTAGCAGCTGGTGTATTTTTTTTTTTTTACTGAATAGAAATAGTATTAAAAATAATAAATATTTTCAAATAGATAATAAAAGTCTTATATTAAAAGCCATACAAATCCTCTTGGAGAACTCTCCCTCTTTTGTTAATGTAAATCATTTCAGTTTTGTCTTTGAACTCCATGAACTAAAAAGGTTGCAGAGCTATAAATGTTGTGTGGAATTGCCTTGTGGAAGATGTGTGATGTTGGGACTGCAAAATGTTTTTAGCCAAAGAGTACAATACTTAACACACAGCATGCTTGGAGATGTGGGAGCGCAGGGCTGGGGGAGGGAGAACTTGGTGAGCAAATGAAGAGTTCCAGCTTTTAGGATGAGCACAAATTGTTGTGGAGCAGCAGTTAATGGTGCTTCACATCCTAGTCTCCTTTTTTCTGCTGTGCATGACACTGGGTTTGCTTTAAAGAACCTCTGAGCATTTGCACTTCAGGTTCTGGCTGCAGACACAAACCCTGGCAGCAGCCTGACTTGAAAACAGCTCCAGATATTCCAGAGGAGTGAAAGGTCAGCCTGTGAGGAGCCAGGCTCACGTTTGGATCCAGGCTCTCTTATAGGAGCAGGGCAAGATATATTCCAGCTAAATATGTGTATAATATTTTAGTTTTTAAAGAAAAAAAAAAACCTCAGTTGCATCGAGCTCCGTGGTGCTCACGTAGCCTCCTTTTAGTCAAGACACCTTCTGCGAATTAGCATAAGAATTATGCAGATAAGCTCTTTATCTGGCTTCTGTATGGGTCTTTGAAGTCTTTAGAAGTTTAGGAATTAAGCTGAAGGAAACTGAATAAATAAGCTGCACTTTGTTTGTACAAGAGATTAACTTGGCTAAATATAGGTATTGCTTCACATCAATATCTTGTGACAATCATTTTTCATATGCCCATGTAAAAAATTAATTTGATATCTAAGAAGAGTTTTACCATTCACAGTGTGTAGCTGTGAGTGGAATTCAAATTTATTTTTAATTTCTTAACAAATAATGGTATTGTCATGATAATTTGGGAGTAGTGGTATTATTCCTGGCCTCCCAGAGACAAGAAAATAGAAGCTAGCTTGCAGCAGCTGAACGCTGCATGCGCTTGCTTACCGGTAACTGCGATCTGGAGGCCAGGAGGGAAATTGGAAATGCCGAGAAAGAAAGGAATATGGGAACCTGAACGTCACAAAAGGGATTTCAGAAGACCTTTGTCTCAACAGGGGAGTATTGACACAGTTTCCATACCAAAACGACCAAAACTTTCAGGTAGTCTGAGCAGGCATTGACTGCAGACACAGGAGGAGCCCAGAATTGCCCCCACCCATGGGCTCCCAGGCACCAGTCCCCTCAGCATGTCCCTGACTCCTGCAGCCAGATCTTGCTGTTGTGGCAGGAACGATCAACTTAGCTCCCATACCTGCCACATCTTGGTACATGCCAGAGGCAGGGAATGCTGAGTTACATTCCTGCTTTTCTCATTGGGCTTTGGAGGCTCCTTTGGAGCCTTGGTCACACCTTCAGTCTTTAATGTTCTGAGACCCTTCCCTAGCTGGTAGCACTTCAGTGCTGGTCTTTCATGATGGCACTTTGAATATGTCAGGGTGTGCTGCTGTAGTCCTTTCATACAGACTTGGAACTGTCAGAAGTTCTTGTTCACTAGGCCATTAGTTATTCTTAAGGTGAGTCACACTGATTTTACTTGATTTCCTTATTGGTCATGTACCTGAGTGCATTTTCCTACGTGCACATAGTGCTTAGCAAAACCTTCAGTGTGGGAAGAGTTATTAGAAAGGGCAGCCTGCTGCTTAATTCCAGAGCTGGCTTGCCTGTGCCACAGAAAAATGATTCATCTTAATAGGTACCAGGTAACTGTCTGAAAAACAACAACAAAAAAACCCAACCCGCAAACCCAACCAAAGTTAAATTAATACAATTCTGTTCTAGGAACACACATTTTCCACTGAATTAAATTTATCAAAACAGATTATCAAACCTTTATAATTAACTTCCTAGCAAATAAGAATTAGCATATATTATATGAGTACTGTGCGTTAATCAAATATTATTTAGTGAGGCACCTACCTATGCACGCCCAGGAATTACAAAGTTAATGAAAGACTCCAGCACATGAAACTGTAACTAATTAAGCAAGACACACAAAATTCTGTAGCTGTTTGAATGTTAGATTTTACTCATTATCATATTTACATGGTAAGTTTATTCCAGTACTTAAGTTTGGCAAGCTGAGCTGCCTAAAGTGAACTTTCTGTCTGAATACAGATAGATACTGACTTTATTTCTTCATGGGGTTTTTAACCTCTCTGTTTTAAGTAAAAAAAGTATAAATTACTAAAGGGTTCCAGCTTAAAAGAGCAGAATTAGAGTTAGTGATGTCCATACTTGTGTAATAGCACCAGTGCTATGCAGCTCCCTTAAGGGTTTGTAGCTGGGTTGTATTGCAGGGTCTCTATAAAGCTGATGCTGCAGCCCGGGAGGAGCCTCAGCAAGTCTGGTGCTGGGCAGTGCCAAGGACTCTCTGGCTGCCTGTGCCCAGCACTAGAGCTGCACTCAGCCTGCTTCTGAGGCACCACACTGCAGTACCTATGGAGCTTTTTGTCCCCTTTGGCCCGGGAGGGTCCTAAGCTGCAGCAAGAGCAGCGTGGCCAGCAGGGCAAGGGAGGTCAGACCTCACCTGGAGTCCTGTGTGCAGTTCTGGAGTCCCCAGCACAGGAAGGACATGGAACTGTTGGAGTGGGTCCAGAGGAGGCCAGGAAGATGCTCAGAGGGCTGCAGAGCTCTGCTCTGAGAACAGGCTAAGAGATTTGGGGCTCTTCAGCCTGGAAAAGAGAAGGCTTCCAGGAGACCTTAGAATGACTTTCCAGTATCCGAAGGGGATTACAGGAAGGCTGGGGAGGGACTATTGACAAGGGCTTGTAACGCCAGGACAAGGGGCAATGGGTTTGAACTGGCAGAGGGGAGATTGAAGCTGGATGTTAGGAGGAAGTTCTTTGCAGTGAGGGCGGTGAGACACTGGCACAGGTTGCCCAGGGAGGTGTTCAAGGCCAGGTTGGATGAGGCCTTGAGTGACCTGTACTAGTGGGAGGTGTCCCTGCCTATGGCAGGGGCTTGGGACTGGATGACCTTTGAGGTCCCTTCCAGTCTTACCATTCTATGAAATACATACTGAGAGAAGAGTTTAGACCCTGGGCAGGCTGAATCAGCCTGTGAAGCTGTTCCCATGTATTGCAGAAGGAAACATATAGGCAACAAGTGCCTAATGCCCAGGCTGAAATGGGTTGCTGCAGGTGGAGTGGACTCAAAAGTGCCACAGTCCAGGGCCTAAAGAGTAATTGAAATTAATGGGCTATACTTGGAAGCCTTTTTAGTGATCATTCACTGATTTCATGTAATGAGATTGCTGTGCTTCTATAATTCACCCTTTTCCACTTACACACAGGCATGCACACTTAGAATTAAAGACACAAGTAATCATTCATCTTTTTAGAGGAATAAACAAGGAGGGTACAAATATCTGAATGGTTTGCTACAGCATTTTCCAGGGATAGAGAAGTGGTTGTTTCAGAGGTGCATGGAATAAAGAAGAGCTAATGGAGCTCTGCAATACCAAAGTCTAAGTTGCAAAGGTCTTCCACAAAACAAAAAAAGGAGAAAACCAAAAATTCTTCAGCGGTTCTATAGACATTAAAGTGAGAATCTACTGGAATTTGTACCTCTGTCTTTGGACTGAATTGCATTATACACTCCAGCATAAAAAATATGGTGTAAGTTCTGATCCTAGATTACCACTGTTGCTGTGTGTGATGCTTTAAGTAGGCATTAAGAGAATGGTGTGAAATTATTGACAAAATATTTCAGACAAGGACAGGCTGCTGTAAGCCTATTCTAGAAAATGCATAAAGGAAAAGAAAAGCACAATTATACAGAAAATTATCTGTGATTATTAAACATAAATACATGCAATGGAAGGGCAATTCAGATGAGAAATTAGCACTGCTTGTGTCTTTCATTTTTTTCCCATGATTTTCTCCATGAAATGCTCTGCCTGATTTTAATTAAACCTGTAAACTGAAGACTGTGTTTGCTTATTTTCTTTTTTCCCCCTTTTCTTTAAAAAAATAATAATTGCTGATTATAGAGCATATGTTGTTTGTTTAGAATGCCAGCTCTTGCTGTTCCAATGTATTTGAGCTTGCTTTGTGTAGGCTCTGGGCTCATGAGTGTTGAGGATTTATTTTTTTCCACTGAAACGTCTTTGGGAAGTGAAGCCTATCAGTTGAAATGCATCTTTACTGCTAATCCAGCAGAAGTGTGGTGAGTGGCAGGCTCCTGTGGTGGCACAGAGAAGGATGGAGCATCCCATCTGTCTCACCTACAGCAAAACTGATTCATGGTCTCATCAAAGATTCAGGGGAAGAGGGGAAAGGGGGCTTCAGTTTACTTTCTTATGTAAACAAAGGTTAGGAGAGTTTTGCTGTCTATCCACCTCCTCCCAGATAGTATTTTTTTATCTACTGGGCAGTTTCAAGCTGCTCTGACAGCGTTAGAAGCTCCAAGTCAATAAGTTTCCACTGATCTACTGAAATATGTTACTAATGCGTGGGCTGACACCAGAATAGCACCGTGGAGAAAGGAGCTGTAGCCTGAGCTTGACAGTAGTATAGGCCATTAGAAAATCCACTTTACAGGGCCACTGGAGTGCTGTTAAGCATTTGCTTATACTTTGCACCTGGATAATCTGGACATAGAGTGTCTCCAGATACCCTGCCACAGGCTCTTGCAACTTTCATTGCTATTGTACCATCTGTGTGCCAAATTCCTGCTGCCGAATGTCCTTTCTTATTAGTATGTCATCTTTTCACGTGCAGAATGGTTTTAATGTCATCATTCACCTCTGTTTTCCCTCTGGAAATCTCTTGCCTCCTACACTTGTGAAGATTTTTCCTGCTGCCCAGTGACGTTTCACTTGGCTCCCACTTGTGAAGTGCCTGTACCACTTTTCCAGTCTAAATGGCCATCTCTTTGGAACTCTTTGAGCTGTAGCTGCTTTTTGTCATCCACTTTTGGATCAGACTTTATGGAGTAGTGGTATTATTTTTGTTGAAAATAGTCATCTTCTTCTGGAGAGTTGCAAAGGAGACACTGAACAGATGAGAAACTTGTTGGCCGCTATTGTGTCAGTGAGCGGAAGAGCTGTTTGGCTTCGGCGTGGTGCTGAGCTGTCTAGAGTGAGAACATTGGGAACATATTGGAACATTGGCAACATAGAAGATGTTGCATCAAAAGAGGTATTTGTTTTCATGCCATAGGTGTTTCACCCATTTCCTCCCCCATCTGTTTCCCTTCCTGTTTGAATCTTTGCAATGAAATAGTTTTATAGTCTAACATAGAGTAGATGTGTTGGGTGTCTGGCTGGGCCAGCTGGTGAATGTGGTTTTGTACCAAAATGCAAGTGTCAGACACCAGGATTTTGAGACATGGAATGGACTTGGGCATCCATTTGACAAAGTCCTTCTCTTTCAAGAAGTACTGTGTGTTGCTAGTGGCTTTCTGATCAGATCCTGCACAGATTGCAGTAAAAATAAGTAAAATGCTCTTCCTCTGAAAGGAAGAAGGAAGAGAAGTTGACATTTCAAAGACATTCCCCTTCTATTAGATTGTAACAAAGATGTTACAGCACATCAGTGGAACAGAGATAGAGGGAAGGTGTCTGGAAGAGATTAGGCTGGTAATTAAAGTGTGTTTTATTTGGGCAATCTGTAGTTTCAAATCTGCTCCACACTGTCTTTCTGCATGATGGGTGGTGCCCTGATGGTGGGTTGTGAAGGAAGCCCACAGCTGGAGTCTCTGTTTGCAATAAACTGGGAAAAGTAGCTCTAAAAGACAGGAGTCTGGGCTCAGCCAAGTCCCTGGTGGTGCTGCTGTCACTGTTGGAATGCGCTCGCAGCAGCGGTGTGTTAGCATTCAGCTCTTCAATCTGATTCTAAAACTGCCTCATCGACAGGACTGTGTGTGGGGAGGGGGTAAGACTTGTTAGAGCAGTTGGAAGCTCTGCTTTGGTGGCTGGATGAGGTGAGACTTACTTGAGTAGTTGGAAGCTTTATTTCAGTGACTTTCCCTGAGAGTATTTTGGTTAGAATCAGAGAATCAAGCAGGTTGGAAGAGACCTCCAAGCTCATCCAGCCCAACCTCTCACTCAGCCATATCCAGTCAACTAGACCATGGCACTAAATGCCTCATCCAGGCTTTGCTTGAACACCTGCAGGGATGATGACTCCACCACCTCCCTGGGCAGCCCGTGCCAATCACTCTCTCTGTCAAGAACTAAGTTAGTTTTATTTGGGGTTTTTTATTTGTGTTTATTTTAATTTTATTATTTATTTAGAGATTGGTTCTGTCTTATTTCTAAAATGCCTAACTGGACTCTAAAGGAAACAAAAAGCTGATCAGCAACCAGCATGAGTGGTGCCCAAAGAGGTGCATTTCAGAAGTCTCTCGTTGAGTTGGAAGTTGAGGTAGGGCAAGTGAAGTATTAAGTGCGAAGAAGAGAACTGAAGGCTGTGCTCACCAAGTGCATTCCTGCCAAATGTTTTTTGCTGTACTTTAATTACAAGAGGAAGCTTCCAGTGCTTTTCTTTCCATGGCTGTTTCATGTGTAGAGCTTTCATCTCTGCGGATGGAACAGAGTAAATGTTTCACAAGAGAGGTCTAAGCACACAACTATTTCCTGTGACCTGCTGGTGTATTTGTTAAAGGCTTGTGGAGTTAGTGTGTGAAGTTTTCCTGAGATGTAATTGGAATTTTACTTAGGAAGGCTGATAGGGTCCAAAGAAAGGGCTCAGCGCTGATGTGACATCCCAACAGGAAGCCATGTGAAGGTCAGTGAGTGCCTTTCTGCCTATTATGTATTGCTTGCTCCTAATAACTTCATAGGTTATTATTTTAATGAGTTTAAGAAAAGTTGCCATGCAAGTGTCTCTTCAAGCAGATTAAATCCACAGCACAGGTGTAAGCAGGAGTTCTGTTCCCATGAGACTACAGCACATGTGCTGTGGATACCTCTGCAGATTAATAAAACCCAATGAAATATTTGCCCTAATTGCACTTCAGCCTCTTTCTTTTAATCATGTTTAATAGATCTAACAGCAAGTGCTGGTGGTTTTCTCATTAGCACACTATTGGAAATAAAACGTGAAGATGAAGGTTGGCCACTAAAGCAGCACAAAATTTAAGGTAACGGTTACTGGATTTTTACACAGGATGCTCACATAGCCCTGGTAGGAAAAGTTTTATTTCCAGTAGGCCTTTTAAGATAATAATTGTGTTGCCACAGGAGTTTTCATGCTGACCTTGTCCTGCCTTCTTGCTCTCCTCTATCTATAAAGTAGATCCTCATAAAGTTTTTGTGTCACTTCACATCATTGGGCAGAGCCCATTTGTTTTATTGTTTGCAAAGCAGAAGTGTACCAGATTCTCCTGGCAGATCTGACCATGTCCTTCTAATAGATGCCTGAACAATTGTATTCTCTCAGAAAGAAATCAGGAGTTTTATACTTTTTTCCCTGAAGTTCAAAGCACTTTCTTGATGTTTTGTATTCAGTGACACCCACATCACATTTGCTCCTGGACTTGGGAGACATGCAAAAAGATTGAGCAAGTGACAAGGAGGAAAGGAAATTAGTATCTGAGTTTGATTCGGTCGTCTCACAAGTGAAGTTGTAAACAAATGTGGAATTTAAAGGAGGATTACAAAAATTTGATTTATTCCATTCCTCATGTTCAATATCAATAGTTTCATTCCAGAGAGAATAAAGTAAACATGGTAGACACATCAGGATTAGAACAGGATCAATACTCAGATGGGGAGACCAGAAGTATGCCCTTGTGTTAACTCCTAGCATCCACTTTGTGATGGTGCCACAGAAGTAATTAATTTTGTCTTTTTTCTTTTTTCCAGTGTGTGCAGACTGGGTGAAAAACTCACTGCTGCTGTTGGCAGGTAAGAGAATATATCTCAAGTCCTGCATATATATGCTTGTATGTATCTGTGATTTACAGGTTAGAAAAGTCAGTGAGGAGAGTCTCCATCAATACTTCAAAGTTTCCTTAGCATAAATTCAAGACCTGTCCATGGATTGTCCATGTCTATACAAAGAAGAGGCTCAGTTGTACCGAGTAACTTCTCGATGCTGTCCTTCATAATGGTAAAGTTTTAATATTTAATGTCTGGTTTGACTCCTAACTTACTCCTCAGCCAGTCCCTCTGACTTTATCCTGTAACTTGTAACTTTCAAGGAAGAAAAGTCACCAAGGAATTTTGTGAGACTTGTAGTGCTTCAGAAAGGTAAACTTCAGGCCAGGTTCATCTCTTGTTCTCAAATCCTCGCAGCATTAAAATTGATGAAGAGATGATTTATCGGGATGAGAAGTAGTCAAGCATGATGTGCAGAAATCCAGAGCTCCAGGTATGTCCTCATCTGTCATTGTCTTTAGTCATTCGTCATTTATGATTACTACAGTTTTATGCAGCAGGGGTTCAGGCTCTGTTTGGAAATAGCTCACAGTTGTAGGACCTCATTTAGAACCTCTGAAACTAGGAATTTATTTAAGACAGACACTTAATGAGGCTCTTGGTACTCCCAAATTCTGACTTAAATTTGTGTGAGTGTCCTGTCTTTATTTCTTCTTTCAGTTTAAGTATTTTTTCCCCTCAAATGCACTTCTTTGTCTCTTTTTTGGTCTTTTTTGTCTTTTTTTTTTTTTTTTTTTTTTTTCCCAGAGAACAAAGCACTTGAAAATAACTTGAATTGTCGTCTGCAATCTTGTAAATTTTCATAGTACTTTTTATTAGGGTTAATCAGCTGATAAGAATCAATGCAGTTGATCATCTGATTAGCTGAACTAAATTGTAATTAGGTGCTAATGAAGATCATTTGTAAGCATAGGCATGCATATAATTCTTAAGTTTGATTTCTAAGGCTTGACAGTCTTCTGTTCTACTCATTTTTGTTTTTCTCTTTGTTTTAGAAGTGTAGAATGGTTTGGAATGGAAGGGACCATTACAGGTCACTTAGTACAACCCCCTTGTGTGAGCAGGGACATCTTCAACCAGATTAGGTTGCTCAGAGTCCTGTCCAGTTGTATTGACATGGCTGAGTGCTGCATTTCCTTCTTGGATTTAGGATAGCAGCAAATAAAGGCATCTGGGCCATTCTGTAAGGATACTGAAAAATGTTTGTGACTATCTAAAAATCTGTTTGAAATTTGTTTCACTCCCTGATGGATAAGGAGTGTAGAAAATTGGCTGGACCACTGGGTTCCAAAAGCTGTGACCAGGAGTGCAGACTCTGGCTGCCAACTGGTTACCTGTAGTATTTTTTAAGAATTTATACTGGGGCCAGTGCAGCTTAAAGTCATTGAGAGTGTGGATGGATGTGGTGAGAGTGCCCTCTCAGCAGCTTTGTGGGTGGCACTGCTCAGAGGCAGTGGTTGGAAGGCAGGGCTGCTCTGCAGAATGTCAGGGGCTGGAAGGGACCTCCTGCAGAGCAGGACCATGATAAGCTGGGGAAAATGATTGACAGGAGCCTCAGAACTTGCAACAAGAGGAAATGCAAAGTCTTGCCTCAGGGATGTGTAGAAGGCCACTTGGTTCCACCAGCTGTGGCTGGGCAGCCAGCTGAAAAGGAGAAGCCAGAGAGAACCATCATCATTTAGCTATATTGCTCTTTTGTGATATCTGCTTCAAAATAAGTAACATTTATAAACAGAGCTTTGCCAACAAAGAACTGCAACAGTCTTGGGGCAATTTTGTGTCTTATAGAAGCAAAAATAATAACCTGTATTTGAAAAATGATAGAACCAAATCAAGCCTAAAGAGAGAAAACAGTCAAACCCCATTACAATTCAGTGCACTCTTATTGCACTCACACAAACAAGGATCCTTGTTCTTAAAATTAAGGGTAATTAACATTGGTTTGCTTGTTTGTTTTTAATTTAAAATAACGATGTAGAAGTTTTAATCCTCCACCATCTAACATCAGAGACTTACAGAAACACACAAACACAAAAATCTCATTTGGCCCAAAATTGTCTGCTAATAGCTCTAATCAGAGACTTGCTTTGTGGTCTGGTTAACTCCATCAAAAACTTCTGCTTCTTTCTCTTGCACCAATTCCCCTTTGTTTAGATAAAGGGGTGGCTTGCTGTAACTTTTCAAAGGCTGTTTCTCACTGGGAAAACAACAAAGATACTGAATCCTTCTGTTCAGCACAGTCACAGCTCAACACAATTCCAGGCCTTCAGTAACTTGAAACTGCTTGAAAAAAAACACAGCCCCACGTAGTTACAGAGGACCCAGCCCCTCTTTGGTGTGGGATAAGGGACTGCTCTGTCAATAAGGCAATAAACACAAAAAGTAGCAAAGCAGTTTTGGTATCATGATAAACGTTTCAGATAAATTGCCAGCTTAGGCTCTGACCTTGCTAAGCGCTTCCCTGGGGCTGTGGGGTGATTATATACAACTTGTTAAACAAAACAAGAGTTTATGATCTTTAAAAATTAAATTGCCTCAACCTAATTGTAAAAAATGGACAAAGGGAAAAAAAAGGACAAAAAAAAAAAATGCAAGCAGCTCTTCAGGTCATGTCTTTATTAATAGCATGTCGTTAAGCAAACTAAAAAGCGTTAACTGTGCCATATTTAGAGATGAAGTGGGAGCAGAACCTCATTAGCTCTAACAGGAGATCTCAGCCAGAGGATAGCAGGGCTGGGAGCACTTCACTAAGTACATATGAATGGTCCATCCTTCTTCAAGGGTCATGAAGAGACACAAGGCACCTGAAGTACTGCAACCTGTGGGGTTAGCTTAAAGCCTTGTAGAGGGACTACAGAAGCTGCTCCTCTCCTCCAACTATCCGTTTGCCTCTGTAACTCAGAAAGGTCTAATGTCTGAAAGGCTGCAAGTAATCATTTACCCAGGATGAACCCAGAATGCTCAAGAGAACAACTTCTGTGTGAGACAACCTCAGTGCCCTCACTTTCTGGATTTGCTAATGGTCATCTTCACATCTTTGACCTCTTTTCCTTGCGTTCTCCTTCCGACCCCTTGCCTCCTCTTCTAGTTTCTCACTATGTGATCATCTTTCTGGCCCTCTGGGCTTGCTCCCACACCTTTGTGTCCTCCTTGTGCTGTGGACACCAGAACTGGACCTGGTGTTGGAGGTGGGGTCTCAGCAGAGCAGTGTAAAGGTCAAGCTGCCCTACCTTGCACAGGGCTACGAAAACCAGCAGGGTTTCAGCTGTCTGAAAATGATGAATTACAGTAAAGTCATCTCCCATTTGCCCTCCTCTAAAATGTAAACACATAATTTAAACATTTAAAAATCATTATTTTAACCTCTCTTCAACTAGATGCTGTCCATAAAGGCAAGGAAAATGTGAATATTTCCGAGGTGAAACACTGAACTACTTAATTTATCTCACAGTGGCATATTTGAGTTCAGCTCTGTCTGACTACACATTGTCCTACCTATAAATAAAGTCATTAGATTGCCCACAGAGGCTTCCAAACATGTCTATAATCAGCAGTGTTATAATCCTAACACTTTCTGTATTGGTAGTTTGATCTATACAAACACGAATACAATAGTAGAGGGATTTTAAAAGTCAAATAAATGTCACTGGAGTGCAGTAGTAAATGTGTCCAAGGAACGTGCTACCTTAATTGAAAATTCAAATTACTGAGCGTTGCTGCCTTTCAATAAAACATTCAGTGCTGCTGAATGAAAAATCAATGCCTGTTTTATAGAGCATTTCTCTTAAGCTGCAGGCAAGCACTCAATTCCCCTTCAAAAGATTTTTATTCTTCTATCTTTAGTATTTACATCTCTTCCTCTTTCTCCCTCAGTCTCCACGACAGAACAGCCTTTGGTTTCTTTTGTAAACCAAAGCCTTGCTGGCTGCTAAAACCCAGAGCATATGCTATCCAAATTTGGTAGTCATTGTTGTAGTTCAAAGCCATTACAAAGTCGGGTGCCAGGGTACTCCTTTTTTTCCCTGAGTGAACAATTAATTTAGTCTGTGTCTACTGAGGCTTCAGGAAATACTCTAGTTCATATTTGGATAGGATAGGATTTAATTTTAAGGCAGGAGCATTGACATTCTTGTAGGATAACTTGGGATTTGTCCTTGTTATTCAGAAGAGGAAAAAAAAATAAGAAGAACAAATATGTAAAAAGTTCAGTTGGAGGTGGTAAAAGTGTGCTGGAGATTTGTAGGCTGATCAGAAACTGTAGACCCCTTACAGCAGAAATCTTTGTGGATCAAAGTTTCTCCATGATGCTTGACAGAAATGGGAGTGCACTCCTGTTTCTTTGAGCTTTGACCTGTACATCTGACAGTCTTCTGTCTGGGCAGGCTTTGGCAGGTAAGGACCAGCTCTGTGTCACTTTGTCCTTTCAGTTTTCACTCCTTGCTTTCAGAAGATAACACAGAAACCACAGTTTAGTATTGTGCTGCACACAAAGCAGAAATGATACCTGCTACCCGTGGGTCTTGTGCTGGCTTCCTTCTTTCCCCTATATACTTGTGAGCCAGTGACAGTGATGCTTGATACCAGCCAACCCTGCAGCATTGAGGCTTGGTGAAAGGACATCCAGCACCTCTCAGACTTTGCTGTCCCAGCTCTATTTCAGCACTCTGTGCTCTCATTTCCAAGGTGGAAGCTATTGCATGATCTGTACCACAGTGACAAGAAGCATTTCAGATTTGCTACACTGCTCGTAGCAAAGAGAGCTGTCATGGTGCAGACTGCTATGGATGTTGGCTGTTGAGGAGGGTGGGGTGGGGTGGGGTGAGTCAAAATTATATTAATCTATGAAGATAAGTATGTACCAGGGTATTAGATTCCAGCATACAAATCACAGCTATTGCCTGTAGCTGGTACTTGAATACCCTAATGTCACTACATCTGGCACAGCCTGAACTTCGAGTATATTATACAGTCTTAAAGCTTTTAGAATTCATGCTGAGCATCCATTGTTTTCCAAAAGAGCAGAGAGCAATGACACTAAGTGTTACTTAGCGTGCAGGCTCCCAGGGCAGCATGCCTTGCTAAAAGGCCAGGAAGGAGCTTTAATTTAAGTCTGCAGATCCAAATAATTCCTTGGAATGTGGATGAAAATGGTGTGCGCCGATATAGACCTGTTCACTTAAATGGAGCTTGTCCTTTAGTAGCATTTCGCTGATGTGACTTAGCAACAAGGATCAGTAGCCTCTGAGCTAAAAATGAGAATGAGAAAAGAGCCAGATCAAAGTGTGCATTACAGCAGGAAAGCCACTGCTGACACATGTGCTGAAAGGACTTTGGCTTCTTTATCTCAGCCTTGTCATTGTCTCCAATACCGTCAGCAGCTGCCCTTTATTTTGTTGATTTTTTTTTTCCTTTCCTGCAGCTTATCAAATTAACAGATGCTTGTTGAAAAGCCTGTGCAGACTTAGAAAAAATACCAGAGTGTTATCATGATGTAGAGATTGGGCACGTGAACTGATGCTGAAACTCTCCTGTGCCTAGTAAGTCATGAACAAACTACAGCTCGTCACCCCGATGCAGAATCTGATCTGTGTTTGTGATAAGGCATTCAGATTCTGGAAGCTTTTTCAATATCTCATACAAGTTTGTTTTCAGCTGGCTAAAAATGTGAGCCTGATTTTTGTCTCATCAAAGTCAATGAGTGCTGAAAGGAGTGAGTCTGCTGTTCTGCTTGCTGCATAGAGTTACTGTCCTCAAGCGACTTCTGACTTTTTAAGTGAGCATATGATGCTTTGCTGTGTGTCTGAGCATATCCATGAGTAGCAAAGAGAGGCCAAATCAAGTGCAGTCCTCATCTGCCATGCCTTACACTGCAGGCTGCTTGCAGCACTGTCTGTGTCATCCACGGAGATCCTGCTTTGGGGCATGGCTCTCTGGACACCTACGTGCCATGAGAACCTTCCTGGTTCAAATATCAGAACTGGACAGAAGAAGTTCCTGTCTCTGGGTTTCCTGCAGTCTGGGGCAAGTCTCTGCCATCTGCATGTTGATCATCCTGGTTTAAGTGTTGTGTTCAAACCAAAGGACAGGCACAATCTGCAACATCTTCCAGCCCTACTGCATTGCTGGCCTAGTTTAGGGCATTTGCAGCCAGTGTGCACTCTGACATCTTAAGAGTCTTTCTGCTTAGTGTCATTTGTACAGAAAGAGGAACGTGAGACAGAAGGGGTTGAGAAGGCTGGGATATAAAGAAGGGCTTGGTCTTACTGGGATGTGAAACTGGGATGTGATTGGAGCATCTTCTGGAGTCTGGGAGCTTTTCCAGCATCCCATAACACAGACAAAACATTGGTCTCCTTTTCATAGAATGGGTTAGGTTGGAAGGGACCTCAGAGATCATCTAGTTTCAACCCTTCCATCATAGGCAGGGACACCTCCCACTAGAACAGATCACTCAAGGACTCATCCAACCTGGCCTTGAACACCTCCAGGGAGGTTGTGGAGCACAGAAGCACAGAATGTGATCGAAGATCGAAGCTCACATTGAGTGATTCTGTGCTCCACAACCTCCCTGTGCAACCTGTGCCAGTGTCTCACCACCCTCACTGCAAACAACTTCCTCCTAACATCCAGTTTCAATCTCCCTTCTGCCAGTTTAAACCCATTGCCCCTTGTCCTGGCATTGCAAGACTTTGTCAATAGTCCCTCCCCAGCCTTCCTGGAGCCCCCTTCAGATCCTGGAAGGCTACTCCAAGGTCTCCTGGAAGCCTTCTCTTCTCCAGGCTGCAGAGCCCCAGCTCTCTCAGCCTGTCCTCATAGCAGAGCTGCTGCAGCCCTCTGAGCATCTTCTCTGATCATTTGCCTCTGTGGTTTGTTTCTTTTCATAACATTTCTGAAGCTCCTAATTCTGTTCTGAATGAAAATGTGTAAAAACACTTATTTGGAAAAGCAGCACAGGAATGGAAGAGTTTTCATTTGGTTCAGGCTCCCAGTGGTTAGCAGTCATGACTTGGACATGAATAATTGGTAACAGTGAGGTAAAGTAACAGTAAAAGATGGTTAAAATCCCAACTTAATTCAGAGTGGGTCTTGTTAGCAGTGAGATAGGAGATGATGTCTGGAGGGCTGTAGAATTTTATGGGTCATCTGAGGTCTGGGCTTAACCTTGAAGAATTTCACTGCAGTGAATGACTTTGTAAACAAGTTCAGGCAATATGTTCCCAGTCTTTTTTCAGACAAAAGATGTTGCTGTGAAAGAGCAAGAGATGCAAGAATAATAGTAATGCCAGTCCTTCTTACAGAGGATTTAGTAAGTTTGGAGAAGGAAGCAGCAAAAGAATGCAAAAAAAGTTAAATCAACATTTTATTGCTTTTCCTTTTCAGACAAAGGACCAGAACTGTTAAGATTTCTTACATAGTGGTTTTTTTTTTTTTAAAGTTCCTAAAATCCAGATTTATTTTCTTTATCGTGCCATAGGTTTTCTCTATTTATGATGTCTGTCTCAAACAGGGTAACTGAGAAATGTTAAAGAACCCAGACTGGTTAGAACATGTTTCCCCAGAGTGCCATAAATCCTGGCATTTGAATGCTCTATTCTGTTACCTTACACTAAGCAGGGAAACGAATGGCTTCTGTGAATACAAAATCTTATTCTTAAACAATGCTGAACGGCTTCTTCAAAATTAATTTCAGGCAAGACAAATGATATTGAAGAGCCAAAGCCAATCCCCTCGTGACCTCCCCTAGAGGCTGTTTCCAAACTGCCACTGCTACTGCTTGTAAAGCAAATCATGGGAGCTGTCAGAGAGCAAGCCAAATAACCGAGGCAGGAAGCCAGAGTCGGATGCTGGAGGCGTTCCAGACTTTGCTATCTCTCTCAGATGTTTACTGATGATCTTCCATGTGTGGATGTAAGGCTGCAGGAAAGAATTTCTGCCGTAGCAAAAATGCCCAAATAGGACATTGTAGGGTATTGCTTTGTGTCAGGTGCCTTTCAAATCTCACTTTCTTACACAGCACTCACATAGTGGATGGAAGAGAGGGCCAGAGGAGAAGTCCCACTGCTGAGCACCGGTAGGCATGGATTCTGAGATGGACATCAGCTCAGAGCTGACTCAATTGGTTGCTTATGTTGTGGTCCTTTCTAAGGCTTATGGAATAGGTTAGTATATGTTTATGTTCTTCTTTTCCATTCTGTAACAAATATGGATAGAGAGGAGAAGAAAGGAGTCTTGATGCTTTTGTGACCTTGCCCACTCCAGTTCTTTCATTCCCCGTTCCTCTGAATACTGCAGAGAAAAGGAGGCAATGCCCAATGCCACACAAACCTTGCACACTTCAAGGGAGGGAAGTAATCCAAAACACCAAAATGTTCCTTCTTTCTGTTAAACAGTTATTTTTTCTTTCCCCTATTGAGGTATGTGAGGCATTATAGCTGATTTTAAACCTGTTCATGTCTTTATTCTGCCTAATTTCAAAATCAACAGAACAAAATGTGCTACAATGCACTGTTAATGCCAGGGGTGTCCCAGCAGACCGCCTGCAGCTCTTAATTAGACACGTGCAATTCTCTTCAAGCTGGTTGGCTCACACAGAGTTAAACGAGAACAGAGTTTGACCTTCTGACTGTAGAGTGCTAAATGCTGCAGCACTCCAGCCAGTGTAATACAAGACACATTGCTCCCCTTCCCATTGAATCCAGCCCATTGTGCCTGTTGCCAACTGGACCAAAGGCACATTTGGAAAGGTGTGTTAAACAGCAGCCAGATCCCATTCTCTTAATTATGCAGCTTTCACCAGTATGCAGCTCTAAATCATCCTTGCCCAGGGGTGGTATAATTACTGCTGAATAGCCTCATGCTGAATAACTTAATATACTAGAGGCAATAATTATTCCCAGAATGTGTGTGTTCCACTTTGCCTGTTTACTTGTGTTCTTCGGGAAAAAAATTATCCCACGACTTAAATACTCTTCAGGGCAGTTCTGGTTCTTGCCTTGAATATATTGGTCAAAAGCTCAGCCCTTTGAGAGTAAGCTAAAAGACTTCCTTAGAAGAACAAAATGGTAATGGAATAAATATCTTCAGTAGCTCTGGAGAACATATTTTTAATTCTGTTATGGTCATGCTGCTTATTTTAATTTAATCTCTACTGCCAACACATTTCTTTTGAAACCCTCAAAATTCTTTCTTCTTCAAAAAGAAGAAAGCTAAACTTACTAACCCCACTAACCAAAGGCCACTTTTATCTGTCACATTTTAATAACCCATTAGAGTTTACATCTGCAACTAGAGAACTGCCATCAGATCCAGTGCTAGACATTGCCCCATTTTTTCAGGCACAGAGTCCCTCTTTGTGCCGGGTGTGAATGGGAGCGGTTCATTGCTGCCTCGCCACTTACTGCTTTTGGTACCTGTGTGGTGACACTGGTTGTAGAGAATTTAATGTAAAGTTTGGGAGCAGTGTGCTGCCATTTCTGTATTTCCAGACTTTCCACTTGTGTATCTAAATGGTTTTCAAAAAGGATATCCCCCAAAGGCTCCTGCAGGCATCTTCCCTCCAGAGGAGGGATGTTAGCATTACACAGTGGGGTAACAGTAACTCTCCTGAGGCTTTTGTGACTGAAAATCTTTACAAATGCTAACCTGCTATTTAATCTAACTTTAATTATTTAAAGTCTGTATCCCAGTGAAGTGATTTTGAAAAATTTACCTGCTTTGCATTGGAAATGGCCAGGTTTGGGCTGCAAAAAAGCAGTATTGATCTGTCGGTTCTTATTTGCCTGATAGTCTGGCCCCAGCCTCGTATACTGTTTACCTTGAGATGTAACCTTTGGGTCTCATGGTGGCTGGATAATTAAATTTTGCTTAATTTTGTTTGCTGCTGTCTGGCTTTAAGATGTGAAAGAAACCTAGCTGCAAGGCTGGGAAAGGCTGGGAACAAAGAGTTAAGTCTATATAGACTTAAGCTAAGCAATCTGAATAGGGCCTCTGTGATCTTAGCACTGTCTATTTGCCCAAGGTGCAAAGCTGTTTGTGTACGATCCCAGGCTGCTTTTCTGTACACCTTAAATGTTGCAGCAAACAGTTAAACTCCTGAGAACAAGTGGGGGATGAGTTATATTATTTCAGCAGACACTCATTCTAAACCATATTTGCTTATAACCTTAGCTGAAAAAAAGGCTGCCCTGGTCCTGAAATCTCTAATGTTATTTTATTACCCTTGCATTCAGGCACGCATGCAAATCTGACAAGCATTGGCTGAAAGCAACTTCCACTTTAGCAGCTGTATCTATTTTGGTGTATTGTCTTGGAGGCTATGTCAGTGAGCCTCCCTCTTCAAGTATTCAGTATTCAAGTGCCAAAGTGTTTTGATTGGAAGTAGGCTAATATTAATCTTTGGTTATCAAAAAGTCTAATTCATAACCTTTTTCCCCCAAGTCCCCAGTAAAAAAGCACATAATTCTTATCAGTCAGACAAAAATTCACTTTTACTTGCTGAAGTATCATTTTCTTTCAAACAAAATGACCACCCCCAGAAGGGGATATGAAACTAAAGAACCTAAGTGTCTGGTGTTATGGCACGTGAAAACAAAATCATTCTCTGCACCTTGGAGACAAGACCTGACAGATGAAAAATCAAATAAACTAATTAGTGCTGAGCAAAGAACATATTATATATTATGGCTCTCTGGGCTAATTTCACCCCTTCCTTACTACACATTCTATGAAACTCCTTGAATCAGTGGGACTGTAGGCGCTGTACTCAGAGCAAGGTCAATGGAACCAGACTCTTTCAGGATATAATGAATGGAGACAGAATTCTCCAAGGGATCTTCCTAATGTATGTCAGGAGCACAAGAGATCATAGACTAGTGATTATGAAATGGACCTGCAGCTTGGGTTTTGGTTTTTTTTCTCCCCAGCTGCTGTTCCCATATTTGTTTCTTGTACATTTCTAAACTGAATATGAAGTTTTAATAGGAAGTTCTCATTACCAAGATACCTTTTTATGGGAAAAAGGTAAAGGTGAATAACAGAAAAAAATCTGTTCCTGTTGGTTAAAAACTGAAAGTGATGAGCAGCCATGCTGTGTGACTTACATTATTCTTGGTTTTATGGAGAGGCTTCTTTTCTAATGTCTAATTGCACCACGATTTCAAGCAGGTGGTCTGAATGTGCAGAAAGGAGGAATCAGCAATGCTCCTGAAACTCTCTTCTAAAGCAGATGTTTAGTTAAACTTACCCACTGCAAAGTGCAGGCCTTCAGAAGTAGTGGTGTAGGAGTCTGCCTGCAATGGGTTCTGCTGGATGTCCTCCAGCTCCAGGTGAGTGTGTCTTACAGTGGTTAGAAATGCTGGGGTTCATCACCATTTGGGAGTTACTGTAATAGCTTCCACTGAGCACAGTTCTTCTTAGATCTTGAATCTATAGGCTGGATACAGTTTGGTAATAACATCACTAGAGAGCAGGCTGAGTGCAAGGGTTAAAAGAGTTTTGGTTTTCCGCTGGGTCTTTGCCTACTGAGGAATTTGTGATGCTTGAAAGTAATCAAAACAAACAAACAAACAAAACTCTCAATTAAAAAAAAAAAAAAAAGGATGAGAAGCACAAAACCCCAAACCTAGATCTAAAAAAATTAAAAAAAAAGAATGAG
>WBNM01025043.1:42662-84647 GCA_013399055.1 Ramphastos sulfuratus
TTTAAAAATGATGAGTAGCACAAAACCCGCAAACCTAGATCTTAGAGAATTAAAAAAAAAAAGGATGGGGAGCACAAACCCCCAAACCTAGATCTAAAAAAATAAAAAAAAAAAAAGAGTAGCACAAAACCCGCAAACCTAGATCTTAGAGAATTAAAAAAAAAAAGGATGGGGAGCACAAACCCCCAAACCTAGATCTAAAAAAATAAAAAAAAAAAAAGAGTAGCACAAAACCCGCAAACCTAGATCTTAGAGAATTAAAAAAAAAAAGGATGGGGAGCACAAACCCCCAAACCTAGATCTAAAAAAATAAAAAAAAAAAAAGAGTAGCACAAAACCCGCAAACCTAGATCTTAGAGAATTAAAAAAAAAAAGGATGGGGAGCACAAACCCCCAAACCTAGATCTAAAAAAATAAAAAAAAAAAAAGAGTAGCACAAAACCCGCAAACCTAGATCTTAGAGAATTAAAAAAAAAAAGGATGGGGAGCACAAACCCCCAAACCTAGATCTAAAAAAATAAAAAAAAAAAAAGAGTAGCACAAAACCCGCAAACCTAGATCTTAGAGAATTAAAAAAAAAAAGGATGGGGAGCACAAACCCCCAAACCTAGATCTTAAAGAATATTGTGCATTTCCTCTTGCCAGCCATATAAACATTCTCAGTGTCTGAGTGTGTTTGATGCAGACATGCTCATTGAGTCTTAGGGTTAATGTTGCATTAAAGCAGGCAAGCAAACAGAAGTGAATAGATGAGACTAATGCAGATTATCATTACGTTTCAGAGATGCACTTGACCCACCCAAATCTCATCACTCTGTAGAATTATTTTTATTCCTTCGGGTTTATTTCATGTTTTAAAAGCATGAGTCATCCATACTGCACATGAGAAGGAGAGCTGCTTTATTTTGCAAGGCACAAAGTGGTAAGCTGGAGGAAGCAAACACTGGCCCTTCAGGAGCAGTTCTGGTTTATGTCTGAAGACAAATCCAGCAACAAAAGGCTGGGCTTGCTATTGCTGCTTGGGTAAGGGGATTGATACAGCACTGCTGGAGCTACTCCTTGCATCTTTGTGCTTTCTATTTTGGTGAAGGGCAGGAGAACAAAACATTTGATTTAGCATAACCTTGTCAGTGGTTTGTTAGGCTGCCTTCAGACGCCAAAGCATGCAAGAGACTACAGTGTAGTCTTCCTCTAATGATTTTTGATGTGGTTACCCTTAAGAAGCTATTTTTCTGTGAAGTGCTGGAAGATTTCATATCCTGAAGCATCTCCACTTTCTCCATTCATAACTAAGTTGGAACACTCAATTTTGAAGTAATAGTTAGTGTGATTTATTATTTACCATGGCAGCAATGAAGAAATGTATTTGAAAAGAAGCCAGTAGCAAATTACAATCGATTTGCACAATATAACAAATAAAATGTTTTACGGAGGCAGACTCGCTGCTTCAAGTGATGTGTGATCCATAACAATATCTCCAAGATGTCTGCTGCTTTATTTCTGTCAACAATTCATTAATCATCTTCCCTTTAAAAAAAAAAAAAAGGCAACTGCACCTCCCTCCCCTACCCAGTGCCCAATTCAGACATCTAAGAAAGTGTTGATTATGGTTCTGTAGTTTCTAGCCCTGCACCTCCCTCCCCCACCCAGTGCCCAGTTCAGACATCTAAGAAAGTGCTGATTATGGTTCTGTAGTTTCTAGCCCTTCAAAATGCTGTTGTTTAGGTAAAATATGCTTACAGAACTTCAAGAAGTGCCCTCAGGTGCCCTTGGAATGAAAGCAGGTAGAATTACTTATCCTGTGCTGGAATAGTAATCATGGTTCTGGTGATGGACTGCAGTTACCTGATGTGTTGAATGGTGACTGTCAACAAATACAGAAACATAACTGATTAATGAAGCACACAAAATTAAATCCATCCTCAAATAATGTGTGTAGTTAGAGATTCTTACAGCTGTAAGCCACTGGAAACAGACATTCCTGTTCAGTTTCCAAGAAGGTAAACCAATGTATTTTTGTAACAACAGAAATTAAGCTTGTGTAGTCTTTCTGCTGTGTTTCTCTTTGGTTTTCATCCCCACAAGCTGTTCAGTTTGCAGTTCAGTTAACACAGCATGACTGCTGTGTTCTGGGTGGTTTGGGGAAGGACACTTGGAAGAAGTGCCAGGAATGTTACAGCTACATCTTTCGAGTTACTCCATGATATTTGTATTCAGTTATGAGATTGTATTCCCACGCTTTGGTGTGTGTTTTCCTGGCTGTTGGTGTATTCCTGAGGAAGCAAAGACAGCAAAAACAAAAGATGCCTGAGCTACAAAACACTTTTGAGCCCAGAGGTAACTATGTGCCTAAATGAAATGGGCACCTAGCTGGAGAAGAGCAAACTTTGTTGAATCCTCTGCTTCTTAGAATGGATTTTTCTCAGGTTGGACATCTCCCTGCATCCTTTAGATAACACAGATGAATTGCAGAGGGATGAATTTTCTGCCTCTGGTAAAGTACAATTGAAAGATTAGATCTACAAAGATGTTTAGGCATGTAAAGATGCAGATAAATGTTGACAGGATCATCAGGAAGCCCATGTTTAGACCAGTGAATTTATTGAGAATTAAGAGCATTATCCTTGTAATTCACTCCTGAAAATAATCATCCATCAGCAGGCTGGGTGCTTAAATGTCACCGTAAATCTGGCCCAGGCTAGCCTTACTGGTTGTCTAAGGCCAAGGAAGTAGAATTTAGTGACAGAAACAGAGCTCCTGGGTTATTTTAGGCTTGAAAAAAGAACAGGCTTCAGAAGGTAGCTCGTCAATGTAGAGGAGATCACTGCCAAAAACACAGAGCAGTGCACTAACTTATCTGAAAAGCCTCAGGAATTTCTTGCCCAGACAGCACAATCTGTTAAGCCAGTTCTTTGATATGCTATCAGAGACAGAGAGCAATCTGCTTGTGTCCATTGCCTCTATTACTCTCCCAGACTGCTGCTGGGTTACTAATCCCTGAGTTAGTTTCCTATGCATATCCATGCATCCAGTAATCCTTCATGGATTTCCCTTCCCTGAGCTCACACAATCTATGCCGAAGCCGCGCAGAGAGGGTATGAAAATGCAGGGTTAGCAACCTTGCTTCAATCACACCCACCTGGACATTGACAAATGTGACATTAGTGCCAATTAATGAAACCAAAAGGCTTAGCCACTTTTCTTGCTATATTGTGCTGCTTAAGGGATGAAAATGATGAGCAGACAGCTGTGTTGGTCTGATTTAAGACTCAGACAACCTAACGGACCAATACAATAGCAGGATGCCTTCCCCTCTCCTCCCCTTTGGAAAGAAAGGAATTAGATGTAGAGAGTGGAAAGGGGTAAAACACCCCAACAGTCTTGCTTCCACTTGGAAGTTAAAAGGAAAATTTAACACTAAATAAAAGGTACTTAAGGTAGGGGAGTTACAAAAAGGTATAGGGAGGGGAAACAAGACACAAAAATATATATACACAACCAGAGTGATGGCAACGGGTGGAGGTGGATTCAGGAAGTGGTGGTCCCACCATGGGGTAGGATGGGCACCTGGCAAAACAGGAGCAGCAGGAACAAGGGTGGTGCTATCAGGAAGGGCAGAGAGAGCAAGAAACAGGCAGTTCCTCTGCTTTTATAGGGGTCCTAGACAGGAGGTGGGAGTGGGCTAACCACTGCACCTGGGGTCAGGCTCAGACCCCTGCCAGGAGGGGTAACCCTTTGCAGCAGCACATCAGGACCATAAACTAGTGAGAAGAGTAAACCAAGATGCATTCTAACTGATGGAACAAATAAAAGCTCTGTCAAAGTCTGTGTTTGCTGGGACAGGTCTGACTTCACAGCGTTTTCGTGTAATAAAAGTGAGCACAGTAATTATGTATTAATATAATTGCTGCTGCTTATTGTCTTTATTAGAGGTGGTTCAGGGGAGACAATGTGAAAAGAACCTGTATGAAAGAGTACAAGACCATCAGACCAATGTCTTCCTAATTTCAATATCTTAATGTCTTCCTAATTTTCTTAATAATAGAATTTCTATGTGCATTAAAAAAAAAATCTTTTCTAAGATGAAAGTGAGCACAGAAGTGTTGATATTTGCTTTTGGAGAGCTTCATTGGTTCTTTCAAGCTTTCATGTTGGAATTAAACTCTGCCACTTGGCTGAGGCAGACAGGCAGCTAATTAGCCAAAAAATGGCCATTGAGAGCTCTTGGGGGAAAAAAAAAAAAAAATCACAGTTTTGTAAGTAAAATGATTGCTGAGGATATGGTATTGATTTGATAGTTTTGCAGCTGAAAATGTTTGCTAATTGGAGAACCAATTCTGTAGGCTTATTCCCAGCACAGATACAAGAAGTTTCTGAGTTAAGCACTAAGAGCTAATACTTGCTGAAGGAAAAATAAATCCAATAAAACCCCAGGACATGATACTGGGTGAGAAAGCAACCTGGCAGGCATGCTGTGGGCACTCTAAAACTGCCCTATAAATGGACAAGTAGAAATAGTCATCAAAATGAGTTTAAAAAAATAACATCCATGAATGCTGTCAGGCAATTACAGCAGGCCAAGCTAACAACAGTTTTCCAACCATTGTTTTCATAGGAATGGTCCATGGGGTTGGAATGCCTAACCTGATGTGTTGCCTTTGCTTTCACAGCATCCTCTCTTCTGCCAAATGGGTGTGACAGAAAGGTAAAGGGGACGACTGAAATTGTTAAATGCTTCCTTTTTAGACCTTAAAAATTCCAACAAATTTCTAGAGCAATGTGAGAATAAGTTTAGATGATTCCTTCTAGTGGGTGCCTTTTACTCCTTTCCCTTTGGACAGCTTCATTTGTTTCCCTGGGCAATGTTAGCCCTGTGTAAATGTGATATTCATGCAGGAGAAATCACAGCTCCTCTCTTTCAGATGTCATTCCAACAGCAAAAAGTGTTTGGTGATCTGTAGGAGCTGGGAATTTGCAGGCTGCTGTAGCTGCTGACAAATGACACCAATCACTTCCTTACATGTGTGTGCCTGTCTTAGAATTTTCTGGATTTTGTTTTTTTTATATAAAAAATAACAGATTTTCCTCCATGTTCCCAATCAGCTATCGACCTTTCTGACAACGTGCCAGCTGCTCTCTCAGGTGTTATCAATAAATACATGTCCAGGGGTGCAAGAAGGGAAAAGAGCTATGGTAAGTTCCCTAGCAACAGTATGCTGCCAGCCCATCCCTTCCTCCCTCTAAAGAAAATCTGTGGAGCTATGAGATGCTTACCAGGAAGAATACATAAAATATAGAAGCCTGAATAAGTAATAGAGCACTTGCTTCCTCCAGTGGCTGTGTCTTGTGCCATTTTATATTCTTTTCATGTTCTTCCCTCCATCCCTACAGCCTCATTCCTTTTCTCAGATGCTCTGCTTTTTTTCCCCTGGCCTTTCTTCTTCTGGAAAAGTGTAACTTCTGCTCTGCTCATTCACTTGTGCTCCCTCACTTTTCTTTCCCTCATTGTCTCCTGACCCTGCAAACCTTCTTTCCTCTAGCCCAGAGACAACGTCTCTCATTTCACCCCCTGTGATCTAAGTGCCCTTTCTTCTGTCTCTAACTCTTCCTAGGTCTTCGGCACATGTGCTCTGACTGACTCTCTTCCTCTGTGTTCTGCCTTTCTTCTTTCTTTTTTTTTCTGGCCTGATTAACTTCTTTCTATGGCCTCCACATAACTGGCTTCATCCTTTTCTGTCTGCCACAGCACACACCTGGCACATCCAGCTCCATCCCCCCGTTCTTCATTAGTTTCCAGCTTCTGGACTTTTTCCCTTCCACTACCTCACTGGGCTGCACCTAACAGCTGCTTTGGTTTATTCTACTCAAAGGGCAAAAAGGAGACAGCATTACCCAAAAGCATGGCCCCTCTCAGAGAAGGCTGCTGTGCTGTAGTACCACTGCTGCTCAGCGGCCTCTTGCTGTCCATCAGAGCATGGAGGGGCTGGCTGTGAGGAAGGGAGGCTTCGGAGCTGGCGCCTGCTGTGCTCTGATTATCCTGCACTTCCCAGAGCTGTGAGAAGCAGAGCATAATTAGATCAGCAATGAAGCTTTTTACAGTTTGAAATCATTTGTTAGTCCCACTGATGGTTTGGTATAGTGGAGGGTTGATTTTATGTAGAAAGTCAGTTATTGAATTGCGATCTGTCAGTCACAGTAATTAGCAAGCCCCAGCTTATGCTCCCTGCAGCAGAATCAGGTGGGTTGGGTTCTGCCCTTAGGTAGGTTCTGCCCTGGGTAAGGAGCATTTGAAATCTCACCTTCACGTGTAAAGCTCTCTCTAACGTGAAGGTCCACCCTGGATCCAAGGTGTAGGGCAAAAGGTAGGTGTCACAGAAATCTCTGTGCCTTTGACACTCAGGGACTACTCAGGGCAGGATGGCTGTGTCTGTGCCAGCCTGAGCACTCTTGTTCTTGCTGCTAAACTCTTCACTGCAGCCTTTGCAGCTCAGGATGACTTCATCAGCATCCTCTTCACGGTGCCTGAGCACAGCCTGGGGATCAGCACAGGCCAAGAACCACCTCTTGCTGGGCTGTTGGCATGGGGCTACCTGGCTCTGGGGACAGAAGAATTTGGCTGAATGGAAACAAACTGTGCCTGTTAGCTGGTCCAACGGCCCATAAATGCTTCCTGAGTTACTTCATGTACAAGTGTATCTAGCTAAATCTCATCTCTCAGCTTCTTAACCCTTTGGTTGTAGTGTTTGTCGCTTATATTTATACCACAGCTGTACTGATGTACATCAAAGGCCATTCTAACCCTGTGCCCTCTCTCCAGTAGTAACCACCCTGGGCACTCAGAGCTGATGTCACTGGCACAATTCCCCAAATGACCCTGGAAGTCTTCTCCAAATGATGGACTGACCTTTGGTTGAACTCACAGGAGCTTTCTGGAGGGACAACACCTTCCTGACTTTGTATGGTGCCTTACTTCTCCTGTGCGAGGAGCACTGAAGAGTTGGCTGCTGCCCATGCTGCCATTTGTGAAGGTATTAAGGAATGCAGGCCCTTAGCACAGGCTCCACTGTTCATCTCTCACCATCTGACCCTTTCTGCTTTTACCCTCTCTTTTGTGTCTTTTAAACAGAAAATAGATGGATTTTTGGTTTGAATTTCACTGAATGCTGGTACTTGTGAAAAGTTGTGTTAAAATGTGTTCTTTGTAGTCTGGTCAAGCCCTTTCTGTGGGCTTGAATTCAGGTAAGTCATTCATAATGGCCATTTTGTGCCTGGAATTCCAGACTTGCAGAGAGATGGATTTAAATAATCCAATAACCAGAGAATTTTCTAACAGTTGAATCAATTCCTCACGCCCTCCACTGCAGCAGTTTGGTGTGTGAATTTATTATTTAAGGTCATTTATGAGCTTTGTTAAATGGGTGGGAAAAGCAGCACTGCACCTATGTGGAAGTTTCTTGTGTACAGATGCCAAACAGTTTTGCCTTTTTCCCTAGTGATGGTGGCTGTATAAATGTGCTCACTGTTTCTGCTCGGATGCTGGTCCACTTGGATCACTCTCATCCATCTTACACCAGTTCCATGAAACGCTGTGAATTTACATCAGCTCAGGTGAAAAAAAGGACAATTGTAAGAAAGGCAAAAGTCTGAGGCTTTTTAATTCCTTATGTAAAATCCAATTTTCTGGTGTACAAATTCCCTCTGCCTGCTGTTTCTTCCTCGTGCCTTTGGAATGGGAAAGGCCTGCTGGTGTCAGAGGACTTTCCCATGATTTTCTTCAGGCAGGTTATAAACAGAGTCTATGTTGTTAGGTACTGATATCATAAGCTTGTTGTTTTGTTTGGTTGCAGTTTCCCCTGAGCTGAGTTCAATATGACTGGGAGGTGCTATTTTCCTTGCACGTTACCAGTTTGCAGATGCTTGCACCAATGCTATTTCTGAAACCTTTCCAGTTCCCTCTGCAGTCTAGGAGGGCACGTTCCTGTCTTTGTCAGAAATACACCTGGGCACAATGTGCTTATCATTGACCCATCTCCTCCACCTTACCTGCAGGAAGATGAATCATCCAGACTATTTATTTCCCCTAGAAGTTAGTGTGGGATGCATGGGCTAAGTCTTCTGTTCTCCGTGCCTAAGGAGTTAAAAATTGAAGATGACAAGGTAAACCAGCCTGTTTTCTCAGCAATTATTTCAATTCTCCATATTCTGGGAGTCCTCTTTATTCTCAGAGGCAGAATCCCATGTGATCTTGCCTCTGAAGTGATTAATATGTTAGTGTTTAAGGCAGAAAGCATTTCTGGGTTGCTAACATACAAGATGATAATGCAGAAAATAATCAGCAGATCTTTACTCAAACCTTCACTTCTGTAAGGTTTTTGCTGAGTGCTCAGATTGCAAGGCTGTGGTTGAGATGTCTTTCTTCTAGTCTCAGTTGTCTGTTTGCTTCCAAGAACAGGTTTCTGAGGTCTGCCCACCTACCTGCTGCCATTTTTTGTAGTTCAGGTGCTCTGCCTCAATGCCTCCTGCATCTCATGGTCGCAATCCTTTGTTTCCAAGGTGCTCCCAAGACAGCTTTGATTCCAAGAGGACAGGTATAGACAAAGGTGGTAACTTTGTTTAATGCCTTATGTTGAAAACAATCTTCAATGTTACAAGCTTTAATGACAGGATGATTGGTTTCCTTCCAGGGAATCAGGGACCTTGGCCACTTTGATTTTGCATTCGCTACAAGGTGCTGTGTGGTAATTGGAAAATATTTTGTGTAAACTCAGTGCAAATAATCATAGAATGGCTTAGATTGGGAGGGACCTTAGAGATGATCTGCTCCAGCCTCCTCACCATGGGCAGGGACACCTCTCAACTAAACTCAGCTGCTCAAGGTCTCATCCAACCTGGCCTTCAACACCCCCAGGGAGGAGGCAGCCACAGCCTACCTGGGCAGCCTATTCCAGAGTCTCACCACCCTGAACAACTTATTCCTCAGCTCCAGTCTAACCCTGCTCTGCCTCAGCTTCAAACCATTCCCCCTTGTTCTATTTCCAGACACCCTAATGAAAAGTCCCTCAGCAGCCTTCCTGCAGGATTCCTTCAGGCACTGGCAGGCAGCTCTAAGGTCCCCCTGGAGTCTTCTCCTCCAGGCTGCAAACCCCCAAGTCTTTCAGCCTGTGCTCGCAGCAGAGGTGCTCCAGCCCTTGGATAATCTTTGTGGCCTCCTCTGGACTGACTCCAACAATTCTGTGCCCTTCTTATGCTGGGGACAGAGGTAGGATTGGAGGTGAGGTCTCAGCAGAGTCAAGGGGCAGAGTCTCCTCTCTTGCCCTGCTGCCCACACTGCTCTGGCTGCAGCCTAGGATGCAGTTTGCCTTTGTATGCTCAGGCTGTTAGTTGATGTCTGAGCTGAGCACCGTGAGGTGTGTGCTGAACCCACTGCATTTGTATTTTAAATAACCTGTCATTGTTTATGTCTCAGCTGCACACACCTATTTATGAAACATGATAACCTGCTAAGAGACTATGTTTAAATAATATTCTAGATGTGATGGCAACAGGAGAAAAGCAGGGAAACAGAATCACTGCTCTGCAGTAAATTCCACTGAGATGTCAGAAGGGGTCACAAATACAAATGAGCTGCAGTGCATGGAAAATGAGTTAATGGAAAGCTGATGTTAACTGATACTTTTGTCAGTTTTACCATCACTTAAATAAAGGCAGGAGAGGTTGTTTAATTAACAACGACTGCATCTTTTTGTATCAAATGTCACTGTGTGGATCCTGCAGCACTTGGTGGGCATTTAGCCTCTGCCTTCTCTCCGTGGCAATTGGAGCGATGGTCAGCATTGCCTGGAGGTGCTGGGAGCCCAGTGCCAAATGAAGAGGCCTCTTTCCAGTGAAGCAGCAGTCTGTGCCTCTCTCCAAGAACTGCTGTTATCTTCTGATCTTCAAGTCCACGTAGTAATTTTCTTCTTCGGGAGCTTAGCAGGTTTTATTTTCTCTGGAACAAAGTCCCCTGCAGTTTCAGCTGTGCTGAGAAAGATTTGGCAGAATGTTTTATGCTTTCTTTTCTGAAGCACCTCAGGCTGGTCAGTTCTGGAAGCTTTAAGTTTCTGATCCAAAGTCACAGGAAAGGGACTGGGTCTAAGAACTTAGTAGCGTCAGCTCCATCGGGACCCTTAAAATAAACATTTTCTTTCAGGCCATTCTCCCTGCCCCCCCTTTTTTCCTGTGCAATGCTGAGGTAATCAAACCCTCTTCATTAGATTCAAAGACTCACAAATTGCATTGGGTTGGAAGGGACCCTTAAAGGTCATCTTGTCCAACCCCTCCCTGCAGTCTGCAGGGGCACTTCCAGCTAAGGCCACACAGAGTCTGATCTTAAATGTCTACAGGGATGGGGTCTCCATCCCTGGGCAGCCTGCTCCAGTAGATCTTTTACCTAAAAATAGTATTAAAAAAAAAATCAAAAACTACTCCTGTGGAAAACAGGAGCAACCTAGTCAGTAAAAGTGAATTCAGTCTTTTATCTGTAAACATACATGAAAAACACCCAAACAAATGTGGGTTTGGAACATTTGAAAGGAAAGATAGATTTCCAGGTTAATTCACCACCTAACGAATGGGTGCTTCAGGTCACACTTCTGCCATAAGAGATGAGATAGGTAAGTGTGCTCTTTTGAGAAGTACAGACCTGACATCAGTAGTGCCTCTTTCTCCATTGCTTAAGCAGCTCCAGCTGAAGTTTTGCTGTGCCAGCCTTGGCTTGGAGAGGCCAATTCCTTACAACTGAAGCTCTCTTACAGACCTGGGAGTGAAAAAGAAAGCAGTGGAAGGGAGGGACCCCATTTGTTTCCAGCACATAGGGAGGCAGGGAAAACTTTCTTAATGTTCTGAAGACCAATGAAAATGTAACCTTCCAGCTCCTCCTTAAGGAGGCAGGGAAAGAGCAGGAGCGTGGAGAGCAGATGTTTGACAGGGACAAAGTGTGATTACTGTTTGAAACAGGATGAACCTTGCAGAGCCTGGGCCCCATCAGATCCCCTCAGAGAGCTAAGGACTCTGCATATTTGTTCATTTCCCTAAATGGTCTCCAGCATTTTGAAAAAACTTGTATCCACCTCGTATGCCCTTACTGATAGAGTTGTTTGAATCTTCAAGCTTGCTTCTCACTTGTATATCAAAGGAATGGGCAGACATATGCACCCAATATAAAACTAGAGGACATCATCTCTCTTCTGTGCTGAATAGATGTCATCTAGCCAGCACCAGATGGAGAAGCACCATAAATCCAGTCCTGGCTCACTCAAAAAGAAACCAAACAAAAAACCACAACTGTTTCCAACCACGTTTTGTTTGAAATTCCAGGTCCTTCTCTTAGTCCTAAAGCCCCCCTTGATCTTTGTCCAAGCTACTGAAGATTTGAGAGGGTCAATATCCTCTTTGGCTTTAGCTGAAATAATTTCTCCTTGGGCAGCTTTTCCTTACCAGCACTGAAACCTGCTACTCTGGATTAGTTTTGCAATTAGCAATTTGGCAACTTCCTTCATCTAAAGATGCCACAGATGCTGCAAACTCATTTATTCAGAACTGAAGATTCATTTGCTTTGTGCTTTGAACTGCTAATATATCATTTCAGTCCTTTATTGATGATCCTCTGAGTATAATTGCTAGATGATAACAAATACCAATATCAATTTCTACTGCGTATTGTTTTATTGCTGGCTTTAAAAGTTGGGCAAGTAGCAGAGAGTTAAATTTTTTTTTTCCAAATTGAAATTTTCATACTTTTAGTGGTCTTACAAAAAGAAAGAAAAAAGAAAAAGGCATTTAAAATCTGTTTTGTAATAGCTAGCCTCTTAATGATTTAAAGAAGTGATATGTAGGTTTAAAATCTTGTAACAAGTAACCCTCAGATGCTTGCTCCTTGGTTTTAAGAACGATTTGCCAAAACCAGGCAGTGCTTAGCAGTCCCAGGAGCTTCATGAAAGACTCTGTGATGCTGCTACCATACTATTTTTGGAGGTTTGGCAGTTGCTGTTCACCTTAGCTATGAACCAACCAGCTTATACAGGACAAAAAAAAGCCCTGTCTGTGGCTTACCTTTTAACTGTGTCTTTGTTTCGTAATCAGGGCTCTACACTGTGGCCAATTTAGAATGTCTATATTGATTAAACCTTAGGAGTCATCACTTTAAATTCTGTCTGGTGTTCTGCAAGCTATAATGAACATTACCAAATGCACGGTGCCTTCTGGGAAACACCTTGAGATTATCAACTTTAATTTCCCCTAGGAAGTTCTTACAGCAGTGCAATCAAGTTAACTTTTACTCTCTGTAATAGAATAAGATTTAATCTACAGCTTTCCAACCACCACCATTTCCTACTTTTTTTCTTCTGTTTAAAAAGCAAGAGTTTTGCTCTGCTTTTAGGTTACTGCTCTGCTTTTTCCCCTAGTGCAGCTAATGAGTGTCCTGTCCCTTTTTAGTATGCTGAATATGTAAAAAGCAGCTTAACCCCTATGGTGGGGAAGGAATTTATGTAAATATTGCAATTATTTTTTTTCCCCTGTAATAACAGATGACCTTTAATCTAGTGTATATGGAGTCCCCTAATCTCTGAGATTGTAACTGAGTGATGAAGATGCAAGGCTTCATGAAAGAAGAGCAGATCATAAGAAAATAATTATTTTTTTGTGTGTAAACCATGATTTTCCAATTACTACTCTCAGCTGGGACAGAAAAGCATCTGACTTGTGATATGTCCTGATCCAAAATTAATCCTTTTGTCACTGTGCCTTTTTGGATGAAAGAGTAGCTTTTCTTTCTTCCAGGCAAAATCCTCAGCCCCCCATGGTAATTTTAATGTCAGTTGTACTTTTTGGTTTTTTCTTTTTTCTTCTCTCCCCTCTTTCCGAGCATATTATTAAAGTATAAACATATTGGTAAATATAGATGTGATTAATGGAGAGGAGTATCTGGTTAAATAATCATTAGCATGATCTAATTATCTATAAACATTGCTCTGAGAGTGAAGTGTATCTGGTACACACAAAAACACAAGTCCCAGAATAGGATGGAGTGGGTCCAGAGGAGAGCCATGGGAATGATCAGCAGCTGGAGCAGCTCTGCTAGGAGGACAGGCTGAGGGAGCTGGGGGTGTGCAGCCTGGAGAGGAGAAGGCTCCAGGGAGAATTAAAAGCAGTATTCCACTACCTGAAGGGGCTACAAGCAGGCTGCAGAGAGACTGTTTGCAAAGGCCTGCAGGAACACGATGAGAGGTAGTGTTTTGAGATGAGAGCAGAGCAGATTGAGATTGGATGTGAGTAACAAGTTCTGCATCATGAGGGTGCTGGAACACTGCAACAGGTTGCCCAGGGAGGTGGCTGGGGGCCCATCCCTGGAGATATTCAAGGTGAGGCTAAAGAAGGCTCTGAGCAATCTGATTAGTGGAGGATGTCCCTGCCGACTGCAAGGGGGTTGGACTGGATGAGCTTTGGAGGTCCCTTCCTACCCAAACAGTTGTATGATTCTTCCTTCAGTTTATGTAATAACTACCAAGTTGTTGTCATCAGTATTTTTGAGGTATATAAAAATAGTTAAAGATGCTGAATAAAGAAGGAGTTAAGATTTGGTGGCATGATATGTGCACAAGCAAATAGGGATAAAATTGGAATGGGCAGAAATGCCAAGCAACTACTGATGGAAACATTTGCTATGTCTTTGCATCACAGGAGAGGAATTTTTAAAGGCTGGCTGTGCTGTGCCAGCAGACCTGTGCAAGAACACTGCCACAGTCATGGGCATCTTGGTGGTGAAGTCATTGAAATGTAATGATAAAGTGCTGTAGAAGAGTGAGGTGTTCACTCTCTTTACATAAACTTTTGCTTTCTCCTGCTTAGGTTTGTTTCTTCTGGTTTTGCTTCCAATTTCTTGACATTTGCTTTTCTTTCCCAACATTGTTAATAGTGGGAAAATGTCTTCCCCAGTTCTGGTTTGGTTTGTTTTTAAATAAATAGTTTGCAGATGCTAATGCACAGCAGCATTATTCCGGGATATTGCTGAGTGTTTTAAGCTTCCAGTCTCAAGAATGGAAGCAGATATAGCCTTAACTTAGAATACTTCTGAAAACAGGAGGTCAAAATGACTCTGCCAGCAGTCTATTAGCACAATGGTAGCTGGTAGGTTAGCTCTGTATTTGCTGAGCCGTGAGAAGCTCTCCCGAGAGCACAGCTCATCACTGCTTTTGTCTTTCTGCTTACAGCACTGCTCCCGGGAACCCCTCGAGACAACACCAGACAAATAAAACCAGATGAAGGTAAGCAGTGGCTACAGTTTCTCAATTAGTTCATACCTTTGCTATGGAAGGAGTTTATTCTCTTTTTCGTGCTGCACCCTCAGAGTTACATTTACGTTTTCAAGGTATAAGAGTTTCTGCTCTTCAAGGAAGCAAAATTCAGCCCCCTGGTCAGGTCAGGAGGCTGAACCTAGCATTCATCCTGTGCAAATGAATCTAGCACCATTCATTTGCACAGGACAAAAAATTGTCCTCACCTCAGACATTTGCTTTGTGAAGACAAAGCAAAGAGAAATTTTGTACGAAGCAAAGTTAAAAAATGTATACTTGAGAGTTGATTTTTTTCTGTGTTTTTCTATTTGGTTTTGGAATTGAATAGAATAAGAAAAATAGAATAGAATAGGAAAGAATAGAATAGGAAAGGAAAGAGTAGAATAGAATAGGAAAGGATGGACTAGGAAAGGAAAGAATGCTTTAGGTTGGAAGGGACCTCAAAGATCATCTAGTTCCAACCACCTGGCATAGGCAGGGACACCTCCCACTAGAAAATCTGTGCATTAAAAAACTACATTAATAAAGAAAGTAATTTATACTTTCAACCTCAAAACATTTGTCTGGCCTGTGTTTCTGTGAAACTTTTGATTAAATATAGCAGTGCAGGCTGACTTAATTTCTTCTGTCTTTGAAATAAAATTCCATTGGCATCGATATGGTCTCATTGAGCATAGAAAATTGAATATTGTTTTTATTTTATCTTATCTTCAGATTCCAAGGGGGAAATGCAGCTCAGAACATGCCAACCATCCTTCTTTATTTCCTTGAAATCTAGTCTGGTTAAGAAACTATGATTAAGCCAAGAACAGCCTTTGTAAACTGTGAAGGAGATCAGCTCACTTCCCACACCTAGAATTGCAAGGTAATCCTCTGAAAGGTTGCTATTTTCAAGCGCTGTGCAGTCTCCTTGGTGTGGGTTATGTCAAGAGGATAGCAGAGGAATTGAAAGAAATCCATGTGGTTCCCACCCCTGAGTGAAAGAGTGATAAATATTCAGTGAGGGGCAACTACAGATGTTTCAGGAGAACCAAGGGAGAAGAAAGATACAGAAGCAAAAAGGGGAAAGAGATTTAAAGTGAAGTGTCAGTAGCTGTTTAAGATGGCTGATAGCTGAACATGGAGGAGGGAAGAGCATTCATCCTCTATTCTGCTTCAGGGACCACTGGAGATTTAGACTGGTTCTGGTGGAGTGGAGGGAATGGGCATTTGTTTGGAGAGAGAGCTCTGAAGATATATTGTAAATAAAATTCTTTAATGAGTACAGAAATGAGACAGAGATGAGAAGTGAAAAAAAAAAGGCAACAAAAATATAGCAAAGAATCTGTTTAAAGATGAATGGAGTTCTGCTTTCTGGTCTGACAAAAGGGAAGGAGCTACAAGGGGAGCAGAAAGGTTACTTTGCCTGGTTTCTCCATATTGACACAGTGAGGGAGAAGCAGAAGCATAAATAATGCTGCAGTTGAGAAGATAATCAAAAGCAGTGGGAAGGTTGCTGGGTTTACAAGCCTGGGATTAAAACCCAGAGCTAAGGGTTGTGAATGTCCATTTAGGAAAGTGGCAGGAATGGAAAAGGAGGAGTCTCTAACACTGTAGTTGCAGCAGTCCTCAGGCTAGCACAAGTGGTGGTGGGTAGTGGTTGGCAGCATGGTGCAATAGCACAGCCTGAGCCAAATGACACAGACACAGCTCCAAGAGTAGAAGGGAGAGAAGGCAATTCACAGGCAGAGCTCGTGCCTGGTTTGTGAGTAATAAAGGACTATTTTACCTAGCACCAGTGCAAAAAGGTCCACCAGGAAATCTCCCTTATGCAAAAGCTGATGCCTCTTAGTGGACACAGTCCAGAAGACTTCAGGTATGTATTTGTTCTCCCTGAGTAATTCTGTCCTGAAAACATTTGCTTCCTTGCTCTCCTATCCCTGTAGCTGTTTGCTAAAAATAAAAGGGCTTGCTGATGAACACAAGCTTCATAAATGCCAAGACAATTTTTTCAGTGTGAATTTAAAATGCAGCTTGAACTAAAATAATTGATATTTTGTAGGTTGTTCATGTTGCCTGTGTAGGTTTCGCATCACTTGAGGTACGTTTAAGCTTTTTAACCCCTACTTAGTCCATCCAGATTAGTAAATTAATCTCTTGGGTATGCAGCAATGCAGCATACCTGGGGTCACAGTGCATGAAGCTCTTCTTTATTGCTATCTGCAGATTGTCTTGACACGCAGCATATACCCACAGGGTCAGAAGAATTGCCCTTTGATTACATGTACAATAATCTGGATCTCCCAAGGTATTCAAGTGGTTAATTAAATATCAAGTAATTGCTAAAACTACTAAGTGACATTTAATTAGTATGTTAATTGATATCAAATTTGCTCTCACTATCTTGTTTTATGTTAATAAAATCCCTAAACATTTCTTTGAAGTAGATTAGGAAACAATGTACTTGAAATGTACTAATGCAAAAGAGCCTTAAGCATTGCTTCTGCTCGTGGAAGACAGCTTCTGACTTAAATTTTCATCCCGGCTGTGTTACTGTTCCTATCTTTATACTTTGTGCTAAGAGTATATAATGTTTAGTAGCATAGACCTTGACTGGAATGGATTTTGACTTCTCTAAGCCTGTAATCCCTTAGACATCTACCTAAAGTGTGATAACTGTTAGAAGAAATCTGAGGCTGCCTCTTGCCTTCAGCACCCAGTGAGCAGAGACAGCAAGGCACAAGGGGAATGCAGAGCGCCCCCATCTGACTAACGTGAGTGATGGATTTCTGCACTGCCCCCCCATGTGGCGTGCAGAAATCTGTGCTTCATATGTGACACGGAATTGCCATCCAAGTACTGACTGGCTGGTCACTCTGCAGCAGCACAGTGCTGCCTCAGCACTGCTTTGCACAAGGAAGAGGGCTCTCCTCCTCTCCAGGAGCCTACCCTGGAAACAGCCCTGCCTTACCTTTCAGCCTGAGCCTCCAAACTTTTCACTGCTTTGAAGAGTCCAACCACAATATAGACAACAGATGTTAGGCTTTGGTCCAAAAAAAGGATGACTGAACTGCAGACTGACAAAAGTCCAAAGCTTGTCCTTCCTTCCAGCCACTAAAGTGTTCCCAATGGCCTCATCAAGAACAGGTGAATAGACCAAAGCTGAACCTACTAAGCAAAAAAAAGTTGTTTTCATAACGTTTCATTTGAGAGCATGCTGGAAAAAAAAAAAGTCAACCTATGAATATTCATGTGAATTTTCAAATGAATTCCTCTCAGCTGTGCTCATGCCTTTTGTGTGTCAGCTTTCTGTGGAGTTCCTTTTGCGTTTCATTGGTGCCAGAGCAAGGAAAGAGTTGGTTTTACATTCAGGATCACAAAAAGCAGAGTCTAATTTATTCTCCATGAACATTCACACCCAATTACTTCAGAAGAGTCCAACTGGGGACTGGAAACAATGGTGTGTGGCCACGCACAACCAAACTACACAGCTCTGACTCTAATCCTTCCCAAGTTCAAATTCTGAACTGTCCATGAGAGCAATGGAAACGCTGCAAAGGGAAGTGGGTTGAGGAGGAGGAACTGTCAGAGGACTTTGAATTGTGAAGAAAGAAAATCGTGATCTGTTTATTCATGGATATGTCACAGGGAAAAAAAAATTTGAGGCAAAAATTGGTGAAATAAATTATTCATTACATGAGTACTTACTCAGCTCTGCTTATGTGTCATCCAAATACTGCTGTAGAACGAAGAATGCAGCAAAATGATCATGATAGGCAAAATGAGACACTGATGTTTCAACTATTTTTTGATAGACTTATATGCACTTCCATGGCTTCTTGTGTCTGACACTGATTTAGTTGGTCAATAGTTTCATACAATATATTTTCTTTAAGTTTTCCCTTCTGATATATTGTGAAAAGCCACATTTACTAATATAAAGGGTTTCTGTAGCAGCACTGTAATATTTTAAACCTTCTGTAATCAAAGTGTTAGGTTACTGTTATTATCATTTGTGTGTAGTCTTTCAGTTCAGAACATCCTCTGCAAAGGTAAAGCTAGTTGTACAGCTCACATACACTGCAGTAAGGACACATCTGACTGTAGACATGAATAATCCATGTAAGCACTAGCATATGTAGAAGCTGTGTAGACTTAACTTCTTGGAAAATAGAGTACAGGTACCAAAAAAACCAGTCAGAATGGACATGTTTGCTTATAAAAATCTTCAAGTGAGCTTGTTGTGGATAAAAGAATTGCTACAACTTCAAGCCCCTTTCTGCCTTGTCCATTGGCCCTCTCAGGCAGTGCCATTTCCAAAGGGATTTAAACATCCACCCCAACTCCTCTAGTAGCAGGTGTGGCTATTTGCAGTCTTTATCACCAGCAAATATTCTCTGATCTCCCAGCATCTGCATCGTATTTTTTTGTTTTCCTTTTCATCTTATTCAGTGTCTTGCCTTTGCTTTCAGCCTTGTGTAGCCCCCTCAGCCTCTCATGTCTCCACGGGCTGGTAAGGTCCAGCTCCAGCTGTGAGGTCCCTGACAGCCGTCTGTGTGCCCGCAGCTTCCCGAGCGCTGGGGGAGATGATACATGGCAATGCAGCACGGCTCTTCTCCTCCAGACCCAGCGCTTCCAAGTCATTCCCGACTCATTAGGCAAATGACTGCATTTGGAACACCCTGTAGGAATTCAGTGGAAGCTACTGCTGCACACCAAAGTGAGACACAGCTAATCAGCTGCTTACCACAACGAGCAGCTCCTGCTGCCTGGGGACCTTGTGCGGTGCAATCAGCAGCAGCTCCTTGCAGACCCCAGCAGCTCCATAGAGCCTGAATCATAGAATCAACCAGGTTGGAAAAGAGCTCCAAGCTCATCCATCCCAACCTATCACCCAGCCCTATCCGATCAGCTAGACCGTGGCACTAAATGCCCCATCCAGGCTTTTCTGGATGGCCCAGAGCAAGCCTGCAGCAGACTAGGCAAGGGTCACAGGGCACCAAGGCTTCCTTTAGACAGCCTGACAGCCACTGTGTACCAGGGAGACCAGCACCAAACCTGCTTCTGTGCATGATGAGTGACTCTCTGCCTTCAGACAGGAGCCTGAAGCTCATTTCTCACTAAGGCAAGAGACACAGAGGCTGTCATGTTCCTGTGTCAGCACCTGCTTCTGGCTCCCATACTGTTCAGCTCCATGCCCTCTGTGCTTCTCTCTCCACTTTGAGGCGTTTTATGGCTGCATCTTCTTCATGCTCTTGTAATTTCCAAACCTTATGAGATGCATTTTACCTATCATGCTCCCTACTGATTCAAAGCAGCGTTTTTGAGTGCTATGTATGCCTTTATGGGTATCAGAGCAAATAAGCATGCAGTTACCAAAGCCTCCTGGTAACAAAAGGAGACAGAGAGACAGCAGGAGACTGTGACAGAGAGATAGCAGTTCTACAATCCACGTGTCATTATCTTATCCTTTATAAAAGAATATAAGCTAGACTTCAATTTATTCACTCACTTTTGGATTTTTAAAATCATCATTATCATCATCATTATTGTCATTACTATAATTATTTTTTCCCTCTAGAAAAGATTAATGATTGATTATTAATTTTGTATTCCCAAGTATTCTAATAAGGGCTGGAGTATGAGAAATGTCTTAGTTACAGTTGCTGGTTGCTTCAAGTATAATTTTGGCCATGCTTCTAGTAAACCACATAGCTTATAACAGAATAGCAATTTGGGCTGTAAATGCTCCAGTGCTGGTGTTAATGTTTTGCAGCATTGTTGGTATTGCAATTCATACAAGACTAGGGCAGTGCCCAGTTCTCACCAAGAGCTGAGACAGTAAGTTGGTTGTTTCCTGCATGACTAATATGACTTCAGTTGTTCCAATTATATTTGTTCAGGAACAAAATGCATTATAGATCATCAGGCTAATTAAGAAGGCATGTACTTCTCTTCAGATATCTGTCTAGCTAAGGCCACTGGTTCAGACCTGCAATATTCAGTAAGAGTTGAAGCCCAGAGCTCAGCAGTGACATTGACCTTACGTTGCCACAGTGCCCGGCTGTGATGCACATGGCTGTGCACACGTGGTGGAAATGTGTGCAATGGTTTTTAAAAGGAAGGACACTCAGTTCTGAGGCATCTATGTCTAAAAAGATAACAAAAGCTATCAGCTGCATAGATATGGATCCACATGAGATAGCTGCTGCAGCAGCCATGCTGGACACAACTCCTGTTACCTGAGTTTTCACATATAGATAGGCCATGAAGATGCTCAGAGGGCTGCAGCAGCTCTGCTATGAGGACAGGCTGAGAGAGTTGGAGCTCTTCAGCCTGGAGAAGAGAAGGCTTCCAGGAAACCTTAGAGTAGCCTTCCAGGATCTGAAGGGGGCCTACAAGAAGGCTGGGAAGGGACTATTGACAAGGTCTTGCAATGCCAGGACAAGGGGCAATGGCTTTAAACTGGCAGAGGGGAGATTGAAACTGGATGTTAGAAAGAAGCTTTTGATGGCGAGGGGGGTGAGACACTGGCACAGGTTGCCCAGGGAGGTTGTGGAGCACAGAAGCACCTCTGCTCCACTGTGCTGAGCATGTCTGTTCTCAGCAACCTCCCTGGAGGTCTTCTGTGCTCCACAACTTCCCTGGAGGTGTTCAAGGCCAGCTTAGACAAGGCCTTGAGTGACCTGTGCTAGTGGGAGGTGTCCCTGCCTATGGCAGGGGGTTGGAACTAGATGATCTTTGAGGTCCCTTCCAACCTTACCATTCTATGATTCTATATCACGTGTGGCACCTTGCTTAGTCCATTAAATATAGACAAACATGGAGTTTGGCAGCCACTAAACATTGTATCTGGCTTGTGAATGATGATTTTTCTAATTTTCAGTGTGCCCTACATTTGCGTGTAATTAGTAATACATTTTACCTACATCAAGATATCTTAATAGTTTAGGAGATTTGACACTTACCTTTATTCATAAATGTGCTGAGTGTGTCTGTGTATATGTTTGTATAATCTTCCCATCTTTGGCTTTTTCTAATGTGCTTGGGTTTTTTATAATGTATGCCTCTGCCAACTGCACAAATTCACATTTCACATCTACCCACATAAATAAGAGCAGTGACCTCTCCGTGTACATAAATATATAAGTGCACAAAAACTCAAGAGTGAAAAGTTAACACTCAGAGGTGGCAGAGTGGGAGTCTTCAGCTGGGAATCTGTCACATATGGTCAGCTTGGAATGACCAAGTGACCCACCAAGGGGGTGAGAGATGATTTGCTTGGGATCTCTTTGTGAACATGCACTCAGCAGAGCTACATGATGCTCAGGGAGACCAGGAAGCACACTGCCTCACAGCCATGGGACAAGGGAATGCTCCAGTTCTCTGCCAGCCACAGTGGCTCTGAAGTTGCACCAGAAAGAGGTTTCTTTCAGCACAGGCTGGTTGATGGATGATGTGTAACTGAAGGATCTGCTGTGCACCTTGCAACAGAATACCTGTACCTGTCCCTCACAAACTCATTTGCTCTTTGATCCTACTTTCAGAATTGCCTGAAACGTTGAAGCTAAATCTTTGCCAAAATGCCAACTTAAGGCAGAGTCTTGTATGGACTATTTCAGCCAGGTTGGCTGAAGATGAGCAAATCTGGGCAAAGATTGAAGCAGTGTTAGAAAGAATGTGCCAAGTACTCTTAAAAAGAGATGACACTGCCAGGCCTGCTAACGAAATGCTTGGGAGGTATAAGCATTGCTTGGGATTGCTGTGCAATGGAGTCCTGAGAGTCTGTGAGCTTGATTAGAAAAGTTGCTGCTGCATCAAACTATTCTAAAAGGCTGCTTGTACATTTGGGTAGATTTTTAGTGTAGAATCCAAGAATCTTTGCAGTGCTGCCTGTCAACTACAAAGCTGTCTGCTTCTGACATCCCTTTCTTCAATACAATAAATCTAACAAGTTTTGTTTAAGAGTCTTACCATTTTTCAGGTTATGATGGAATATGTATTCCATCATGGTGAATATTCCACAAGAAGAGTTTGCTGCTGGCCATAGATCTCTTTTGTAAGACTAGAAGCAGGTTTTGAAATATCCAGAAGAGGTGGCCTTTTCAGAGCAATTTAAGTACTCAGTGCCTAACGAGTATGTTCCTCAGTCTGTCTCCCATATTCACACCTGAAACTCTAGGGAATAAAGTGAAAAACCATAGGTATGGTGTCTAAATCTATTGCAGAGGTAAGTAAACTGGGGATCTCTTCCTGCAGGTCTGCTTCTAGTTTAGAGAGAGTTCCTGAGAGTTGTTTTCATCGCTGAGGTGGATTATGGATTCCCTTCTAGTTGTATAACTCCTAAAATGAATAAATAGTTGAAGAAATTTACCATCAAAATCTTCATAAAGCCAAATGTAAAGGAAGATCTGACAGAGGCACATCTCAGAGTGTGTTGGAGACACAAGCATTGCAGTTACAGAAGGAGCAGATAGCTGGTATTTGGCCTAAGAGAAGGTCTAATAACGAGGATGTTCCCCTGCACTTGTGAAAGCAGAAGCCTGGTTTCTCCTGCTGATCTGTCTCTTTTAAAAAAAGAATTGTCTGGTCTCTGGGGCTGCTAATCTGGTTTGTTTCATGGGCATTAGATTCCCATTAAAGAAAAAACATACAGCTTTGAGATGAGCCCTCCTGAGGTCCTTTCTAAACTACTGAGGAAACGCAAGCAAAGGGATGCTCTTTTGTACTGCTCTTTCACGTCTGAAAGCATTTCTGCTTTAATTCATTCTCTTTACTTCTGCTGTGCTGAGTATTATTATAGTCTAGTGAGTTCCTGAAGGTGGGAAATGCCAAAGAAACAGGTGTCAGACTTCAAAAGATGCATTTGTCAAGACTTAATGTTCTGAAGCTAAAGGTGACAGCTCCACCTAAATAAGCTCTTCTCAACAGGATTTAAGTTTCCTTAATAAAAAAGTAATAATAGAAAGTAAAGTGCAAATCCAATGGCCTAGGGAGTAGAAGTCTTAAAAAGTGTGCATCATTTGACATGATATCTTGATTTAAAGCCTCTTCATAGTACAGTGCTCCAAGTCCAGATCTGTTTGTGGATAAGATAGCTTCTGACCAAGAAAGGTGGAGGTCTGCAGCACAAAGCTGCGTCTGGGTATGTGGATGGGGGTGGGTGGCCCTTGATTATCTGTTGGTAGAGTCTGGAGTGAGAACACTACAGGAAGTGCTAGACACCAGTGGATAAACAATCTGCATGTAAGACAAAGAATCATAGAATGATTTGATTTGAGAAGGGACCTCCAAAGGCCATCCAGTCCAACCCCTCTGCAGTCAGCAGGGACATCCTTCACTAGATCAAGTTGCCCAAAGCCCTGTAGAGCCTAACCTTGAATATCTCCAGGAATGGGACCTCTGCTACTTCCCTGGGCAACTTGTTGCAGTGTTCCAGCACACCCCACCCCCTGCCAGTGCAGAACTTGTTCCTCACATCCAATCTAAATCTGCTTTCTTCTCATTTCAAATCATTGCCCTCATCCTGCCACTGCAGGCCTTTGGGAACAGTCCCTCTGCAGCCAGGAAGGGTGGACCTGTATGGATTTGTGTAACACAATGCCACATTAAAGAGCCTTTAAAAACCAGGCTTTGAAGACATGGCAAAAAGGAGCCAGAGATGATTATTATGATAATGAAGAGAGGAAAAGCAAAAATAGCTGTGTGCACAAAGAATTGATGTCGTGCTTGAATGTTTGCTTTGCAGAACAGCACAGTTCCATCTTCTATCTTTTCACCATTTATCTGTGATGGATGGTGTGATTCAGAGTCCTCATAGATTATGGTGGAAAAGCAGCAGAAAACAAAAATAGTTGAAGTTTCCTGATCTTCACCCTTGAATGGCTCCTTTCCAGTTCTTTTCTCCTGCTCACATTCTGTGCATGCACACCTGAGCAGAGGCAAGAAGCTTCTATCAGGGTGAGCAAAGGATACGTTTTTCTGCATGTGTTGTTTTGATTCACACATTTTCTGTGGCTTCAGTGGACAGCTCTCTATTACATCTTCAGAAAATGTTGCTCCATTCCCCATTGCCTTATTGATAACACAGTTGAACACTGCAGAAGGGCTTGTGTGTACCAGGGACACCTGTGCTGTCTGCTGACTGGCAAGGCTGGTAGGCAGGGAAGTACAGCTGACTTGCACATTTAACTATTAAAAATTAGTAGCTTCCTTTTCTGGGATTGAAAGATTTACTCTTCAAACTGTGTCAGAGTGAATGTAGATATAGAGAGCCAGAAAGCGGAGTAGGAGCTTGGCTTTTTTATGCTTTTATTTGCTTGGTTTTGTTTCTATGCTACTAACCTGTCAAAAGATTTGCCTTAGATCTGCTCTTAAATTTCAAAATCTGTACCTGATGTCATTTTGCTTCTCAGAGTGACAAAGTAACAGAAGAATTTTGTATTTAATTTGTCAGTGAGTCAGCTAAAAATACACAGTGTTCAGCCATTCAGGTGTTACTTGCTGCCTGCTCAGCTGCGTTCTGGAAAGCCTATCGGAGACTGTAACGCTTTGATTTCAGACATGCACGGTAAGACAAACTCTGTGTCACCCAAAGGGACCTACCTGCTTTGAAGTCTGAATGAAAACAGCAAATTAGCCACCTGAAAAGTAGAATGGGGCAAACATCTAAAGGAAAGACAAAGATCAAAGCTTGGAACAGGGACTCCAGGACGCCGGACGACTTCATGGTCTGGTGCATGGAATAGAGCCCAAAAGGTGGTAAAGCCTACAGCATTCTGAGCCTCCTAACTGTGGTATTCAAATGCCATTCACTGGACCTACTGCTCGCCAAAGTGTGCTTGCTTCACCTCCTCTCTGCCAATGGAGCATGATTTCCATCGTCAAAGACCCACCCATTCTAAGGAAGGTAGGTCTGCCCAGCACTACCTAGTTACAAGTTAGGCCAGACTGGTGTTGCTGAAACGCTGGAGCCTGCAATCTCTGCATTGCAGAGTGCACGCAGCTGGGTCCCTCTCATTGTCAATGCCTCCCAAATCAATTGGCAGTGACAGAAACGTGGCTGGTGGATGATATCCTGTTGGCTGCTAGCTCCTGGGATAAATTGCTTTATTTCTTTGATCCCATCGTATGATGTGACAATTCCTTTTCACCAAAATAGCCTTGCCATGTTTCTTGGGCCTGAGTGTGACTGCAGTCTGGTGCTCTGGGTCATGCTCAGTGCAGAGGGTGCTTGGAATCTTATCAGCAAGCTGAAGAAAAGAGCAGCAGTTGTGAGCAAGTGGTGGTTTGTAGAGGCTTACAACCCTATCACATGCAAATGTCTTCTCACAAGGACAAATGCAGCAATCCCACTGCAATTCATCCTGTCACATTTCACAGCCTGTTTCAAAGCAAGGACTGAGGGACCACCTCGCGTGTGTCCAGAGAGAAGTAATCTAATCAGCTAAGGGTCACTATTTCCTGTCTTCATTGCTGGAAACAGATCAACCTAGATTTTCCAAAACCATGGGGGAAAGATAATTCCAACTCCAGTATTTAAAAATTAACTGTTACAAGGAATCCAAATCGAGCTGCGCTGGTAACCCTACACCCTAACCACAGAGGTCTGTCAGGTCCATTTGTAATGCTTGCTAAAATCAATATATTTAAAGATAAGGAAAGCAGAAATTATAAATGTGGAATTGCAGGGAAATAGTTCCATGCATAATTGCTGCCCTATAAATGAACAATAGTATCTCATATTCTACCTTTTAATACAAGTCGGTGTCAGAAGTTGTGTTCTACGGGCTTGCAAAGATGGAAATTGGATCTAAATTATGGATGTTTTCTACTGACCTGTATGTTAAATGATCAAGAATTATAGAAGCTTCATGCAATAGTCTGCTCTCTATATATTTAAAGAGAACTGCATGAATATTCAAAAATTATTGTTTCTCTCATTTCAGAGAATAAAAGAAATAGAGTTCTTCTGCTGTATGTATTGAGAGCATTTCTCTCAAGGTCAGAGGCAAGATAAAAATCCCTCCTGGGAGTGGTTTGCCACATGATCTTCTCTGTGTTTTGAAAGGTCAGAGTCTATATGGGACAAATTTAATAAACAGATCCCAGAAGCACTCTATTCAATTTCTGAGGACACATTGCAGGATGCTGGAATGGGGATTGTGTTACACTGAAATGCCCCTTGTTTTGAGATGGTTTGTCTTGCAGTTCTGAAGGTAGCTCAGCTCCAGCTGAATCACTGAGTGGTGGTGTCCCTTCCCAAAGGAAAAAACAAAAAAAACAAAAAAAAAAAAACAAAACAAAAAAAAAAAAAAAAAAAAAAGGTGAAAACTGATATTAGACATTGGTAAAAGTGGTAGCTTGGCTCTGCTTTCTCCTGTTCTGTGCCAAGCTTGACAAAAGCCAGTGGTGCCAATACAGAGGCTAACCTTGTTAGGTACCACTCTACAACCTGCAGCTCTAAGTGCTCTGCACCTTTGCAGAAGCACTGCATGGTCACTTCTGCTGCCTGCAGAAAATAGCCTGATAAAAAGCTCCACATCTCTGGGCCTTCCCGGGGCACTGTCTTGTCCAAATAGGAATCTATGAAGCAAGGGAAGACCTGAAGCAGTGTACGTCAACATATCTGCCAAGGTCCTTAATTGTAATATTTGGTGATAATTTTATGTGTATTTATTATTTATATCACTTTACCTTCCTTTACAAGCTCTTTTTAAGAAAGATGAATTGTCATCCCTGTAGCCTCTTCCTTTAAAGAGCTCTTACACAGGAATACAGAAAGCTGTAACAAGAGATGACCATGGAGCATGCTGTTCCCAGGAAGAAAGCAGAAGAAATGCCCCCAGTCCCTACAGGCAGCAGTAATTACCCAGGCAGGCAGTCCCTGCGACTCTGTGGGCACAGCCTGGGCTGTAGCTGTGCATGTTGGCTGTTGCTGACAGCACAAATCACTGGGTGCTCTGACTGCTGGGGCATGTTTGTGCTTCCAGTCTGAAGGTGGCACAGGTCTGTGCAGAGTCAGCCTTGGCTTTCGTTCGGGGTGGATAAGATCTTTATTTCACTGGTGCTGACTCTGCTTCAGTATTGATCACGTCACTCATTTCAATGGAGTGGTTTGTGATTTGAGCTGATAAAGGTAAAAGCAGCCTTTGTGATGATTACAGCTGCACACCATTTACTTTCTGGTAAACAACACTATTTTTTTCTGCTACATTTGCTACTTACTTCCCCAGCATGGCTCACCACTGGGTTTGCCTTTCTGTTTGTCACAGACTGGTTTTTAGCCTACAAGTATTTGGGGGCATTTATCATGTAAGCCACAGCTTATCTCAACCTGCTATGGTAATGAGAATAAATGAGAAGAAGATAAATGACATGATGGTTCCTGTCCACATCTGATTAAGCAGGACTGTGTTATAACAAGGGCCAGCCAGCCCAGTGCCTCACCAGCTCTCCGCAGTATCTAGTACAGATCCTTAGGGGGTGGAAAAATCAGAACAAAGCAAATAGAGCTTCCTCAGTGAGAGAACAGTTGGAGTCTGCAGACAATGTGGAGCATTACTTCAGAGGAGCAGAGCTTGGGCTTGGGACTGAAACCTAAAGCTAACAACTAAAATCATTTTAGAGTTGTTCTTTCAGCAGAAACTTCCCAGAGGCCCTAAACAGTTTTTTATTCCATCCCCGGTGCCAGAAGCACCAATTCATTCCCACACAGGATTCAAATGCTGCAGCTGCTCTCTCAATACCTTCTACAATGCAGTTAGTTATTGCTAATACAAAAAAAATCTATAGCATACTGTAAAGTGGAAATATAAGACAATATATTTAATGGCTGGGTACCTCTGTGAAGGCTTAAGGAAGCCATACAGGAACAGTTCACGATTCATATTGCAAATTTAAGACTTGCTGATGGCAACATGTCGACAGAACTTGCTTTATCTGCTTCCTCTTCACGGAGGGAGAAACCTGAAATGATGCAGGAAGGGAAACCAGCAGCATGACATAGACCCAGTTTGCACCTGGAAAGGCTGGTTACCATGCTCTGCATCGCTCACAATGGGACAAGGCTGCTGCAGGCTCACACGGGCTCCTCCTCAGCTTCTACAGCAGGAACAGTAGCTAAAGATTGCCCTGGGTATGGCAATGGGAGCCCTGGCAGATGTCCAGTGCCAGTGTTTTCTTCTAGCTGCTTCGCTTCAACGTTTGCTTCAGCTGCTATCAAGTTGTAGTTCGCTGGGGACTTAAGTATGTCAGTCTTACACATAACGAAGTATGAGAGGTTCTCTCTCTTTACCTATGAAGTTCTAAATGGTAGAGAAATCAACTTTGCACTGATAAACCTTCTCAAGTATTGCTTTCCTTTTCAGTTATTTGCAGTGAGGTTTGTCTTTCTGAAAGAACTCTGGATTACATCTTTGTGTCACCCTACTGTAACACACAGCAGAGCATCTTATGGGGAAAAAATGTACCGCTACATCTGCATTTACAAGTTCTGCTCCTAACTCTTGCTACAGTTTGGGAACTTAAAATGTGCAAAAGTTGTGACATTGCATACTGAAGCAGCCTCACCTGGAATACCTGCTACTGACATTTATTTGCCTTTTTTATAGTGATGTAAATGAAAAAAAAAAAAAAAGGAAAGCCAAGAACTTTTCTTCTCGTATTGGAAAAAGGCATTGACTTGTGTATGTTTCATTAACTTGCATCTCCTCTTGTCACATCTAGTGTTAAAAAAAATCAGGATTTTGACACACAGCCACAAGTCAATCACAAAATATTCTGTTACATTTAAAATGTAGCCTCTCTTCATTTATTAGCTGAATGTGGGTTGAAATAAAAGTTCGGAAGGCAGAACCTTGATATATTTGACGTCCTGGATTTAATTGTCAACCTTTGTTGTTGTTGTTCTTTAATGAGTCCATATATTGTTCTATATCGTTCCTCATCTTCCCGTAAGGGCAAACCAGAAGCAATTATAACTTAATAACATGCTATGTGCTAAGAGTGTGTGGTGACAGACACTAAAGCCCAATATACCTATCTGATTACAAGATGCTCTTTAGATGTGGGACAAATAGCTACAAGATGGCAATGTCAGAGCAAGGAACACTTACACAATGAAATATTAATGAAAATACATTGCACTTACATCTCAATGACATCTAAATGGGGATCAGTTATCAGATCTTGAGTGTTTGCAACAAATTTCTACTCTGGAAAGGAGAAGAGAAAAAAAAAAAGAGTCCAATGAACTTTAAAAATGTCAGCCAGCAGGGCTTTCAAATGCATAATTTACTATTTTGTAGGCTTCCTATAAATGGGTAATAATAAACTCCTCGCTAAAAGCAAGCTCATAAATGCTGAATCAAAAAATGTGAAGAACACCATGAAATGATAAATGCGGAGCTGGATGGTAATTTTCCTCTAAGCAGAAAATGTAGCTCTGGCGTTAAAAATATGAATGGAAATGTTGACATTCTGCTTGTGCAGAGCAAGGCTCTCGGGGGGAAGGATCTGCGCTGCTCTTCCTTTCTATATTGCTACAGCAGTGCAGTAGCTGCGCTGCTGGAACTGCAGCTGAAGGTTGATGGACTTCCATAAGCAATATATTTTCATAGTCTGCCTTGTTGTACTTGCCTCTCTGCTACACTCTCACACTCCTTTATTTTAAACAGATGAAAAGTAGTCTGTTGTATTAATCAGAGGGCATAATAATTTCTCAGGGAAGTGTTTTAATCTTAATCAAAAAACTGCCCCGTGCGTTATATTTTAAAAAGGCATATATTATTGAATGGTATTAATAGAACTCTGAATGTTAAAATATTTGATAGCAGCCAGAATTAGATTCTATTTTAAGCTAGTGCTGTAGGTTGAATGACAAGAAAAAGATCCCCCTTTTTTTTTTTTGTCCTGGATTTAATAGCAGACACTTGAAAGGTTCTGTTCTGCTGATCAGTGCTCTGCATGCTTCCTGACACTGTGGTCTCCTCTTTGTAGGACACGACCTCTCTTGCTGGGTCTATTCTGTTAAATCAGTAGGTGTGACTCGACCTGGGCAGACTGGTGAGTGGAACAAAACCTGATGAGTCTATCAGGTCATGAAAACTTGAATCTTTCATTTGGGTAAGTTCGTCTGAGGCTATAAACCAGCATTACACTGTCCCCTGCCACAGTGGATTCAGGCTGCACATTCCAGCTACAACTGGATTCCTTTTCTGGGACTGGAGGGGCTGAGAGGACCCTTTGGAAAGACTTACAAAGAGTTATAAAGACTTATAAGGCAGTGATTCACAGCCTGATCACTTCTGGGCACAGTTAGAGCAGGTGGCTTGGGAATCAGCAGTAACACAGGTAAATTACAACACCTCTATGCAGCCTGCATTCAGTTAGAAGAGATTTAGGGCTCCTGCAAATGTTTCTATTGCATCATAACAAGAAAAGGCAAAAAAGCTGTGTGTTTGAAACACAGGTAAATTACATTTATGGAGGATAAATCCAGAAGCTGTAAAACTAATTGGTAGTTAGATAATTTTTTTGCACATTTATATTTTAAAAATTAAGTCTTAAATCTTAGACTTTTAGTCTTCTTTTAAAGAAAGGACCTGTCTTAATTAAAGCACTGATATAACAGTGATTTAATTGGATTTCTTTTCTGTTCACATTAAAATCTTTGTCATAAGAATGAGCTACAACATTGTGGAATATTAATATGGGATATATTCTTATGCACACTACACAGTCTCATGGTAGACCTTATATCAGAAAAAGAATGTTTCAGTTAATCTTTTTCCTTGTTTAGGAGAATATTCTTAGAATAATCATAAGGCCCCTCCAAGTTAACTTCTCCTATCTCTTTTTTATTATTATTCAAGTATCTAGCAGTATGCCAGGATGAATGTGAAATGCAGACACAGGCCAGCAAATGTTTTCTCTTTTGTGTGATGCTAGAGTCTAAACCCTCTCTTCTAGAGAAGGCTGTAGGAGAACATAGCAGCAAAATACAAAAAGTATATATGAGATAAAGGGTTAGTCCGAAAGAGATCTTGAGACCCTCACTGGTTCTAGAAGCTGGTTTTGACTTTGTGTGCCAACAGTAGCAGATCTGTTGCCAGCAGGTTGAGGGAAGTGATCCTTCCCCTCTACTCAGCAGTGGCGAGGCCACATTTGGAGGACTGCATCCAGCTATGGGCTCTGCAGTACAAGAGAGACACAGACACACTGGAGAGTGGCCATAAAGATGACTGAGGGACAAGAGTGTCTCTTGTCTGAGCTGGGCCTGTTCAGCTTAGAGCAGAGAAGGGCTGGGAGAAGTCTCATCAGGGTATGCGAATGGCTGAAAGGAGGGCGGCGAGAGCAAGGAGCCAGGCTGCTTGCACTGCTCCCCAGTGACAGGACAAGAGGCAATGGACACAAAAGGACACAGGAGCTTCCATCAGGAAACAGTGAGGGTAGCCAAGCACTGGTACAGGTTGCTCAGGCAGGTCATGGAGTCTTCATCCTTGGAGATATAAAAAAGCTGTCTGGACAGGGTGCTGGCCAACTGACTCTAGGTGACCTTGGGCTGCAGCAGGTGGCCTCCAGGGGTCCCTTTTAGCCTCACTTGTTTGGTGATTCGGTGACATCCACTGTCCCTCTGCAGCACTGGCTAGTGTGCCAGGAGAAAGAAGCTCAGGTTGTCCCCAGGATGGTTTCCTGGCATGGCTGCATTTGTGGAGGAGAGCTGCCTTCCCTGACCATGGCATCCACTGCTTCCTGAGCCCTTTTCATAAGCTGAGCTATATGCAACTGTTAGCATACCTCAAGGTAAATTTCTCACTTGCTTATTTAGCTTTGTGAGACAATGAATTGTCAATTACCTCTTTTTAATGCAGTATAACTAAGTTTTCAGAAGGCCCCTAGACCTGTTTTTCTCCTGAAACTATTTATTTCTGAGTGGAAAACAAAACAAAAGTATTTGTGCAGGCATCATTAGGCAATTCATTCTGTTCCCCACCAAGATCCCCACAGTTTACCCACAGCTTAATTGATTCTTCTCAACTGTCTCATACACTGTGTGCAGGCAGTCAATAGGGTGATGATGGCAATCAATACAAAGTATAATAAAATAATAAACTTGGTGAGAACAGCAGCTCCACACTTAGACCTCAGAATTTAACCTGTGAATTACATCTACGTTTGCCAGGCCCTTTCTCTGTTGGAGCTTACTCCCCTGGCTTTGGCACTGCCTTTGCATTTAGATTAGATTTTCTAGTTCCTTTCAGGAGGGCAGGGATCCATCCAGATGGACCTGGACAGGCTGCAGAGGTGTGCCCAGGCCAACCTCATGAAATTCAACAAGGCCAAGTGTAAGGTCCTGCACCTGGGTAGACACAATCCTAAGCACAGCTCCAGGCTGGGTGGGGAATGGCTGAGAGCAGCCCTGAGGAACAGGACCTGGGGGTCTGGGGTGATGCAAAGCTCAAGATGAGGCTGCAGTGTGAGTGCAGCCCAGACAGCAACTGTGTGCTGGGCTGCAGCAAGAGCAGTGTGGGCAGCAGGGCAAGGGAGGGGATTGTGCCCCTTTGCTCTGCTCTCCTCAGACCCCAGCTGCAGTCCTGTGTGCAGTTCTGGAGCCCCCAGCACAGGAAGGACATGGAAGTGTTGGAGTGGGTCCAGAGGAGGCCACCAAGATGCTGAGAGGGCTGCAGCAGCTCTGCTGTGAGGACAGGCTGAGAGAGTTGGGGCTCTGCAGCCTGGAGAAGAGAAGGCTTCCAGGAGACCTTAGAGTAGCCTTCCAGGATCTGAAGGGGGCTCCAGGAAGGCTGGGGAGGGACTATTGACAAGGTCTGGGAATGCCAGGACAAGGGACAATGGGTTTGAACTGGCAGAGGGGAGATTGAAAGTGGATGTTAGGAGGAAGTTCTTTGCAGTGAGGGTGGTGAGACACTGGCACAGGTTGCCCAGAGAGGTTGCAGTGATCTTTGATCATGTTGGGTGCTTCTGTGATCCACAACCTCCCTGGAGGTGTTCAAGGCCAGGTTGGATGAGGCCTTGAGTGACCTGTGCTAGTGGGAGGTGTCCCTGCCTATGGCAAGGGGTTGGAACTAGATGATCTTTGAGGTCCCTTCCAACCTTCCCATTCTATGATTCTATGATTTGCATTCTGGAGCCCCAGCCCATGGCTCTGAAATGGGAACATTTAAATCCCATTAGTGAAGTATCCCTGCGGAGGCTGCTCTGAGTTACAGCAAACACAACACAACTTAGGTGAGACCGTATCTGGGGGTTGCTCTTGTGTCATGTAAATTAGCTCCATTAGTCTCTGCCAAACGACTCCCCCAAAATCCTTCTTGTAGGTCACCCTGTGGCTCAGTTTGAAACAAAGCCTGCATGCTTTCCATCCGCTACAAAGCCCTGCAATTTACCTTAGATAATAACTTAATTATAGCAGTACCTGGGTAGTTTCCTACTACTGAGAGTATTTTCCTGTGCTGCAGCTATTTCGATGTAATTTATACCCTTAAAAGTATTGTGCAGCCTTTCAGCCTAGAAGGGAAGGACTGTTAGTGGTGCAGAGGTGCAGGGAGTGTGACAGCAACGGCTCCCAAGCTTGCTTCAGCAGAGGCAATGATCAAGGAGAAGTCAGAGCTGCTGTTTTCTAGAGTACGACATTATGCAATGCATTTTCTGACATTTAAGATGCTTTCTTCTGTTATTATATTGTATCCTTCATTTTTCTTCCCCTGGCTTTCTGCTATCAGCCACATAATTGTCCCATGAGCTTTGTGAATTGAGTACCTTAGCATAATGTACAAATTACTGCCCTTGAGCTGCAGATTGAATCTTGCAGCAAATGTAAACAACCGAATTGGTGGCACTGGTTTGAAAAAGCTCTGCTAGGATTCTGCATAGCAGCATCCTTTATATCTGTGGGTAGCTCACAATGAAGGCTTTGGGGACAGTCACACAGCTGTGCTATAGGCAAGAAAAACTTTAAAAACAACAAGGCTGTGTCTGAACTTCAGCATGCAGGAATACTTTCCCAGCTTCTGACTAAAGCTTTCAGCTGCATCCCAACATTGCTCTGGGAGAAGACCCAAGTTTGGGCCAAATTTCAGACTCAAACCCTCTGATTGTTTTTTTGGCACGAAACAATCTCCCTGGCTGCAGGGCAAGGAGAGAAGGCTACAGGTGATAAGGAAACCTGTGCCAAAGCAGGTGCAGTAGCTCAAGGAGCTCCCTGCCTCTTCAAATGCAGCTGGGCTCAGGTCTGCTCACAGACCCGTGGACCTGCAATGGCTGTGTGATGGTGCAACGTGGAAAGGTCAGTGAAGCTATTTTATTTTCATAGACTGGTACATGGATGAGGCAAAGTCATCTAATCTATAGCAAGTCCCTCTGGAGCTTTAGATGCCAGTAACTGCTTACTGTGGTGTGGTGCAGCTGTAGTTTTACTGTGTTGTTAGAAGAACACCTTCCACTCTGGTGCTTCCAGAGTTATCTCCAGTCAGGTTCCAGGGTGTTTGTGCTAAGCACTAGGAGATATGGCAATTTGGTGAAGTGCTGCTGACTGGAAAGGAGGAAACCTTCCTGGAGGTGTTCAAGGCCAGGTTGCATGAGGACTTGAGTAATCTGGTCTGGTGGAAGATGTCCCTGCCCATGGCAGGGGGCGTGGAAATAGATGATGCTTAAGGTTCCACCCAACCTAAACCATTCTATGGTTTGTGAGTCTTGAGGTGTTTTTATTCTCATGCTGGCTACAGGCAGGTTAGCACTCAGTCTGTGAGGGTTTTCTCCTTAGAGTGTGCAGATGGAGAGCAGGTTGTGTTCAAGTAACTCACCCGTGCAGAATGCTCCTCTTGAGCAGCCTCCAGTGCCACTGCCCTCGTGGTGTGGGCATACCTATGCGTGTGCATAAACACTTGTGCAGGTAGCAGGAGCCACTTGTCATTGAAATGAACCAGCTCCTAGATGGCAACTGGTGACTGGCAGGTAGTGGGCACAAATGTTGGATGAATAGGATGTGAAGGGAGAATGGAGAACACAGCATGCTGTGTGCAAAAGGTTTTAGCTGGGCTGAATGGTGGTGGTCTCTATTGGCTTTGTCTGAAATACATGAGCTTCACGTAGCTGTGGGGGCAGAAATGGCAGCCAATACTTAACACGAGTCCCAACTTCTACACTGCCATGTTTCATCCTCACTATGTCTTTCCAAGTGTGTTATTCATTGTACCAAAAGTGATATAAACAAATCCTGCTCTGCGGGCTGCTGTTTACTCTCTAAGTGGCATTTTAAGAGTGAACCTCCCTTCCTTGACATACCACAGTGACAAATTACAGCTAATACTTCTACATCCAATAGGGAGATGGGAAGGGAACATAGCAGTGCTAAGGATTTATGCAGCAGAGAGGCACATGGCATAGCTAACTGGCTGGCATTTTTAGTGTCCTGCCTTGATTTGAGACAGCTTTGCTGATACATAACCTTTGTTCTCGACTTGTTTAAAGATGGAATTTTTTGTTTGCTGCTGCTTTTGATTTACAAACTCAGGAAAGCCTCCACTGATGTCTGTATAGCAAATGACATGATCTTCATACAGTCACAAACATGCTTCGGTAGAGAAAACCATAAAATAACAACGGAAATGTGAATGGAGAAAAAGATGATAAATGATTTTGCATCATACCCTGCTACATTTCTTTAAAAGTTATCAAAGATCTCTACGTTCAATAGAAGGCAGCTCACTCATTTGGCAGTTTTTGCGGTCCTCTCAGACTGCCTCTCAAAGCCAAGTGTGCTAATTTCAATTTTTTGTGGCCCATCATCAAAATTTGATCTTCATCCCAGCATAATAACATCAGGAAAAAAACAGAGAAATTGTGAGTCTTAAATCTTTTTTTGTTTGTAAAACAAAAAGAACATGGCTTTACTCAAGTGCAGCCTTTGTGATCACCCTCTAAGGTGCAGCTGAAGAGGATTCTGATAATAGTTCCATTAAGATTACCTGGGGTATTTGCAGAAAAAAAGCCTCACTGCCACTGAGGAGTGAAGAGCATCAACATGTGATAGGACAAAAGCAAGTTTCACTCAGAGTTATACTGCCTTGTTCCTCTGGCTCCCTCCAGCACCTCTGTCTTCAAACAAATAAGGAGAAAAACAACTTTTCATGCCGTGCTTGTGTCTTACGTTGCACTTTGGGCAATGTGTGTTCACTGTCCCTCAGAATTGCGTAGCTTAGAGTCAGCAGGCAGCATCCTGTGTCTGCAGACAAAGGCAGGCTGAAGTCTGAATCAGCCATGAAATGTCAGAGCAGATTTTGATTTCTAAATTTTACTTAGACTTTTGAGGATTTCCTTTCAATGTTCTGGTAGTTGGTTGGTTTCTATGAGTCAGAAGGCTTCTCTTGCATGTTTCTCTATTGGTTTGTGATCATCCTGAATGACTCTATCATTTTTGGTTTGGTTTTGCATATTGGGTGGGGGTTTTGGGTGGTTTTTTGTCTGTTTGCATCTCTATATTTGGTTGATTTGGGTTTTTGTTGGTTTGGATTTTGGCTTGTTTGGGTTTTTTCCTTCTCATTTGGAAAGCTAAAGGAAATCTAGTTTGTCTGAAATGAGGAATATGGCATCCTGGTTCTACACTGATAAATACTACTTTTCATAATAGCAGTACTTGCAGTGGGTGGTGGTGGATGCTTTCCTTGCTCCTCTCCAGTAACATGATTAAGATGTATTTATTTGTGCTTGTAGATGTTATCTCTTTAAAAGCAAAAGGAGAGATTAAAAAGAAAGGGTTTACCCATCTATCAAACTCAGTTTTAACTTTGTTATTGGGCAAATCCAAGTTAGGTGTTCTCGGATATGATCTTATCTACTCTGTAACTGTGGGAAGACTTCCCACAGTTCAGCTTTTCCCACTGGTGATGTTTATGAAGCCAGCATGTCAGTTAGCAAATGCCCATGCCATCATTCCTGAATTAAAATGGTTTTCTGTGAATTGCTTAATGTGAGCTGGAAAGGCCATTCAGAAAGGAACACCTCAACTTCCCTGGAAGTCTCTAAGGCCAGGCTGGATGTGGCTCTGGTCTAGTGTGAGATGTCCTTGCCCATGACAGGGAGGTTGGAACTGGACAATCTTTGAGGTCTCTTCCAGCCCTGATAATTTTTGTGATGTCTCAAACTGTCCTGTTTCTTCTGAGGTTTTGAGATTCGTTTGCCTGGCTTTGCCTGCCTGACCCAAACCAGCCAGCAGCACCCATGCCCATACCAAAGGAACAAATACACCACCAGTAACTCTCCTCATTAAAATTAACCTGCAGCTGACAATACTGGACCAGGTAATTAAAGTCTGTTTCTGCTCACGATTCCTGCCCAGATATGCAGGCTGATTCAGCAATAAGCCTTTTTCATGTTTGACAAGCTATTTTAAGAGATAAGAATGATTATGAGGTTTTCTGTGGATAGGAACCACAATGAAGTATTTAAATCCTTTGCAGCATGGCATTGCCCTAGAACAGTTACCTGGTTTTTCACTTCTACCACTTCTTTCCCTTCCTTTCTGTTTCTTTTCCCTGTCTTTAGATTCATAAAGACAGGAAAGCTTTTGGAACCGATAGGGTTTTCTTTTATTTTTTTTTTTCCTTGCCTCCAGGGAAGCCATCCCTTTAATGAATGATGTGTTTGAAAACACTAAAACCTCAAAAAACCCACCACACTTAGTTTTTTTTCAGTGTTTTACAGGTAACCTGTTGTTTGAATGTCTAACAGCCCTTCATGCTTGGCAAATGGTGCATTGGATTAGAAGGAAGCTTTGGGTAGTCAAAATATTCTCTTAAATTTTGGATGAGGAGTTATTTTGAGGTTGGAGGTAAATAAATGAATACATAACACAGAAGACAAATCAGAAAATAAATAAAAGGAAGTAAACCTCTTCCCTTTTAGTTTCCACTGTTTAAATTTCTGTGGGGGCTTTTCTATAACCTTTATACTCCTGGATTAATTTTCAGGAAGTTGCTAACTGTATGATAAACAGCACTGAGCATCCTTATGCAGTATGGGAAAGGCCTTTTTGAACATCAGGTGTTGCTAGCATGACCTCTGCTTAGAAATGTTTTTCCAACAAATCTCTATAGTCATGTAAATATTTCTCAGTGAAAATTAATTTGTGCTCTTCCCCAGTGCTGAGAGCCTATTTCTAGGGAAATGATGACATCTCATGATGATAGCCTGCTTTGACTTTGAAGGTCTGAATAATTCCATTTGTGTTGTAACTCTTACTTCAGCGTAAGACAGAGGATATTTGGTGTCACATTGTATCAAAATAAAGGGGGGGAATCTGTAGAACTAACCTCAATAAGCTTCTGGATGTGTCTAATTGATAGCTGTATTCTCAGAAGTATTTGCTCTGACTTCCATGGGCTACCAGCTGGAGGGTGAAGGCTCCACCCTTACAAGCTTGACCTTTTTGTTGTGCAAAGGATCAGCCGAGCCTCCTTCCCAAGGGAAGGTTTCTTTTCAGTTCAAGCCCTGGGATGGCTTCACTTGCTACAGTATTGCCTGCTCCTTGCACTTCCCAGAGTGGCCAGAGGATGCTGCAGACTGAGCAGCATTCCTGTCCTCATGATGAGGACTCTACTCTCACTGACTGTTCTAGATCGCTGGGCATGTTAGCACACTGTATCTGCACTGCTTTTAGTTTTGACTTACTTGTATTGAAGGCATGAATGTCACAGTGAGTCTTTAAAGAAACTTCAGAGAGTTTGGATCAGCCAATCCCTCTCTCACAAAATGCCAGTTAGATGCTGATTTCATTCCTTGCATTACTTCAGCTTTGGTAGAGTTGCTCAGTTAAGAGTAAGAAGTGAGAAACTGATGGGAACCAGACTAAGACCTTCTGGTGATTGCCAATAGGACACAGGATGCTTGGGCTTTCACTGCACAGTTTAATGAGCAGGAAGCAACATAGAATCCCAGGATGTCAGGGCTGGAAGGGACCTCCAAAGCTCATCCAGTCCAAGCCCCCTGCCAGAGCAGGATCTCCTATACCAGATCACACAGGAACACATCCAGACAGGTCTTGAATATCTCCAGAGAGGGAGACTCCACAACCCCCCTGGGCAGCCTGTTCCAGTGTTCTGGCACCCTCACAGGGAAAAAAATTCCTCCTTGTGTTTACATGAAACTTCCTATGCCTCAGCTTCCACCCATTGCCCCTTGTGCTGTCATAGGGCATCACCCAGCAGAGCCTGGCTCCAGCCTCCTGCCACTCACATGTACATCTTTATAAACATTAATGAGGTCACCTCTCAGTCTCCTCTTCTCCAAGCAGCACAGCCCCAGCTCCCTCAGGCTCTCCTAACAGAGCTCTTCCACTCCCTTCAGCATCTTTGTGGCTCTGCACTCAGCACTGTGGCTCTCCAGCAGTTCTATGTCCCTCTTGAACTGGGGGGCCCAGAACTGGACACAGTACTCCAGGTGTGGCCTCAGCAGGGCAGAGTACAGGGGCAGGAGAACCTCTTTTGACCTACTACCCACAGCCCTTCTAATACAGTCCAGCATCACAAAAACACATCCCTGCATCATTTCCATCAAACACATGCCCTGTTCCACTGGTGTGAGGTTGATCTGACATGCCTCACCATGACTCCTTGCTGCCACGGGTTTGAGTGGGGCTTTCCAGCTCCTTAGGCTGTGCAGTGTGTCATACACCTCAAGCACTGTTACAGTAACACTCACTGTGGATTGCACACTAAAGTGTCTAGAAATATTTTATTATTGAATCTAGATTGCAATTTTGCTCACATTTAAGAAGAATTAGACTGTCAGGAAGAAGCAAAAACTCTGAGCTTTTTAAAAAGTACTCAGCAAAGTCTTCAATTCAGGTGAGAACTCCTTGGTGTGCATCTCCTTTTGAGGCTGAACATGCTTTAGGTCGTTGAAGATTCCCAGCACTTGGCAGTGCCTGATCATGCTGATTACTCCTGAAGATGTTGGCTAAACAAACCTGCACAACACATCACTTTGGCAAGACACAGTGTTAGCTTGCAATCAGGCCTGGGTGATTTGCTCCCCTCTCCCTGGGTTTGTCCATCATTACATGTTCATTAAGTAATAACTGTCATTGATCGACAGGCTGGTGTATGGATGATGGTGAAAGAAACACAGCTATTAAACCTTCTCTGGGTAGGGCAAGTGCCACAAGCAATAAGGTAGATTAATGAGAAGAATTAAACTACAGATAGCTACATTGTGTACCCACTTCCTTTTCATTTCATTTGTGATTAGAGGCAGGTGTATGATAGCTTGAATCTTCAAAGATACAAGCATGACCATCTGAAATAGAGCCACGGCCAAGTGCTCTGCTGTTCAAGTGCTTTGACCCTCAGCAGCAGCTGGTCATAACCTACTACAATAATTAAATTGGTTTTGTGGTTTTCAGATGGGTTTCATAAGTAGTGTGCAAATTGGTTAAGTAACAGGACAGGAGCTCATCACAAAAACATGCAAAGTCAAATCAAGTTTCTAATGAATCATTTGTGGGTAAAGCCCTGTAGAAATAAATACTTAAAAGATCAAAAAGGCCTAATTCTGCATCATTTGGGGATGGTTATAAATTCATGATCTTCTTAATTTTATACTTTAAAATACTATTATACACATTTATCTCTTCTTTTCAGAATCTGCTCATTTGATCAGCTAATGTCCCACCAGGTGAGATTGCTGTAAACCCTTGTAAAGGGTTGTGTGCCTCCAGAGGCACGATGCTGTTGCTTAGAAAATGCCTTCCTCTTTAGGTATATTGGTGCCCATGGTTCTAGAGTGAAACATCTTTGCCTGCTTTCTCAAGTAGCACTCTAATTGCCACCTAGAATCTTCACTTTGGTTGCTTCTCTCAGCTGTACATTCAAGTCTAAATGGAATTATTGAATATTTTTCTCCCACAGTGCATCTATTTCTTTCTAATTTATATGTGCTGCTTTTTAAAAAAAATATCATTAATTTTTAGATTCCTTTTAGCTTATTTTGCTTTGTTGCATCTTGAACTCGGGTATGTGCTGCTGTTACTCTGGGGCCAAATGTCTAACAAACTTGAATGTTTTGAGCATAGATTATTTTCCCTTTTCATAGTGGTCCCAGGCCTCCTGCAATCAATCTTTTATTAAAAAAGGAAATGTCTTTTGTTGATTTTTACAGACTGAAAGGTCAGGACAACACTTAATGAGAACAAAAGAAGGAGCAAAAACAGCATGAAAAATCCTTTGGGGAAATGGGAGATGGTTAATTAAGTGTACTGATTGCAGTCATTTCATAGTTCCAGAAAAGCATTGTCCTGTGTTAGTGCTTTAAAAATGCAGCTTTAATTATTATGCTAGATAAGAAAACTACCTTAGAGGAGGTTCTGCCAGTGCTTTCCCATTGATTGCTGCAGAAATCTAATACTGCAGTATTTTCTCTACTGCTGCCAGGACTGGCTCAGAATATATCTACTGTAACTGCTTGTAATTCAGGAGCAGTATGAACTCTGAAGCAAAAGTTTCCAGTCTGCATCTCAATCCAAAACCAGTGCTGATGAAAAGCTGGATAATTATTCTCAAGCCATAAGCATGGCAAATAATACTAAAACAAAAAGTTTCAGTCTTTGAAGACAATCCTAGGGCTATATTTTAAGTGGCTTTGCCTTTTTTTTTTTTTT
>WBNM01025043.1:85784-149111 GCA_013399055.1 Ramphastos sulfuratus
TGGCTACTAATTTAGAAACCAAACACTGTTGTTTGGGGTTACTTAAATCCCAGTATCTGTTTGTTTTATTTGGGTCTCCTGGCACAACCACCCAAATACTGTTTCTTGATTGGAATGAGCGAAGAGTTTGTAAACTCAGCTTCCCTGGATTTGGTTACTTACAAGCACACATTCAGTGTTTTATAGAAGGCAGAAATGCTCCCTTTGTTTTCAGCTTCAGTGAAGAGCCTTACCTAGGTACTGGCTAGTCTTACGTTGACCTTTACTAGCAGACCTGCTTATAAAATTGGCAAACTTCAACACTTTTTCTCATTCCTGGAAACAACTTTGTCTGCTGAGCAACCCAGGAGGGCACTGCTGCAATCGACTGCTTCTGTGTTTGGGTTTGGTTTTTAGCTGCTCATCAGTCTGGGACAGCTGAGAACTTTCCTGCTTATTTCTTTGCCATAAATAGCAAATAATGAATTATCCTAAGGGGGTGAGTGATAACTTATTCAGATCCAGGACAGTGCTGTGCTTGGTGTTTGATTGTACCTCTGTTTCCCCCAAGGCACTACATGGAACTCTCATATAAGTAATCGTTTAATTACAGTACCTTGCTGGAAGGTTGTAAAGTGAAATGTTGTGCCAAACTCTGGAAACATCTCCTTCAACAACATCTGTTCTTGACAGAGAGAGTGATTGGCATTGGAATGGGCTGCCCAGTGAGGTGGTGGAGTCACTGTCCCTGGAGGTGTGCCATGGTCTGGCTGATTGGCTAGGGCTGGGTGTTAGGTTGAACTGGATGAGCTTGGAGGTCTCTTCCAACCTGGCTGATTCTATGATCTTTTTACCTATCTTTGCCAGGATAGGCAAACCCTCTACACTTAACCATTACTTACAAGCCATGCTTACCTTCTTTTATTATTTGTCTACTTTTTACACTTCCCAGAGCGGCCAGAGGATTCTACAGGCTGAGTAGAGTTTGTCCTTATGATCATAGAATCACCTGGGTTGGAAGGGGCCTCTAAAGGTCCTCAAGTCCAACCCCCCTGCAGTGAACAGGGACATCCTTAACTGGATCAGCACTGTGCTCTCCTGCTGCCTGTTGTAAATGACCAGATATGGCACTCTTTGATGCTGCACTGCTTTTTATCTTGAATTGTATTTAAAACAAACTCTCTCAAGCTTCATGACTAAGCCAAACCACCTGATTTTTTTAATATATATATATTCACACACACACACTGTTTCCTTGGTTACATGATATCCAAGCTAATTCACCTTTAAGACAGGTATTTCATGGAATATCTTATTTTGGAATGTATTGGTGTAGTAAGTGCAGTAAACCCTTCTGCCTTGGTTTTCAGCGACAGAGCTGGCTCCTTTAAGATATTGCTGTTATTCTGGTTGGGAAGATGTAGATGGACAATGTAGTCAGAAATGAGTGCAGCTCAGTGCCTTCTTCCTTGGGTGAAGCTTGGAAAATAATAAAGAGCAAGAAGATCAGGAGGGAGGGAATAAGACCAGAGAATCTACATACTCTTGTCCTGTTGTCTCTGAAGAAGCTAATCCAGCTCTTCCTCCTCCTAAAATCCTGCCTAGCAAGGTACTGGAGTGGTGTAGCTGATGACACCTGATCTGGAGTCTGAAGGGCTATACACTCCAGATGGAGAGCTGTTTTAAACTCTGAAATAGAGTTTTTGCCCTTTCCTGCAGATGTTTAAAGCTTTAAATGTATGTAGAGAGAATAAAGCACAATTAAACAAATTATTTGGCCATAGCTTGCATCAAAAGAGCAGCTGCAGGTGAGCTGGTGACTTGAGGCTCACAATATGGTGATGAGTATGCTGCAAGGAGGCAGCAAGGTAAGTGTAGAAAGCTTGCAGTGCTTCTCAATAGGACTTTTTAAAGCACCTTTGTAATTTCAGCACACACAGAATTATTGTTTTTCTATTATTTATACCTGAAAATATTACTCTAACAATATCATGCATATTAATGACCTCTTGTAAGATTTTTAACTGTAATTGAGAATAGATTTTCTATTTGGATGCATATTTAATACAGAACCAAACTTCTCTGATTTAAAGGCAATGAAAAATGATTACTTGCTGTTGGCTTATTGTAGCAGCTCTTCCTGGCATCTGAGCCATCACATTGTGTGGCTTTCAAAGGTGGAAGGTTCTTACTCTACAGGACATGCAGAGAGGGTGGGGGGAAGAAAATAATAATAATAATATTAAAAAGAAAGAAAAAAAAAGAAAAGGCACAACTTGTAGCTAGAGAAAAGAGACACAGAGGTCAGTGACTTTTGGAAAAGTCTTAAATTACTTTTCCAGAACCTGAGCCTCATCTTCCTGAAAGTCTGGCCACAGCTGTCACTGCCAGCCCAACCTTTTCATTCTCTTCTATCCTCAACAGAAAAAATTATCTCTCTGAGCTGGCAAAGGTGGTGTAAGGTTTATATCTGTGAGGAAATAGTGATATTAGAATTGATGTGACCACAGTTAACCTGCTGCTGTTTCAGGGTTAGATTCTATTACTTTGCCTTTCCTTTTTAATTTATATACTTTCATTTGTTGTCACACTTAGAGCAAACTATTTGGACAAATACATTCATTTTGTAACTCAGAATTAAAAAAAAAAAAAAAGGCAAACTAAACTTGACTTTATCACAGCAAGAATGACTGGCAGATGAGAAGATCAGGCTGAGAATCTCTTCTATCCAGAGCCCAATTCCTCTTTACCATCCTGCTAGGGCAGTAGGCAGCTCCCCCATAGATCATTTTCATTCAGTACATGCACATCTCTAAAACTGGGGTTCATTTCACATTAAAAAATGCCATTGATGTGGGTTAGGGAGTTAGGAAGTAGACATCACCATTGTTTTCCTTTTCACAGCCTATAATATAATCTTCTCTATTAAAATATTCCAATTAGCCTTAAACCAGCACAGCCATTTATTGATGAAATGCCAAAGCTCTGCACTGTGAGGACTTCTCATGGGAACTAAATGTAGTTGATTTTACTTTTGTGTTTTCCAAATAAACACAATATCTGAAAGGATCCCACAGGAGGACTGCAGAGGGACTTTTCATAAGGGTGTCTAGGAACAGATGGGGCAATGGTTTGAAGCTAAGGGAGAGTAGGTTTATACTAGATCTTAGGAAGGAGTCCTTCAGTTGAGGGTGGTGAGACTCTGGAATAGGCTGCCCAGGGAGACTGTGGCTGCCTCCTCTCTGGGGATGTTCAAAGACTGGGTGAGGGCTTGAGCAGTTGAGTCCAGTTGAGAGGTGTCCCTGCCCATGGTGGGGAGGTTGGAGTAGAAGAGCTCTGAGGTTTCTACCGACCTGAGCCATTCTATGAAGATAGTTTACTGCAAGACCCTTAACAAATAAAGACCACTCCTCAAATACTCAAAAGGCCTTTGAAGTTTGGAATTGCTGTTGTGAAATGATCCCTACGTTGCCACACTACACTGCTAAGAACATGAGCTCAGTCACTCTTGTTCCAAAGGAAATGTCACCTCCTGTTCCTTTTAAAGGCATTGCTACCATTGAAGTTGTTATTAGGACACTGTTGCAGTCTTTTCTCCAACACCTTTTACATTGAAATATAGGGGGTTTTACCCCCAAGTCTGAGCATTAATAAGAACATTAATTAGTATAAAGCTAGTTTAATTTATTATGTTTCTTCACTTTTTTTTTCAATTCTGTGCTAATAGTTGATGGGAAAATTAAAAAAAAAAAAAGTAAATTGTAGGAAATTAATAGGATATGGTGGAAGTTGATTAATTATGAGTTGTAGCTTATGCTCTCTACTCCTCCCTTCACCAGAAAGGCATCCAGCTCCCCCCATGCTGTAATTTTTGCTCCATATGCACTAGCTGCATGAGTCCAGCTGGTTCCAAGCTGTGCCCACTAACTGGGCAGCCAATTCTGTGTGACCATTAGTAGGAGGGCAGCTAGAACAGCACAGATTACCACCAAGGACACAGTGCAGCCTCTTCTGCACTCAGATGTTTCAATTAGCTGACGTTTGGCTGTTTGCAGAATGCCCAGGCAGGAACAGGTTTTGCTCATAGCATTGACCTGATGCAGTTCTCTGGGCTGGCAGCCTTCTGAAAAGAACACCAGTCAGTGATGCTGTGATGCCTCTCAGGGTATTGATGGCCTTAGTTCAATGCTACCAAACATACAAGTATAATTTTTACCAATACCGATGATTTCATTCAGTCTCTGGGATTTCTTACATGAGGTTTTGCTTCTGTACATGCTAGGAAGTATTTTAGTCTCCACAGCCTTGAGCAGATCAGCTCTTACCTTAGCTCTAAGCCTCACAGGGATTAAAAACTTAGATTCCTCTGTCCCTACCACACTGAATGTTTTATGTATTGCATTAAGTATTCAGTAGAACAGGGAATAGAATTTCTATCTATTCCTCCCCAGGGGAATGCCATAACCATTGGCTATCAGGTCACTTGAGCAGTGTATTTCTGGCCTACATTACACTTAATTGTTTGGGGAAAGATCCGGTCTGAAGGACTGAGACCAGCTCCATTGATCTTCCCTCTGATCATAATGTCTAAGAAATAGGGCCAAGTGGAAGGACTGCCTGCTTTGCCTGCTTTGCTAGGGCCAGGCAGGCTCCTGGGCTTTTGAGATTGATTGATTGTTTTCTGGTGGTTTTGGGGGGTGTGGGTTGGTTGGTTTTTGTTTGGTTGCCTTTTTTCTGGGATGTGTGTTTTTTAGTTGTGTGTTTGTGTTTTGTAGCATATGCATGCCTAGGTATCATCATCACCATGGTCCCCTTTTATGTACTTATGATTGCATTAAACAGCATTTAGTTAAACAATGAATAAAACAAGTGCAGAAACAAACACAAAATGTACTAACCCTGAAATCTTAATACCTGTCTAAACATACTATTGTGATATTTCACTCTGAAATCACTTAAGGATATGTTTTGGGTTTGTTTGTTATGTCTACAGATTTTTTTTTTTTCCTGTAAACTAAAGGCTGTGCTATTTTCATCTTTTGGAGCTACTGTCAAATGAGTGCATGTGGCTCTGCTAGGAAATCAGTTAATACTTCTGTCCTGTTCACAGCTGTAGCTTGGGAAGCATCTCTGCACTCCACAACTACAAAGGGTAACCTGCAGAAAATAGACTGTGACAGCTTGATTATTGATTAAACAATAAATAAATTGGGAAGATGATGATGATGATAACGAAGGTTGGTTTACTATTGCCGGTGTCCTTCATAGATCTGTGACAAAACAAGTTTAACTCCAATCATAGGGAAATCCAGTGGAGAGCCTCACTGCAATTTTCCATGGACGTGATGATTTGATCCTCCAGCTGCATTCACAAAGCACCTGAGCGGTGCCACTAATGGCTGCATCCTCTGCCCCTCTGTGTGTAGTAATGATTCTCCCCTCCCTCTGATCACTGCTCTGCAAGGAATAAAGAGATCAACTCTTCTCCAGTAGGGCTAGTTTTAAAAAGAATGAAATTGCAGACAAAATCTGTTAATGCATTTTTTTTGTTACCTGCCATGTATCCCTTCTAGTAACTGCCACAAATGCCTTTGTGTGTTCTGTAATAAGAGCATCTTTCAGTTACATATAACATGTGCTAATGCAGTTAGTTAGTTATTTTACCAGCCATGTATCTTGGAAGCTAACATCCATCCCCTTTCACTGCTATATTACATATTTCATGTTCAGAGTTTCTTTTTCTTAAGGACAGGTTCGTGCCTGAACTCTAATCTGTCAGGGGTGGGGGAGGGAACCAAACAAAAACCCAAACCCAAAAGAAACTAACTAAATAAGAATTACACTTTGAACTTGTGCTCTTTGTGAAGTGTGTGTGCTGCATATGGAGGCAGCCTGCCTCAGAAAAGGCCAAAGCCTGCAAAAACTCCTGGATAAAAATGTCTATCACATTCTTCTCAGGTGGTCATTTAGATGAAGAGGGAAACTACATCAGCATAGCAGTGTGAGGAAGGCCACCTGCAGTTTGTGTGGCTGCACTGTGCTGATTGAGACGCTGGGGAGCTGAAAGTCATTCAGACACAAACACTGAGATTCATCAATTAAATATAAACTGAGGAAGACAAAGCTTTACCTGCCTAGATTCACATTTTGCTCTGTTTTCTCCATGATTGCTTCTCTTTATTGCAAACAATAAGCATTTAGGAAAACTCGGAGCTGGAAAAACGTTTGGGGAGCATTTTCCTATTGGAATTTGTGCTGCTGCCTGTCAGCTGTACGGAAAAAGCACAAAATGGACTTGTATCTAGTCTGCTTTATTTCATACTGCAGCTGAAGGGGCTAGGGAAGTATTAACAAATTACATAGCATTTGGCAGTTGATGGGACTAATACATCATTAAAACCAGTCAGAATATTTTCCATGCATTCATTGTCCTAATAATATGACTAATTCCATATTTGCATCACTTTTATTACTGGCTTACATTTCAGAAACGTGAAAACATGTTTCAGGCTTATTCTCACATTTCAGAAATGTCTAAGCATTGTGTAACAGATACTTTATGTAATTATTATTTATGGCAAATGGAAGCAGTTCCTAATAGGGACGTGGATAGGACCGAAATCGTTTTGGCAAAACAATCTTCATTTAAAAAAACGCATTTTTGAAAGTGTTCTGCATGCCATAAACCAGTGTAATTCTTCTGTATATAAACCAAACAACTGCTCTCCTTAAATTGTCTTTGCTGCTTTCCCAGCCTCTGCAGTAATTGTATTAGTTTGTAACACATTTCTACCAGGAGAGCACCAGATGGATCTGAATATATGATGGGTTTTTAACAATAGTGTATCATCAGTGACTGTTCCTCTAAGTGCTCTTTCCTTCATTCAAAAGTTAAATGGACTCTTAAAGCATGAGGAAGAATACATATGCATCTGTTATTATATGAGCATTATTAAGATAGAAGTTGCTAGGAACTGGATAAATGGCAGTAAATCATATGAACACAGTTCTTTTCTTAAATCTAAGAGGACACAGATTTCTCTTTAATGCACTGTGGACATCTGCCCACACTCTGGTGGAATTCTTTACTCCTTTTCTGTCAGAGACAGTTTTTGCCATTGCGTTTAGTAGCAATGAATAGCCACAGTAGTTGTTTCACTGTGCATTAAACTATCTGTCATAGATGAAAGCTGGCAATTTATCCACCTGAACCAAGGAAGTGCTTGCCTCTCTGCACAGATGTGCATGCAAAATAAGCTATCCTCACCTACCAAGCTTGCTCTCCTACCAGAAGGAGAGTGGGCTTTGCCAAAACAGAAAGAAAATGAATTTCAGGGCTCCAGTGGAGATAACTTGGATCTCTTTGGTCTCCAGTACAGATAGCTTACATCTCTTTTGTCTCAAATTATGCCAGCAGAAATACCCACTAACATATCTGAGTTGAAGCCCAGAAAGGTCACCTGCTCAAACATGTATTTTTGATACAATCAACACGGTGCACTTTGAAGATACTGAGATTGCACACAGAAGACACTGCTGGTTGCACACCTCGCCTGCCTCCTCCTGCTCCCAGAAGCAGCAATATTTCTGCCTACACAGGCAATGCTAAACAGTTTATCAAAATGCAAGGAGCAGGTGCAGTACCTGGTGGCATCGTTTTTCAGGAGAAATAAATAGTACTCTGAAATGATTAAACTTATCCCATCAGGCCCCACTATCTAATATCTAAAGCTGACTTCTTTTCCGAAGGATATATTGCCTCACGCTAAAGAATCTTCTTATTTAAAGACACCTACAGAGATACAAGGAATATTTTAGCATAGACGTTTGCTGCAGTGACTACTAGGATAGGGTTAGGAGGGGAAACTCTTCTTCACACAAGAATAAACTGACTGCCTTGTTATTTAAAAATATGCTGCTTCTCAGACTGTGCCTTTCTGGTACCATGGAGATAGCTCACAGAAATATATAAAATCCTCATTCACTGTTTCTTTGGTCTGTGGCAAATGCAGATCTGCTGTGGATGTGCCCCTTAGGTCTGGAGTTGTGCTAGAAGCATCAGCTGCTATCATTCTCCCACACAGCTCAGCCCATAGAAAGAGATCAGGCTGGTCTGTGTGGTTTGTAGTGAGCCAAGCTGACTGGTTTGGGTAAGATATAATTTTACTTTATAAAAAAACAACAACAAAACAACCCCACAATGGTTCTCACTTCTGCAGATATTCCCTGGTCCACTCCAATATCCTCACATAAATACAGCCTATTCTGATTGGAGGAGCTACAAATTCAAGCCCATAAAACATTCTCTTAGACCTCACAAGCTCTCACCAGAGCCTTTTCCCCCAAATTAGTTTAGAAAATCCAATGAACCTCACACTGTGGTCTGGCTTTGGAATAAATTTTCTGTCCACCACCTCAGAATCCACATTAACTTATGCAAACTCATTTCTAGTCTGGTAAAAGTCAGAAGAAATGACCTACTGACTGATTGAGTTCGTGCTCATCTAATGCTGCTTCCCAACAAAATGTTTCCTGCTCTACCAAGGAGAGAAGCCAGCTGAGTAGTAGTTACTAATGTAGTGTAGCCTGGATTGTTCTACTTTTAGCCTCACAGTTGGGGAGTGCTCTAAGCAAGTTTTGAAATGCATCCAACACACAGCCACAAATGCTGTAAGAAAAAGGAGCCTTGACTTGGAATGTGTTTTGATCTGACTTATAACAGTGCTTGAAGAGTTATGAGAGGAGTCTAAAGTGGGTTGATGTAAATCTCTATTGGAAAGTATTGACAGCTGGACTTGATTTTCTGTTGGAGGTTTTTTAATCATTGGATTTTACTCCCATTGCACTCTTGCCTTTGATCCGAGATATTCAGCGTTGAATGTCTCTGAATATGTAATTTAAATTTTAAAATAATAAGACCATCAGGTCTGGAAGAACTGCTTTGCAGAGTATCTTAAATTTGACTTTTTATGAGAATTACTTGTATGGAAGTGACAGATAATAAATGACTTGTGCTGTATTTTTATTAGGCTTTAAACAGCTGAAATATATCGCTAGCTCAAAGCACTTCTTGCAGCGAGAGGGTGAGCAGGACCATTTACTGTGCTGGAAGTGCACTGTCTTATCACACTTGGGAGAGCTGGGAGCTGACCTTGGGATTCTCACACAATTCTCCACTGAGAGCCAGCTCTGTGCTATGTGTGCCACTGTGGCTTCTACATCAGATTTATGTACAGGTTAATAAAACCTAAGTACTCTTGGTGTAATGTAGTGGCTTTAGTTGTGTGAATGAAGGCCACACAGATCAGTAGGAGTCATCTTGCACTGAATTATCTTCAGTGTTTAGAACTCATAAGCTACACGCACAGATTATGAAGCTGAGAAAGGAGAGACTTTGGATTTCAGTGCTTCAAAAGATGAATAAAACTTATTTTACAACTTCTGCAGCTCCTTTGTTTTCACAGATGTAGTTCAAATGGCGTGGTGCTAGTGGTGCCATGGTAAAAAAAATCCCTTGGAGAGTAACAGCAAACAGAGCAGTTTAAGATAAAAGGTTAATTTAGGAAAACTTGAGAGCATTGCATAAATAACTAATGCTGCTTCTTTTGAAGTTTTCTGCTTCTTGCCTAGTGGTTTTCATGGAGCCAGTCAAGCCATATTTCCAATATATGTGCCCTTCATTGACACCAGTGCCAAAACTTTAATTTTCTATTAACAATCACATGTTAGTATGCACTAATGAGCAACACTAGATAATCACAAGCAACATATTAATTAAATTAAAAACAAGAAGCTTTACAGGTAACTGGCCAAATAAGAGGTTTTGATAATCAAAGCTGTGAAGGATTCATTTAGGTCTACAGCTCTGTGTGTGGCAGCATTCTTTGCAAAGAAATGAGTCTCATCTTTCAAAGGCTGGCAGGTAAAGAGTGAGAAGTTCAGCTTGAGTTACTTATTGAAACAATACTCAAAGACACTTTTAGAAATAAAATATTCTGCAGGCAGTTGTTGGTATTTTCTTCCTAATTAGAGTCACTGGTGGTATGCCACTATAAAAATGCCCATCTCTCAGCCTCTTCCTTCTTGATGTTCAGTTTCACACCTAATCACACTGTTTTCTTCACTGTTAGTCAGCCCAGATAAGAAAAAATTGGCTTCCATCCCTTATTGATTCTGCATTAATACAACACTAGGAATGCCCTTGGCAGTTTTACAGTTTGGTCTTCTGTTATTGTCAGCAATCACATAAGCCCAGCCCTGAAACATTTATCAATATTTATCTCACACTTATTTTCATGTTTGTTTTTCATAATTCATATTGTTTTCTTAGTGCTTTATTTCCTGGTGTTTTGCAATAAATTGTCTCATGATGTCAACACAACTGTGTACTGTGTGNGGTGGCTTGACAAAAGCCATACCCAACCTCAGGTGTGCAGGAAGAACTGGGAATGAGTACTGGGGGAGAGGAGGTGAACCTTGTTGATTTTCATCTTTTTAATGGAATCTGTTGAACGCTAAGGCTTGTGTATCACAACCTGCAAACATAGCTCTTTAGTTGTAGCTGAGTCATTAGCAACAACTGAGGCTCAGGAGCAAATGCTAGCTTCTAGAGTTTTTGAGATTATCCTGGAATAAACAAGGTAGCTGCTGCTTCAAACCACCACAAGGGACTGACCTGACAAATCAACTGAGGTTTGAAAAGAGGGCTTTAGAGAAGCTCTGGGTATGCAAACTAAGATTAGGGATTTTTCTTATACTACATCTTCCTTGATAACTTTCTTTCTTCTCTTCCAAATGCCCTAACGTTGTGTTGAACAGTTAGAACACTGAAGTAATCATCTTCAAAATCAAAAGGTAATGACTAGACACTCTTTAAAGACTGAATGGTAACAATAATAGACACTCTGAACTAGGTACTGGGGAGGTGAAGCGGGTTTCAGTGCTTTTGCTAGAGTGAATTTGCACTGTATTTGTACTGTATTGACTCCACCCTGAGTTTTTAGTGCTTGTTTAGACCTGAATGTTTCTTGTTGTTGGGTTTTTGGTTGGTTTGTGTTTTGTTTTTGCCTTTTCTTCTTGCCCTGTACTCTCTCATTGTGTCTATCAGTCACCTTTAACCCCAGGATCTTGCCCAGTGAACTCTATTCCATGTTTACCCAGTGCATGTGCTAAACTCCTACTATAAACCTACAAGCTCTTTGCTGCTACTGCAACACTTTCTATTTACTCTTTTATTGACAGGGATTTCATTGCTTGAAGAAATGAAGGGTTTAGTACCCCCTTTATCATCATATTATACTTAGGATCAGCTAATCATGCTTCGGTATTATCCACTGCAGCAGAGAATCAGTTTTGTCAAAACATTGATGCTGTAGCAGAGAGCTGGGATTTCATTAATTTCTTTAATCCTATCTTTACTTTTCAGTGGCATCTCTGTTCTGAGTTTTTCTCACCTAGATGACTATCCAATGCTGACACATGTTCTGTGTTACTCAGTTCGGTCTGGCATAGGACCAAAGTGCCCTCTGAAATTAGAGAACACCCCCTGAACTGAACTGAAAGCCCCTCTGAACTGAAAACACCCCCTTTATTGACATTCAGGCTCTCAGTTTCATCAAGTTAGAAGATTTTTTTTTTTTTTTCAGAAAAGTAATACTTCTGCTTCCAAAATCTATCAGATGGAAAGCCAACAGAAGCTAAAACATGAGCGGGAATTAGGAGATCCTTAATCTCTCTCCCTCAGGAATTGTTTTGATCATTTGTCACAACTTGGAAACATCTCTAACTCTCATCCACAGGTCATAAACAAAGTAAGCTCTAAACCCACAAAGGTGAATGTCAACACTGCTTATTAGAATGTCATCTTTTTCCAGGGCTCTGGTTTAGAACTTGTAAGACAACTTTGTCCAAAGAATCAGGCTGGGTTCCAGCTACGTAGACAAGTAGTGGCATTTGGAGTGCTAAATGAATATTTTCTTTCATAATCTAATATCTTGATTCCATTCAGGCATTTAATGAGGTCTGGAAAAAACCAAAGTCATTCAGAATCAACAGCAGTTTCCTTGAGCACAATGATATACCCTTGTAGAATCAGTTTTCTAGCCTGATGTTCCTTTACTGAGCTTCCAAGTACCAATCTGCCTTGGGAGCAGCTGACAATGGAAGCATATTTATGTCATAATGTGTGTGACATCCTCAAAGGACACAATGGATCCTCTGCTTTCCATTTCTACTCTTACCACAGTGTGACATGGTCCCCTACAGGATAGCTTTTCCCTCTGGCTTTCCTCTTCCTTGATATTTTCTTGGGTTATTCCATTGATTTCTTCTTTTTTTTTTTTTTTTTTTTCCAGGTGGCAGGATTTCTTCTTCTGTTTTTGCTTTCCCCACCATTTCTCTGCCTATTTTATTTAAGAAGAGAGAAAGATTTATTTTGTATGTCGTCTTTTTTTTTTTTTTTTCCCTGCAAGCAAGAACAATATTTTTTACCAAGAAATTTTGGACTTTGAAAGATGAGTCTAGAGAATTAATAAATCTTCTAGCTATCTGTATTTCTTATATAGCCTTTTGCCTTATAGTAAAAGATTCTCTGAACCTAATAAATAATACTTGTAACTATGCATTTGTAGCTCACTAAGAAGAGCTACATCTCCAAAAGGACTTTGCAATCTTTTTTTTTTTTTTTTTTAAATATATATGTATATAGAATAAGTTCAATTTATGCTCTGGTGTTTGGGTATAACTCACATCTTATTTCAATGTGGGACACAAGTCTGCTGGATGATGAAAACTGCCTGAGTCTGCAGTGGCAAAGCTCCATATTGGAGTCATCCACTCTCTACCTGCTACTGAAAAGAAAAAATGAAAAAGTGGATTAGTTTTTCTACCTCTACAAGGTATAGTTGGGAACAATGTGGTTTTTCCTTAGAGAGAATCAATTGCATTTTTGTTCTTGAGGATATTAGAGGTCTCTAATGATCTCTCAAAAGTAATACAGGGCAACTAATTATCTCCTTGAAATAGTCTCATTTCTGCTTCTGGAGCTCTTACTATTACCTGTAGGAGCAAAGGGAAAAGACATCTGAGGTCTTGCTCAAGAGAAATGCATATTTACCACTGCTCTTCACTCAACTGCTTTGATTACGTGAGGAAACTTTCCCTGCAGGTGAATGATTTATTACAACAGAGGAGGAAGTGACCTTTTGCAGTAGCCCATGAATAAGGAGAGAGATCTTTTGTCTAATTTTTACTGTGACTATTTGGCTCTGTGTGTGAGACTGACTACTGGGTCCTGAATATTTGCAAAAATAGCAAACAACAAAAATTGTTTTGAAAATGTCGAGAAGGTGGACATAAGAAACTCACTTCCTTAGGCTCTTACCATCCTCTAGCTCTTTGCCTTAGCTCACACAACTGTTGAGTGTTTAAAGCAGGCACCCTGCCATTTCTCTGCCCCATTCTGAATCCACACACAAATCCTGTGGCTATGTTAATCCCATAGAAGCTAAATTAACGTTACCCTTCCTTAGCCTCAGCCAAGAGAAGCCCATCAAGTAGCATATAAACTACCAAGGATGAGTTCTTTACTTTCCAGACATTTAAGTCTCATGCCAAATCTCTTGCCTTCAGCATTTCCTTTATTGCCTCCACTTGGACAAAAATAACAGAGCTACGCTGTACACTGGGTGTTTTAAACATGCATCAGAATGGAACAAGAAGTAGTAGTATGTGAGGCCCTGTGGAGTTTGTCAGAAGTTGGCTGCTGATGATACCTTTCAGGATAGCACCAAGACCCCAGCATAGAGAGCACATAAAATGAAGACAAATTCCCCTTCACTTTCTCTGCGATTTTTCATTCATTGTGTCTTTAGGACAAGACAGTGAGAGCAAGTGAGAAGATAGTTCTCCTGACAGATAAGAATGAAGGTGAGCACTGCCAAGAAGTCCGTCCTTTCTTCTAGCCTTTGTGTCAAGTTGCTCACTTTAGAAACAAAACTTTTGGATCCTCTGTTCCCTCAGGCATTGACTAGCAAAGCATTTCTGAGTTTTTTCTTTACTGCTACAAGCTGGCATCTTTCCTGATGTCAACATGAACTACAGTTTATTCCATGTGTGGCAGCAAAAGGTAATGTTACTGTTACGTTAACATTTACCCAGACGTAACATCCAGCGTCTGATACCACCTGATTATTATAAACACAGAAGTGTTTTGATAATGTAAGTCAATTATTATCATCAAAATCTTGCTCGTATTATGTAAAACAACTGAATGAGGTTTTTAGATATCAGAGCTAGGGATGGAAATAATTCTAATAAATGTAACTGCAAGAGCCAGGTTTTTCTTTTTATTCTTCTCCTTTTTCTCAGACTGAATCTCATTATAGCAAGTTTGAGTTTGATAATTCTCTCAGAGATGCCATCAGGAGTACATCCTAATTTGTCCTGTAAATGGGCTAATATACATTGGTATGCAAAATGCAGAATCAGATCTTACAAGATACACACATCCAAGAACAGGGTAGACAGCACTTAGTGTTGCATGCATTATTTATGGCCTTCATTTGGCTTTTAATCTGTGTAGTTTTTGTGTATTGTTCTGGTCTGATATCTCTGGAGCATTTAGTTTGCGCTATGTGCAGAAAAGAGCAGCAGTGTGTGAGGGAGGAATGTTCTTAAGTTTTTCAAGATCAAGGGACAAAATAGGACTATAATGAAGCATTTGACCTCTGAGTAACGAGAGGCAATTTGGTCCAAACTGAATGAAAATTTTCTCCTCCAGAAGAAAAAGCCTTTCTGTATGAGAATTAAGTGCTGCACATGAGAGCTCTGCTCCGGTCAATTTTCTCTCAGATTTCAGGACACTCATGGTGTGATCTTGAAGGTGGCCCCTGTGCTTTTGCACTTTTGTGGCACCTGGCTAGTTAGCAGTCAGGCTCCAAGAGCTGCTTTCACTTGGGCTGTGTTGTTCTGGGTTTTCTCCTGAGTTACTGCATGTCATAATGTCACAACCTTTTTCTCAGGCTAAACGTGTCTGTTCTTACCAAGTATATCCCCAGCAATCCTATCTTGTAATTAAGCTGTTTAATGACCCCTTGATTTAACATAACTTAAAAATTCAAATACTTTCCCTCCAAATCTTATGCCTTGTTTCGAAGCTGGCCTTACATACTGTTTAGAGGTAAGGAAATGAAATGGAAAATCCTGCAATCCTTCCTATGGTCTCTGGCAGTCTTCCAAACACAAAGCCCAAAGCCAAATATTCATCTGAACCGTATTTTGTTTGGGAAAGATGCTTTGAGCAAATTAATTTAGTTTAACTCTAGAACACTTTAATAATGTGTGGCTGCTGATGCTGATTAGAATAAATATTGTGTATTTGAACCTTATTAGTTAATACATACTGATAAAAGGATGACTCTACTACAAAACTTTGATAACTGTTGGTTAGTGTAAAGCTTTCAGTTTATATCTGTGTCTGATTATTCTCTGTTGTCATTATGTGAACTTTGCTTCTGAGAAATGTAATTAAAGTTTATTTAGATTAATCAAAATTGAAGTCAAAATGCTGCATTTAAGAAGGCAGGTCTCAGAGCAAACCTTTAAAGGCTTTAAGAAATCATTGTCATCACTGTGCCACTCCATTTTGAAATTGAGTTGGGGTATGGCTTTGTCTTCAGTGATGCCTTCACTTTCCCTCTCCTGGCAGTCTGCTGCATGCATATGGACAGCTGGGCTGGATCCTTGCAGTCACCTAGATTAGTACCAACCTATCAAGTGTGATCCTGAGTTTTATAGCTTTTCTTTGAGCCTTTCCTAAGCTTTTTTTCCAGTTCATTTGAGTATGAAATCAGTTTTTATTTGCCTTAGATACCACTCTGTGTAAATTATGCTCTAAAATATCAAATGAGTCACTGAGGTCAATCCCTTTTGCCTCAGACAGGGTCAGACTCTGTTCTACTGAACTGTAAATAGCAAAATGAAGAGACTAATGTGAATGCCACTTACCTTTAGCAGGTAATTAATATCCAGGTCCAAAAAACAGCTGAAAGGAAGAACTTATCTTTTTTTTCCCTAAGTTTTCTTCCTATTTTTACTTCTTTTAAATACTCAGACATGAATCTCCATAAGAGATACTCCTATTTGCAGCAATAGATCTGACAAACAGCAGTGCAGCAGTTATGGGCAGCTGAAACCCTGGCAAATGCCATTTTCACTTCTCTGAAGAGAAGAGCAGGATTATCTCCTGTACATGGTACATCCTGCAAGACTTCTGAGTATTTTTTTTTTGAGGATCACTTAGCTAACATCATCAAATTGGCCACCCAGGTCACATTGACCTATAGGTACTTTCGTGGCAATGACTAATCACTGTCTGAGTGACACAGGAACATTCTGCCATTCCACAAGAATATATAGCATGATAGACAAATGCAGCCACCTCTTGTGGCAAGTACAGAGTCCAGCGATTGTTTGAATATTGCACTCAAACTTCAAAGACTCCATTTGAAGAAGTTTATAGAAGTTAAGTTCTTTTTGATCTTTCAAACCAAAAGCTGCAAGTATAATGTTAGCCATTTGAGACAGACCATTCAGTATCTGAAGGGGGCTACAAGAAAGCTGGGGAGGGACTTTTTAGGATGCTGGGTGGTGATAGGACTGGGGGGGGAATGGAACCAAGCTAGAAATGGGGAGATTCAGATTGGATGTTAGAAAGAAGTTCTTCAGCATGAGGGTGGTGAGAGCCTGGTAGGGGTTGTTCAGGGAGGTGGTGGAAACCTCATCCCTGGAGGTGTTTAAGGCCAGGCTGGATGAGGCTGTGGCCAGCCTGATCTAGTGTGAGGTGTCCCTGGGCATGGCAGGGGGGTTGGAACTGAATGATCCCTGTGGTGACTGACTCCATCTCCGACTGACTCCATCTCCGACTGACTCCATCTCCGACTGACTCCATCTCCGACTGACTCCATTTCCTTATGGATAAAGGAAAATATCCTTATGAATAAAACCCAGCACAGGTGAAACTCAGTTTGAACATGTTTGGAGTGTGCTAAGACACTGAACAGACTGTTTCCTGAAAAAATGGAATTCTTTAAAGAGCTGCTGACCAGTAACAGAAAAATCTTTTAGAACCAAAGTTAGTCAGCAGAGGATACCATAAAACCAGTGATGCTATCAGGACAAAGTAGGGCTTTTATCTCCAAGGGATAGATTGATTGAGAGTCATTTCAGAGAAACAGTTATTTTTAGAAATTCAAATTAGTTTCCATTAAAGCTACTGCTTTTAATTATTAAAAAAAAAAAATACTGAAATTGAACTCTTAACATGAGATTTAATAAGGTGAGCATGGAATCACAAAGTTTGAAGTACTCAGTTTGCTTTAGAAGTTGTGTGTTGTTCTGATTAGAATAGACTCTTCCCTTTTGAAATTCAAGCTAATATTTTGACTGGTAATAGCTTGTATCTTTTAAATGGTCAAGACTGAAATATAGTTTCAGAGGGAGTTTGAGAACTGTATTTACATGAATTTGTTTTGCATTCTGAATTTTAAAAAAAATAGTTTCTCTCTAAAATTTGGGTTTGGAAAAATATTTGAAATGTGAAGATGATGATTTGTTTGTTTGTTTTACTGAACTGCTGTACACTTAATTCTGCTTTTTTCAGGCATTAAGAAATGAATTAGTTTGTGCTTTGATTGTTCAGGCTGTTGTCAGCTACCTACATTTTTGTGGACAATTACTTTGGAAAGTTCTTGTCTTTCAAAAAATATTTTTTGTTTCAATGGCTCCTTAGTTTCTGCTGACTTTTTGAGGAAAGAAATCTCAAAGTCATGTCAGGGGATAAAAAGCACACACAGGGTAGAGAGAGGTGGTTTTATGCTCTCCCAGGATGCAAAGCTGACTTTTGGAATTAGCTAGCCACTACCAGGGAAGAAACACACATGAAACTCAGTGCACCCTTCTGTGAGGTTTTCAGATGTAAGACTTGCTGTATTAAATGTACATTTTTGTGGCTTACACAGGTTTTTAATAACAAAAAGAAAGCTCAGAATCAAACCCAGGGAGATTGCACAGGCCTCGGGTGGGACGGGAGATACAGACCACCAATGCTTCCCTGGGGGCTGCATCAGGTTGCCAGGGTTTTGAGGACTTGGTAACAGAAAATGTGCATGGATGCTTGTGCCCACCCACACACCTGTGTATTGCCTTGAATTTTTTTGTTTCCATCTCATTGTTGGTGTCTGAGCCAAACAAAACAATTCATTGTAGCCTTTTATTTTGAGTTGAGAATGAATTTCTACTGTTCAGATTTTTCTTTTTCTTCTAGCTGATTAGTGTTAATGTACTTTGAGAATTCTCCTGCCAAACCTTCCTTATTCAGATGCAATAAAAATGTAATTTAGAACTTGAATATTATTGGTATAACTTCTGTATTCAGTTTTAAAGGGTGTGATGTCACTGTAATCATACAACTATTTCTAGCAGATTTGGCCATTTTCATGGCAAACAGTTACAGAATAGTTCATTCTGCAATGTGCTTGAGTGTTCACTAAGAGAGGTCATTAAGATAAGGAAAAATGTTCAGTTTCTTTATTGCCAGCAATTAATTATAACATAATAATTCACTATACATGTATTATATACATTATACAAATAATGTATTTTTGACATAATTCAACATACAATTGGATATAACAAACATTCAATAAATGCCCAGGCCAAACAAACCAATAAATCAAATCACAGAACTGTTTGGTTTGGAAAACACCTTTAAGATCATCAAACCCAACCGTTCTCTAACCCTACCAAGTCTTGTGCTGAGCCATGTCCCTTAGCACCACATCTCAGCATCTTGTAAATACCTCTGGGGGTGGGAATTCGACACTTCCCCAGGAAGCCTGTTCCAATGTCTGAGAACTCTTCCCAATCTGAAACTCCTTTGGTGCAACTTCTGGCCATTTCATTTCATCCTATCACTAGTTAGGGCGAAGAGACTGAGACTACAATCTAAAACTACAAGAGAGCAAGACAGAGATTGTTACAGTTACTGGCCTAGATGGCCTTTGGAAGTCTCTTCCAAAACAAGCCATTCCATGATCATTATTACAGTTGTGCCCTGGAATGATAATAAATAACAACAAATACTGTGCACAGTTTTGGTTTCAGGGCTCTCAGCCCTCTTCTCCAACATGTCAAAGACATACAGGAGAACTGATACTTCAGCACAATTAGAAATATGCTTTTTTCCCCCTGTACAGAGTGGCTGCATGTCTTGCAGCACTAATGGTTTAAGGAGAGTATCACATGAAGGGGTTAAAAGAGAAAGGGTAGATATTCTGTGTTCCTAGTGGACGGAGCTGCCCATGGCATGTCTGGAGATCTGGAGAAAAATTTTGAGAGAAAAGTTTTGGAGAACATTTCAGGGATGGCATAGAACTTTTGAAATATCACAATTGATGTTTCTAAGCCTTACCCTGTTCATTACAAAAAAGAATACAGCAAAGAATATGATGAACGACTGAAACTTCTGTTTTCTGGAGGAAGTTACAGATACTGTTTGATGAAATTCTGTGGGAAAATGAGAAAATGGCTTTTAAAAGGCTGGCTCAGATGTTTCTCTTCACAGCACTGATCTAGAATCTGGGCCAAGCCACAGGTGAAGTCCTCTCCGAGTGTAGGCATGCTTCACATTTAGTTTAAGAAGTTTTCACCTCCTTATGTTGTCTTTTCCTACATCAGTGTCTGCTTTCTGACCTATCATTATTTTATTAAGCTTTTCTTTTTCTTTTCAACTTAGACTTCACACGAATGAAGGATATTACACATATCTATCTAATACTCATTTGCTGGAGAATTGGTTAAAAGTCACACTCTGTACCACATAAAAATAGCTGAGTACTGTGAGAGAAAGGTAGGAGATAAGTGTGAGCCAATACAGCTTCTAGACCAGTTGTGAAGATCTTGTATTTGTAACAAAGAAAACAAAACAAAAATACCACTTGGATCACTTCGATTTAATTTTGTGTGGGTTGTTTGTTTTTTTTGGTTTTTTTTTGGTTTTTTGTCCTGGTATTGATAGATTAAGAAATAAGGAGTTATTGCTTTTAATATTACCCTCCGGATTCTAAGCTTGCAGTGTGGTAAAGTCCAACCACTTATGAGGTTTGAAGCCTGAAGAAATGTCTACAATCATCAAGCCCATCATACAAATTGGTACTATCTAAGGATGTGAGTTCTGTCATCATATAGCAGCTGGAGGGATCAGAGCTTTAAAATCCCTTTGGTATTTGAGAAGATCTATGTTAGTCAAGCACAGAGTGCCATTACTGCTGTGTTCCACAAATCCTCTCTGGTTGAGCTCTTGCCCATGCCTGAGATCCCTCATTAACAGCACGGCCAAGTGCAGACAAGCTGCACTGCTGAGTGCAGGTAATGTTGGCAGACCGCGAGGCAAGCAGGTTAGAGCTGTTGGGCGGTTTTGGTAACAGAGAAATTAGGTTCCGATTCCTAGCGATGAGAAATGTTGGAAACAAGGCCAGTTTAAATGACAGGTTACAGGGCTGGTGATGGATGCCACTTGGTGAAATTGGGTAATGAGGAGGAGGGTTTCATCAGATGATGCAGCACTCACCACAGTGACTGAACACAGAGAGAAAAGGGCTTGACTTCCAAGTGAGTAGCCGAAGACAGTAAGCACAGGCAGTGTGTGAAGCTATTAAAGAGAAGTGCAAAGTGTGTGTAGCAGGTGCAAAGAGCAGTTTATTTTGGGAACAGAGAAGGTGAGAAAATTCATTTAGCAAATCCCAAAAACAATCCTGTGCTGTCAAGTAGGAAAAACTGATAAACACTTAGAGAAATTTGTACAAGTGTTTGCATGCAGTGCTGCAGGCACACTTAGATGCCTCCTCTTTAGCACAGATACAAAAATGTAAGTTGACCCAGTGTCAACCTCTACCAGGCTGTTAGAGATGGGAGAAGTGGTCAGCACTTCAGACTAGCATACTGAAATGCTTTGGTGTTTGTGGGCTTGTCTGTGAAATGTGACGTTCTTATTGCTTTGTACTCCTGACGTGTAGACACTTTCCATGTAAAGCTTAGGTTTGAACCATCTGCAGTTTTGAGAGTGCCTTCAAATCATCTTCCTTTTTTCATGTAATTGTGACCATTAAACACTGGATAGAGTCATGGCATAAAAAATGGCACAGGAGGAGGGCTGGCTCCTCCTTTCTTGTCCTTGTGCACAAAACATAACAATCATAGCTCAACTGGAGTGTCATCAATTTTTGGGCAAAAGGTTGGGAAGGAGAAATGCTCAAGTTTAGACAGATTCTAATGAAAAATGATACACCAAGAGCAATTTCTCCTCCATAATGAGGTAACTTTCAATTGCTATTGATCTCGGTTGTAGGTGTATCATGCAAGAGTTGTGTAAATAATGAGATTTAAAGCATTAAGTTCAACTGACATTTTCTCCCTTAAATTTAGCTGTAACTTGTCACCCTATTTATATACTTCACAAGGCACTCGGCAGCTTTACATGAGACTATTCCCAGCAGGAGATGACAGAAAGCTCCATCTTCCAAGCACTGTTTTAGTCAAATTGTGTGCACACACAAATCAGTGTTAGAAGTGCTTTTACATCAGATTTTCTTAATCATCCCTCAGCTGTTTTCAGTTGTGGGTAAGTTCACAGAAATGATGGTAGCTCCTCCTCATCTAGAGTGAGCACATTATGCCTATTAGTATTTTTTGAAGACCTGGTTTCCACAGTATCGATTAAGACTTGTGGTAAAACACCTACCCATTTCCTAAGGTGCTGTGTGGTTGCCAAGAAAATAAAATAGAGCACGCAGTAAAAGATTGCAGTCTGACTTGTAAATATTGCAAAGCTTTCTATTTTCTTGCTCATATTCACCTTTTAATGATCTATTGAAAGAAGTGATACTGAAGCCATCCTTGCTAATCAGGAGTCAGAAGATGTGGAAGGCTTGTAAGGTCTACACAGAGAACAATAGCAGTTGCAAGCAAATTTCCTACCACTCCTGGAAATACAGAGAATTAATATCCTGGAAAGGATTCTCACAGAACTGAGTCTTGAAGGACATAGACAAACCGGAAAATGAGCTTTGCATCTAATTGTGGTAATCAGGAAGAATCGAGTTTGCATAATACTTTATTAAGAATAGAGTTCCTAAAGGTAGTAGAAGAGAAGAGCTCCCTGAGAAACAGTGAAAATTAGAATCGTTAGGACAAAGTGGGAAAAGCAACTCTAAAGTACATGCAGATGAGAACAATGCAGAACAGAATACAAGTGGGAAGGTTTGGTGCAGACTTTTAACTATTGACTTTGGAGTATTCCAGAGGGAATTCTTACAGATAAAAGATAATGCCAAAGATCTATGGAAGCTGAAGGAGAAAAAATCAGGCTGTCTATTAAATTTGTAGTAAACAGCCATCATGCTAAACTCTAAAGAATGCAAGACAATGTGGTTTCTTTTTTCTTTTTTTTTTTTGTCAGAATGTATTTCCAGAGCATGTCCCAAGTGCCTTTTATAGGCACAGTGATCAAGGCAACTAACTGAAAATTACATTCAAATAGGACATGATATTTGGTCTGCTGATATCAGAATATGCAATAGATTAAGTAAAAGTCTACAAATGAAGGATTTGCTTTTGTATCTGAAAGGCTTAAATGAAAAGAAAACTTAGGCTGAGCAATGTGCACATTCTCAATGCTAAATTTTGCTTACAAAGACCAAAACAAATTTGAGGAGGTACACACAGACAAGTAGCACATTTAGCCTTTGCACTAGTAGCTAGTTCCATGAAGACTGTATTTGCAGAGCATGCAAAGTGAGTATGGACACAGCTGCATTGCTGTTCTCTGAACATGGAACATGTTCATAAGAATTGGAAGCCTTCCAGTAGCTGATTCTTTTTAGGTGCAAAACCCACAGCACAAATGTGAGGCAGTTGTCTTTAAGATATGCAGACCACAGCAGCTACTATCATATAGAAAGAATTCATAGATAGATTGGCTATTTGGAGAGAAAAAGGAGAACTCTACAGCTGCACAAGGACCCCAAGACATTATCATTTTAAAAGTTTCATATACCACAAGGAACTGAAACACTAAACTCCAGTAGGCTTTTCAGCATCTTAGGTGGCTTCTCCAGGTGCCAACACATTGCTTTAAGTGAAAGACCACTTTTCACATTCCTCTTGCCCCTTATTTCTTCCCAGCTGCCCTTCAAAATGTGACGTATTGGAAATGAGAATCACCCAGGATGGTGGCTTTGGACTGGTGTGATGTGAGCTTTGTACAGATCAGCACTGCTTTTGATCAGCAGTGAAGATTGAGCAATTCAATGGAGAATTAATAACCTCAGACTGAATTAGACCAAATTTCAGTTTTAGCATTTTATTTTGGAAATCCATTAACCTCAAAGCTGTTAATGTACTGAAATCTAAATATAAGAACAGAGTTCAAAGCTGTTAGAAATACTGAACTATGTCAGCAGGTTCTGTTAGTGTTGTAATAAAATATGAATTTGCCTAAAACATTTCCAGGCTGTCACCCTTGTGACAAGGAGGCCAAAGACTGAAATTCAGTGATTTAAAGCATCTTCCTGCTGTCTCCACCACTAGCACTCTCCTTTTTTAACCCATTGGTAGCACTCATACTTACCCTACAAATGTAACTGGGAGCAGCAGGAATGGAGTACTGTGGATCATATTTGGCAACTATGGAGAAACTGATGCAAAATCAGGATTAGGGAAGTTGACTTGAGCACATAAATGTGCAAGACAGTTCCATTTGGAAGCAAGAAATATTGTCTTCCAATACTTAGTGAACAGATACTAATAGTTGCTTTCAGAATCAGTCTGTCTCTTGTCTGCTGTGAAAGGACATTCCCACTAGAGCAACTGGGGAAGACTTCTGAAATGCCTTTAGGTTGGTCAAAATATCTTATGCCTCTATTACAGCAATCCATGGAATTCCTGAATCAGGCATTTGTATTAGTGTTAGATTGATTGTATCTTGTTTCTATTAAGAAGCTTGGAAGATATCTGAATTTGTAGAGAAAGAAACCACTTTAAAGTAAAACTTGCACGAGGTATGCCAATGGCACAGTAATGATAATGTCTTTGAGTCTTCATCACAACATTTCATTACGTTATTGAGGACTCGATACTGAAATCAGACCTCCTTTAAAAAATAGTGCAATTTTTACAGAGTTGTGCAATCTGGAAAAGTACATTTGATAGGTGTGAAGAAAAGGGCTACATGGCTGTGGTATCATGTCAGGCTGTTGGCCCACTGCATCTGGTTGATGTGCTAGTGCATCCTTAGGAACACACAGGACGCTGGGAGCCGTATGACTTCACTGTGCTTGCAGATTTCAGAGCTAACATGAGCAATTATTTTTGCTTCCTTTATGCCCTTCTTTGCTGTTCACAAAGGCTAGAACTTTTAATTCTCATTAAACTTTAGACAGAAAAAATCTGACTTGATGATGTGAGTTTTGGACCTGGGGTTTTATAGCTCAGTCTATTGCTCTTTCTCTGTTTCTAACCATTGAATAAAACGTGTGCTGAAGCGCAGAGATTTAATCTCTGTCACGTCAGATGCTAACCTTAGCTGGCTAGCTGATATGCATAGAGCCAGAATCTGCCTATAATAGCACCCAGGAGTTGGTGAATTAATCTAACCTGATGAAGTGTGTCTCCTCAGTGCATAAATCAGCTGGAGTAATGTCATTGATATGGAAGGAGGAGATGGAGAAAAAGAAATTTGAAATGAGCCACAGCTGAGAGAAACCTGCTAATGGATAGGGCCTTAATATTAACTGTGAGCAGTCAGTGGGAGTCAGTTTTGGCTGTTTGACTTCTTCAGGGCTCTGTGATATGTAGTGTTTTACTTGAAAAGTTGTGATGTATGCTGTAGGACAAGTGAGTCATGATCTTTTTCACCTCTGTGTGCAATGTGTGTGTTTGCAATAGCTCTTTAGCATCTCTCTTCTCAGTCACACCCATCCTGCCTTCAGTTGCCACTTCAGCGCATTTTGACGCGATCATAGGCGAACTGGAAGGATGAAAACTATCAATAATAAAATCAAGAGTTAAACACTTTAACAGTTTTAAAAGAAATACAATAAATGTGATTTGCTATGGGATTTACATTCTCAGTGATTTAAGCAAACCTGTCTAAACCAGACCCAAGCATTCTTCCTGCTAGGACATTGAGTACACTTCTGGTACTGCAAGGAGCATGCACAAAGAAAGGAGAGGCTGCAGAAGCCACCAGTCAGCTCTGCATCAGCTCTTGATGCTTTAAATAGTTAATGCCTTCCAGCAAATTTACTGTACTGCCAAAGCTGGGATAATGTGGATGCTTCCCTAATTCAGACCATCATTAGATGTTTATTAGTACAAAGCCATTATTGCTAACTATTACTTTAAGAATGAATGACCACACAGGACATAAAGTAATTTAATAAATGTAAAATTTCAGACTGTTTCCCACAGACAAAAATGGGCATTTTCTGAGACTCAAAGAGGTTTAATGGGTACAGGGAGAAGACAGTGTGCAATAAAGTGTGAAGCAAAACATTAACTGCAAATAAATAGAGGAATTTCTCCTCTGTTGTAATGGTTTCAGGCTTTTAAATGGCATAGCAGCCTGAATTCATACTGTAATAACAGGAGTGCGAGGTTCTCCGAAGCTCCCTCAAAGACTAAGTGGTGTTACAAAGGTGTAGTCCCACTGCAGATTTGTGCAGCATAAGCAACGCGTTAAAGGGGTGGGGGGGGGAAGAGAGGTTACTTTTTACATAGTGAATGAAGAAAGCAGAATTAAGACCTTTGGTCCTGGGTTTTCTCTCAAGTTCAGCAAGTACAAGTTGTCCAGGGAGGTTGTGGCTGCTCCCTCCCTGGAGGTGTTCAAGGCCAGATTGGACGAGTCCTTGAGTGACCTGTACTAGTAGGAGGTGTTGGAACTAGATGATCCTTGAGGTCCCTTCCAACCTTACCATTCTATAATAAGTAAAGAGTTCTCCTGATGGTATGAGCATCTGCAGGCCCAAACCAGCTGGGAACAAGAGTTCATCGGCAGCTGTGGATTGCAAAATAAAGTTATGTTGTTTAAAAAAGGTGACTTGACCAAGATGAAACGGTTTGTCAGGGCGGTCAGGAGGAAGAGAAGGAATGTGGAGGGGGTTGACCTAGACTCAGTACCAGGTACCCACCCAGCTGCTGTCTCCCTCTTTAGCAGCATAGTGGGAGAAAGCAAAACATCAGAATCTCATGGGTCTAGATAAAGGGAGATTGCTCATCAGGCACTGTTGAGGCAAAAGAGACACCTGGGGCGGCTGCTCCTCAGTCTCTCCATGGCTGCAAGGGAGTCTTCACTCTGGGGCCGCAGTGCCTCCTGCCCTCCTCCTTCCCTGCCCTCACCATGCCCAGGCCATTCCTCACCCCTGCCCTCCTGCCCACAGCCTTTGCCCTCCCTCAGACACTCTCCCCTGGGCATCACCAACTCCCCTGATGGGCTCAGCTGTGGCCTGTGCTGGGACCGGCTAGAACCGGCTGTGTCCGGCTGGGGGCAGCCCCCGGCTGTGCTGACAGGCTGCTGCCCGGAGCCCCTCAGGCTGCTGCCCGGAGCCCCTCAGGCTGCTGCCCGGAGCCCCTCAGGCTGCTGCCCGGAGCCCCTCAGGCTGCTGCCCGGAGCCCCTCAGGCTGCTGCCCGGAGCCCCTCAGGCTGCTGCCCGGAGCCCCTCAGGCTGCTGCCCGGAGCCCCTCAGGCTGCTGCCCGGAGCCCCTCAGGCTGCTGCCCGGAGCCCCTCAGGCTGCTGCCCGGAGCCCCTCAGGCTGCTGCCCGGAGCCCCTCAGGCTGCTGCCCGGAGCCCCTCAGGCTGCTGCCCGGAGCCCCTCAGGCTGCTGCCCGGAGCCCCTCAGGCTGCTGCCCGGAGCCCCTCAGGCTGCGCTGGACAAACAGAAGTAAGTTTAAAACTCTTGTGTGCAATTCTGCTGCCAGCACAACTCCTCTCATGCTAAACCTGCTTCAGGAACTGAAGCCTGCAAAGAGGCACAAACTGTAAAATGGCTTTGGAGTTACAGAGTTGTTTGTTTTCTTGCTTACAGTTGTTGAGGCTTTTCCATGCTGGTCCTGGGCCATGTGCATTCAGGACCTGAGAGCACTGGCAAAAGCTAACCCGGCCAGCAGAAATGAGAATTCACTGAGCAAAAGAGCAACTGCAGCACCATAATGTTTGTGTGAGTGCAGGGTGCGAGGGCAGCTGCTGGGGGTTGGCAGACCTGACAGAGCTTTCCCTCCATCTCTGCACCCTTTGTAGCAGAGGTAGACTCCCCTGATTGCAAGAAGCAGCTGTAGGTTATCATGCTTCATCTCCTCTTCTTTAATCTCTGTATAAAGATGATTAATTTCAAGCTTTTTCAAATCTCCAGCATTGACCATGCAGGGTGGTAGGAAATCAAAATGATCTCCAGAAGCTGCTGCTCACATACTCCAGAATTTTACTCTTTCTTTTTTTTTCTTTTCCTGGTAGGTTTGCGGCAGAAATCAGCCAAATGATATTAGCTATGCTTTAAATTCTGATTTCCACACTTCTGTCGTCCTGTACCTCACTCCTTTTCTCATCTCGCCACCTAACTACCTCAGAATTTAGCTGCAGCAAATCTGAAATACCAGCAAGTAAAGGGGAAGGGAAAGAGAGGAAACTATCAGGAGGCTATGAATTTGTGCTTCCCGGGTTCAGAAAGTTTCCTGGGCTTTGGTGGAGTCCAGTTGTTAGATACCAGTACACTGCACAGCCTTCCTCACTGGCCATCAGTAGTTACTGCTCCTTGACAATACAGTGGTGAAAATGAATCATAGAATCAGCCAGGCTGAAAGAGACCTCCAAGCTCTTTCAGCCCAACCTATTACCCAGCCATAGCCAATCAACTAGACCATGGCACTAAGTGCCTCATCCAGGCTTTGCTTGACCACCATCTGGGGGCAGATGTTGGTGGGTTGGAGGGCAGAAGGGCTCTGCAGCAGGACCTCGAGCGCCTGGACAGATGGGCAGAGCCCAAGGGGATGGCTTTCAACAAATCCAAGTGCTGGGGGCTGCACTTTGGCCACAACAACCCCATGCAGAGCTACAGGCTGGGGTCGGAGTGGCTGGAGAGCAGCCAAACAGAAAGGGATCTGGGGGTGCTGATTGACACCCACCTAAACATGAGCCAGCAGTGTGCCCAGGTGGCCAAGAAGGCCAATGGCATCCTGGCCTGCATCAGGAATAGTGTGGCCAGCAGGAGCAGGGAGGTCATTCTCCCCCTGTACTCTGCACTGGTTAGGCCACACCTTGAGTACTGTGTCCAGTTCTGGGCCCCTCAATTTAAGAAGGACATTGAGGTGCTTGAGCGTGTCCAGAGAAGGGCAACGAGGCTGGTGAGAGGCCTCGAGCACAAGCCCTATGAGGAGAGGCTGAGGGAGCTGGGATTGTTTAGCCTGGTGAAGAGGAGGCTCAGGGGAGACCTTCTTGCTGTCTACAACTACCTGAAGGGTGGTTGTGGCCAGCAGGAGGTTGCTTTCTTCTCTCAGGCAACCAGCACCAGAACAAGAGGACACAGTCTCAAGCTGTGCCAGGGGAAGTTTAGGCTGGAGGTGAGGAGAAAGTTCTTCACTGAGAGAGTCATTCCCCACTGGAATGGGCTGCCCAGGGAGGTGGTGGAGTCACCGTCCCTGGAGGTGTTCAAGGTGGATTTGGACGTGGCACTTGGTGCCATGGTCTAGTCTCGAGGTCTGTGGTAGTGGATTGGACTTGATGATCTTTGAGGTCTCTTCCAACCTTGGTGATACTGTGATACCTCCAGGCACCAGGTTCTGCTTTCCCAAAAGGATTCATAAAGCTATCTCCACCATCAGGGTGCCACATGAAACTGCTTTCCCCACACACAACTTGATTCAGGTAATGTGTTTCTGTATAATTCTAGCCAAATCTGTTGGCATAAAACTTATGAGCCTAGCTTAGTGTCTGTCAGCTGAGACAGCTTTGGTGTTGTGGAGCTACTAAGAATGACTTTGAAATTTTGGGGTGGTTGTGGCTGCTTGGGGAGAAATGAGGCCTGGCGCACAAAAAGACCCTCTTATTTTTGAAACCATTTGGAGAATTTTCTGAAAGCATAGGCAAAAAGTTAGCACAGCAGACTTGTCCTCTGCAGTGGAAAAAAGAATAGTATGATTGAATATTCGAGAGAGACAGGGATCTGCTGGAGACAGTCCAACAGAGAGCTGTGAGGAGGATTGCAGGACTTGAACAACTCCCCTATGAAGAAAGACTGAGAGGCCGGGGGCTGGTTAAATTGAATATTATGAAAAAAGGTCTGTCTTGGGAGAGTGGTGAGGCACTGGAACAGGGAGGCGATTGAGTCACCATCCCTGGTCGTGGTAGTTGGGCTACAGTTGGACTTGATCTTAAAGGTCTTTTCCAGCTTTAGTGATTCTATGATTTCTCATATGCTATCTCCCACCCATGTTTTTCCATCTGTGTAACCCTTTATTCTTGATGAGATTTATTCTTGTCTTCGAAGTTGCCATCTTTCGTGGGGGAGGGAGGGGAATCTCCATCTAAAAAAAAAAAAATAGCGGTATAATAAAGAAGGTTACCATCTGCCTCTAGCTGTTAGACTTCCACAGAATATAGTAGCTGTCCAAATTTACAGACTAGCTACAGTTTTCACAGATAACTTTCTCCCAGATATTGTATTTGAGAGACAGAAGTTATCATTTTTTCATATCTAAATTCATGTATTTTAATCTTAAGTGTCACATTCATGCATTCTAATCTTAAGTGTCTTCCTATCTCCATCTTTAATAAGATCTACCCTTCAAAACTCCAGCTTCTCGGTTTCACGATAATGTTTTCCTACAATGATGTATAAAGGAATCACAGCTTGTGGCCCAGATAATCAAATTGCAGAGTTTTCTTCCCTCTGAGTGCTCTAAATACTCTTGAAGTTTATGCTCAACAAACATTAGCTCCAAATCTTGGAGCATTTACACCCTTGTAAAGATCATGTCACTCAATTTAATGCTAGATCTTTTGTAGATTACCGTGTGGGATTATCTGTATTTTGCAACAATTGCTATCAAATGCTTATGAAGAAAGGATAAAATCATTACAGATACCTTTAGAAAAGTTCAGTGGAAATATTTATGGAGGATTAAATCTTCACAAAGAAACAAAATAGCCTTTTTTTTTTTTTTTTTAATACTGTAAATAAGCCAGAATGGAGTTTAGTTTAATATAAACTGTGATCCCTTTTGTGTACGGTGAGCTCTGTTTGAAAAGAGCTGCTGAAACTAAACAGTATTTGTGGGAATCCAAACTGTATTTATAAGGTGAGAGAACAAATGTGATTTTCCTTTTTTTTTTTTTTTTTTTTTTCCCCCCTCTGGGGATAACCAGAATCAGTAGTATTGGGAGTGGATTTAATATCATATTTTGCTGTTTGCTTTGTTTCTCAAGTTCTGTGTGCTTTTCAAATTAAGGAAACATAACATAAATTTGTAAATTATTTTTGTTTTGACCAGAAGAACCTCATAAAAATGATCTTGCTTTGCTTCATTACAACACCTGCTTGCAATAAGATGGAATCTTATCTGTTCCTGTAATAAAATGCTGTGGTAGAGCTGTGCTCTTAATTATCCTGCTAAATAATGGGACACATTTAAAGCCTTTCCACTCCATCTCCTGGTGCTCATTAGTGTCATTTGTGAGTTATTTGTCTGCCAGTTTTTGCTTTTCAAAAAAAAAAAAAAAAAAGACAAGAAAAATGGTTTAATGCATATTCTGATATGAAATGAATGCATAATTAATAGTTCTTCCTGTTTCAGAATTTACTTTTTAATAACAGAAGGCATGTCATGGCTTAGTGAAAGCCAGCACACTGATGAGTGCTGATATTTCAATGTATCTTATTGCTGAGGCAAAAACAAGTGTCTTGACACAGCAGTTTCAATAGATTAAACAGTAACAATGAGATCGTGGCTTTGAAACTCCTCCTGTTCACTTGGCACATGGAACAAATGAAGCAGTTTTCAGTTATGATCGATTTCCATGTGCATAGTCTGATAGCTGATACAGAGAGAGTAACTTAGGGAGGTGTACAATGAGTTGAATATCTTAGCTATTAGTCCCCAGCATAAGAAGGACATGTAGCTGTTGGAGGGAGTCCAGAGGAGGTCACAAAGATGATCCAAGGGCTAGAACACCTCTGCGATGAGGACAGGCTGAGGGAGCTGGGGGGGTGCAGCCTGGAGAAAAGGCTCCAGGGGGGACCTTAAAGCTGCCTTGCAGTACTTGAAGGGATCCTACAGGAAGGCTGCAGAGGGATTTCTTATGAGGATGTCTAGAAAGAGGACAAGGGAGAATAGTTTGAAGCTAAAGGAGAGCAGGGTTGGACTGCAGCTTAGGAAGAAGTTCTTCAGTAGGAGGCTGTTGGGACTCTGGAGGAAGTCGCTTAGGAAGGCTGTGGATACCTTCCCTTCCTGGGGGTGTTGAAGTCCAGGCTGATGAGGCCTTGAGCAGCTGAGTCTAGTTGAGAGGTGTCCCTGCCCATGGCAGTGAGATTGGAGTACATGATCTCTGACATCTCTTCCAACCTGAGCCATTGGATGATTCTGTGAATTCTTAGGCTTGTGATGGTTGGTGAGTAACAGGAGGATTTCATGCTACTAGATATTTCACTGCTGAGTATTCTAAAAGTACATCCTTCTGGCTTAGTGTAAATGGGAATATTAAGCTATTGATGACACTATTGCAGTGGGGTAGCAGTTGTTGGGGTGCCACAGTGCAGAGCCTGGATGGCACAGCAGAGCCTAGATGTCTAGCACCAACTACTGCATTGTCAACACTTGTCCCATATCAGAAAGGGCCACTCGCTGTCAGGGGCAGGCAGTCCTCTGTACTCCTTCACACAGCAACAATGGATGTAGTATGAGAAATGGGACTAACCTGTGACCTTGTTAGAGACACAGCATCAGAGGATGCAGCTGCTTAAAGAAAGGCTGATGATTTATGTTTCAATAGGTACCGAGATCTAGGCTGCTACCTTCTTCCTTGCAGTTCCAACAGGACAAAAGGGCAGTACCACTTCCACTGACAGCACTGCTACAAATTCAGTCTCCTGTAGATACTTAAAGGGCTTTGTTACATGATATAGTTTATATTGCTTTATTCTGCATAAAATACAGGTTTGTGTTTTACAGCAACCAGAGAGTTTGGGTTTGTTGTTTTTAACCCCCCCCCCCCACCAATGAATAGGAAGGGAAGTAGACAAGTAAGAGAGGAAACAACTCAATATGGAAGGCAGATGATGGAATTGCTAGAGGGTGATTGGCCTTTGAGAATTTTTTTTTTCTTCCTCTCTGGTCATTCCAAAGGTGAGAAAAAATAACCCTTGTGACATGCTAAATCAGTGCTAGTGAGTGCAAAATGGGGAACTTAATGAATGACAAGCTCAACTGACCATTGAACTAACTGCAGGTTCCACAGTGACCTGTACCAGCTGGCACTTCCAAAAAAATTTCCTCTGTACAATTTGGGGAATTAGCACAAGCCTGAGGCCATTCCCAAAAATCAGACTGAATACGATCACATAGAGGAGCAGTAAGGTGAAAAACTCTTCTGGTCAGGCCATGCCATTTAACCTCAAGGCTGGACAGCATTTCCTGGCACTGGATAATTTACTGGAACAGACATCACAGAGGGAATCTTCCCCAGAGCACACTGCAAGCTCATTGATTACATTCAGTATAACTAATGCCCAACAACAAAGTGAACAATAAAGATATTCCAAAGCAGAGAAAGTGATTTCACGTCTGCCTAGTCCCAAGAAATATCTGTAAAGTTTGCAAGAGGCAGTAGAGCCAGTGATGCAGATTAAGCAATAGGATCTTGATTTTGGGAAAGTAACCTGGTGTAAAACTGACATCAGGCTATGAATTCTTATAATTACCACTTGTCTGCTTAATGAATATAAGATAACTGCAACTAATTAGGAGTCTGAAAGGAAAAGAAGATGTGTGTACAAACATTACAAGAAAGATTAAAAGTCTGTTTATATGCTGTTGTTTTTGAGGGTAGAATTTCAGTACAAGAGATTGATAAAGCTGTCTTCTGTAACCAGCATATCTGACCTGCAGTTATCTGATTATATATCTAAAAAGATACTGTAAATAAATCCAATCAGAAAACAAAATGCCATAGCCCTGGAGATACAAATTGATAGTGTGACATGCTACAGAAGCATTTATTTGTTATTTGAATCTCCCCATCAGCATTATGCTTTCAGATTGTTGATTTAGTAGAGCACTAACCTTTGAAAGAGGATGTGATGTGGAATTGCTTAAGAAATTGATTTAGATGCTTTGATATCTCCAGTGATCTAATAACAGGTATTCCTAATGAAACAAATTGGTTATGTTTATGTGAATTTATCCCATTAAGAAATGCAGTTTTGAGTTAGGGTTTTTTTCATACCAACTGATCAAGTTAATGAGAGAAATAAACTCGCAAACACATCAAAGGCATTTCACCTTAAAGCAATAAAACCAAATAGAGATGCTGAAAACACTATGTGAGTGATTTTTTTTTTTTTGTTGTTGTTGTTGTTTGTTTGTTTTTTTTCCCTCTCATGGAAATGAGAAGTGCCTGTCTGAAATAAGTCCTGGATGCATTATTTGCAATATTTATATAGGTATTAATAATACAGGCTCCAATACTGATATATGAGGCAGTAACACCGTTGATGCCCATGAAGCATGTCATGCTAAAATTAGTCAGATGAATAAAAATGAGCCCCAGACTTAGTAATTACACAACACATGAAAGCTATAAATAAATCTAAACCCTTGGAAACATTGATTAGATGAAAGCATATAATGCATAAAGTCCAAATTAGTAAGAATTATCCTAGATCTAATGCATTTGCTTCACAGTTTAAGCTTCACTCCTGTATTGGAACTCTGTCACCTTCTGAAAAAAAAATTAATAAATTATTCAAATTGACTAATAAATAGGCTAAGAATGAACAGGAGTAACAGCATAGAATTGATTTCACTGCACAATTAGAAAAATAATTGATTTGATTTAGAAAAAGAAGTGGGCGAAATAAGTGATCTGAAACTATACAGACTGTATTGACTTCTGACTGTATTGCACCTATAAAGAGAGTCAGAAATTAGCAAATTAAATATTGCAATCACAGGCTTGGTAACCTTAGATATTTTTTTTCCACCAGATATTTCCTCCCCATCTCTCTGGAATTTCTTCTCTTCCTTAAACATTCTTATTGAGCTGTAAGTCCCTCTACCTGGAAAACCATCACAAAGATGTCTCTTTAAAAAAGATGTCTTCACTGGTTAAAAAAAAAAAATCACAAAGATGTCCATTTATAAAACTATTTTAAACAAATGTAATACACTGCTCTGCGAAGGCATAGATGCATAAGACACAAATTACCACCGTGTGGAGCACACCTGATTATTTTCTCTGCTGTTCCAACAGCTCAAGTGACACTGGAGGAGTAAAATGAAAGAGGTTTTGTCAGCACTTAACTTTAGATGGAAAATGCAGTAGAAATTAGCTAGAAAAAAAGTGATACCCAGCATTATGCAAAACAGAGCTGACACCTCTCACAGTATGCACTAAAACTCTGCCATTCCTATGTTTTGACCATCCAGTCTCATACCCAGAGGCACTGAGTACCCAACACGGTCTAGGAATGAGGCTTTGGAGCTGGGTTATGTGTGCAAGGACTTTGTTACTCATCTCATTCTTGCAAGTAGTCCATAGATTAGCCTGGAATTATTTGAGTATCAGATCATATCAGAGTCAGCCATTTATTTTCTGCTTGTCCTGCATGATTTGATTTCCAGCCAAGTGTAAGTGGCCAGCTGTAACACAGTTTTAAAATGAGGCACTTAATGAATGTTTAGTGTTAATATAGTTATTTATCTGTTCTATCTGTTTTATTGCAGTTGATAGGAAAATAATACTGTGTGTTGTTGGAAAAGGGTAACTGGGATGTGATTTTATGTTTCTAATGAACAATATTCAATTCAGCAAGTGGGAGTTATTGTTTTAGAACAATGAATTCCTAAAAAGTAAAGAAAAACCGGAGGCAAAAACCCGACAATTAAATCTTCAAAGGGCCATCAAGTAGAGTTTGGTGTCAGATACACAGAATTATACACCGCAAAATACCAATAAATAAAAGCACAAAGCAATAAAAAGATAACTCTGCAATTCTAATTGTTTATTTATTTCATTTTGTGTAAGACAGAATGCACATTTAGAATACATATATCGACTCACTCTACTGCAAAATAAAACACTAGGAACATCTGAATGTAAAGGGGAAAAAAGGAATAATCAACATTTTTAATTTCCAAGTGCCATATTACGTGTAAACAAAAGCATATGAATGTGACTATAAAACCAGGGCAATGCAGTTCTTCATGAAAATATCTGCTTCATGCAGGAGAGACTCATCTTGCTGCAAAAGCTTACTGAGGGCCTAAGAAATAAGTAGCCAGATCTTGTCTGTCTGTCCCAGGTGAGCAGCCCTATATGAACAAGACAGATATAAGAAGTCCAAAAGATCTTTTTAAAGCCTTTCACAGCATAAGCTATAATTGAATATGTCAGCTACTACCTATTAGCTTTTCACTGCTGTCCAATCAAAATAATTTCTGCTCCTGATGCAATTCTTGTTCAAGTCGTTGCCAAAACAACTTCTAAAAAACAAATATACCTACTCTTAGGGTCATCTGCCCAAGTGTTTTATCCAACAGTTTAGGCTGGAGATGCAAATGGTCTCTGCATGCTGAGTGTCTGACTGTATTAGCTCAAATTCGAAAGCCCTTGCTCAGGCTCTGTAGCATTCCCAGCACTCAAGGGGTATGCAGAAAGATCCATTATTTGCCTGCAGTGTGCTCTATGATTGTACCCTGAATAATTCTTTTCAGTATTTATGATGGGGACAGCTCACCCTGTGCATTCTTTGAACCTTAAAAAAAAATAAAAGAAGAACAGGATGTCAAAGATGGAAAAGGCAAAAAGAGGGGTAGACAAAACTGGGATGACAAAACTGACAGTAGACTTTATTTTGGAAATATAGATCAGAGGATATCAAGAGGCACCAGAGGAAGTGATGGAGAGATAACCTTTTGGTTTCTGGAAGAGTAATTTTGGTGTGATTTAGGGAGGTGATAATATTTGCTGACATCATGTGGTTGCTTTCATCTTGCAGTTGTTTCAATTGAGACGTTACTGTGATGTTCTAAATTAAAAGCTATTTTTTTGTGAGGCAAGGAGAAATGTAATCAATAGAGATTAATTTAGAGCAGCTGCTATTCAGTAAGTAGGAACAGTTTCATCACTGAAGAATTTTAAATCCAGCTTTTATAACATAACCTGCAGTGCATTTGAATATATTCCCTGGTCTCCGCAGTGCTGTAATTCTGCTAAGCTCAATGAAATTTATCTTGTACAAGACAATGTACCGTAGATCTTCACTTGTTTATTTCTCAGAAGCTTCTTTTTTGTTGAAGCATAGGTCATGTAAAGCCATTAAACCTTCCCATACAGGTAAGAAATATGAAATGTGGAGAATACTGCACACCACACTCCAAATGAATCAGGAGAGGTGCTTCTGTCACTATGATTCACCAGAAAGATTCGGCATTCAATAGCCTTCACCCTCACTTCATGGGCTGGGCTTGGCATACAACGTACAAACACAGTATTCAGGCAAGGTTACCTGAAGGTTCTCCCTCTCCCAGTACACTTTACAGAGATAAAAAATCAGAAATAATCCACACCTCTAAGGTGTGAATATTGTTTATGGACCAGTAAATTTGAACGGATCGTTTTGACGTCGTTGGGAGCCTACAATATGAAAGATGTCAACGACTGAACTATACAAGGCATTTGGGCATCTCGTTGCCATTCAAAATATATTTTGCAGAGGTTTCTAAGTGCCTCTGTGGAAGTGTGTGCCAGTGCACAGCTCCCATTTAATTCAACAGCACCCAGGCGATTTCCAAGACTAAGCATCTCGGAATAACAGAGGTGGTGTTTCATCCTCTGCGTTGTAGTCAAAAATCAGAATGATGACACAGGACTGAATCCTCATCTAGTTGTATTTACAGTTGTGCTGAGCTGTCTCTGTAACTCACAGGAGGAGTTAATTTAGAGCAGCTGCTATTCAGTAAGTAGGAACAGTTTCATCACTGAAGAACTTTAATTGGTGAGACCCTGGAAAAGGTTGCCCAGGGATGTGGTGGAAGCCTTATCCCTGGAGGTGTTTAAGGCCAGGCTGGATGAGGCTCTGGACAGCCTGATCTAGTGTGAGGTGTCCCTGCCCATTGCAGGGGGGTTGGAACTGGATGATCCTTGTGGTTTCTTCCAACCCTGACTGATTCTATGATTCTATAAATAGTTCAAGTGCTATAAATGATAGCAATGAGGGTGGCTGATTTGCCAGCGGGATGGAGTATCGATTATGGGCACATTAAGTGTAACAACAGTGGTATGTCCCTCTGTCATTCTCTTGCATTTCCTTTCTATGATGGGTTTCTCCTGTGGCAACACTTGTGCTACTGAGTGGATGTTATTGAGATGACTCTGTTCTGAATGTCAAGCAAAGTACTTTCTAAGAATGTGGATCATGTTTAATTGGTGTAAATGAGAAGCAAACTCATTTGGACTCATAAATCAGAAGTAGATTGTTCACTGAGAAATTACACATTGGTAAAGTAGTGTCAAAGGTGATGAGGGGGCTGGAGCATCTCTGATGAGGAAAGGCTGAGACCTGGCACTATTTAGTCCGGGCAAGAGAATGCTTAGAGAACATCATCTCAATGATTATCAATGTTTAAAGAGGGGAGAGGGGGAAGTGGATGTCAAGAGGATGAGCCCAACTGTTTTCAGTGATGCTCAGCTACAGGACAAAGGGCAACAGGCACCAACACTGCAAGGAAACTTTCTTGTGTGGGTGCCAGAATGCTGGAAAAGGCTGCCCAGAGAGGCTGTGAAGTCTCTGGAGAGATTTAAAACCTGCCTGAATACGATCCTGGGCAGCCTGCTCTGGGTAAACTCCTTCAGCAAAGCATGAGTAGTAGCCATTAATTTTTTTTAATTTTTATTTTTTTAAATTTTAAAAAATTAACATTTAAAATTGTAGGCAAACTTACATTCAACTCTCTTGCAGTCTATTTATCTACTGCTATTTATATTATTCCATTATGTTGTTATAAATGTCTGACTTCTAGAAGCTGTACAGACAGTATGAAGTTTTCACTGTCAAATCAGTATATATGTTACATATATATCTTGCTTTTACTCAATGTGCTGTTACAATTCTTTCTATAAATATGTTTTAAATGTCTGTTTATTATTTTGCCAAAAATCTCATCAGCTGAGAAATGTTGCCAGAAATCTCATCTCTGCAAATGCTGGGTGTTGTAGAGCTCTAACTCACAATAGCTAGATGGCTGTGAGTTCTGGATACTCAGCACAGGGCCACTTGATATCTTACTAAACACCCACATTCTGGGGTTTGGTTTGGTTTTTTTTTTTTTTTTCCTGTACTGGCAATTTGAATATCAAAACAACCCTTCAAAGTAGATTAAGAAACAATTCAACTCCCTAGTATTAATAGGCATGAAATTGGATAATTTGGATTTAATTACATAGCTAAGTTTTCTTTCACAGTTTCACACTTCGAGCAGCACCTGTTCAGATTAAAATTCACCACTTCTTTTAGTTCAAAATGTTAGTCAGATCTTTTTTAGAAGAAAACTAAGGATGTAGTTATTTGGGATGCTTAGGGAGAGTCTGAAGATATAGAAAATGGTTTGGACAAAACCAATTTATTGCAGCTGTGGAAATATAAAATCCACTTTACTACAAATGCAATCTGTGGAAGGATATTGGCTAGCAGTAGATTGGCATGAAATTCCCAACTGAAGCGGAGAGGAGAAAGTAATTTTATGTATCTCCCTTATGTGTATGTGTAATGTTATGACCATTTTAGACTTACATTTGCAAATGAGTTGTTATAAAGTAAGTAGGCAGCTGAAGGAGGATGTGTTCATACAGTAGGAAGTAATTTATGTCACAAAGTTAGGAAATTGTATAGTTTTTTTTCTTGTAGTAACATATCTGCTAAAAACTTGTGATTCAACTGCATGTCAGTGGTGTGATCCTAGGGGCACTCAGTCAAGAGTACACTAAATGCAATCCCTGTTTTCTTATTATGATCTCAGGCAGTGGGATTATTCTGCTCCATTGTTCCAGCAGCACCTATGGAGAGCTGAAGGTGAGTCAAGGCACTGAGGAACAGAGGAGATTAATTGTTCAAGTAGATGTGTAAAATGTAGAGGGGAGAAAAGATAGCAGCACAATCTTTCAGTGCAACTGTACAGAAAACAAAACAATGCTAAAAAGACAATGGAAGATTGCTGAATCCTACATAGTGTCTGTCAAATCAACAGCCTTTATCCTTGCAACCAAAGTGAAAGCTGCAGGAATGAAGGTACTGAGAGTTTCAGAGCATCCAAAGCATGCCTGGTTCACTCTGGCTATAACGCAGAGTTTGGATGGTGTAGTGGGTAAAGATGTTGGAACAAATGTTGCAGTCGTTCAGAAAGCAATTAGATACCATCCTAGGGGAACATATCTATTATGAAGGCCAATCCTCTTTAGGCTGAATGGCCTTTTCTCATATTCAAGATGTTTTATTCGCACTGTTGGTTTATTTTTTCCACAGAAGGTACTCTGTTGCTTTGCGCTCTCAGACAAAATTAGTAAATGCCAGATCAAATTATGGAGGTTTTGGTGATTTTTAGAAAGGCTTTATTATATTCTCTTGTTCTTTTCAATACTTTTTATTAAACTGTCTTTTTAGAGAAATGATTCAAAGCCTGCAAGTTTTTATAGAAGTAAAATAAATAAAGAAATGCAGAATGAATAAAATTGTCACCTGTCTGGGACAGCTGATACCATGTTCTGTCTATGCTGTTTGTTCTGGGAGTGATCCAGGTTATTTCTCTCATAAGAAATTTTACCCTGAGATCAGAGGCTTGATAGTACCAACCCCAAAGCTGAATCTTTCAGTTTAGAGTAAAAAGCTCAGTGCAGCTTCTGAGATACCTACTTACAGCAATTTGTAGATGGCTGGTGAGGCATTTTAATTTTAACTTTATTTTTAGGCTATTCATTTGTTTCATTTGGCTATTTTGTCAAAGCAAAACAGAAGTTTTAAGATCTGAATTCATTCTTAGAACTAAACAAGTTTAGATTCAAAAAATAATAGGAAAGCAAGAGATTGCAACAAAACTTGAGATTACTCTTCCAATAAAATTCCTCCACAGCTACTCCAGCAATTAAGTTAGCTAAGGAAGTGTCCTGGCTTGAGCTGGAACAGAGCTGGTTCTGGTCAGTGACTGGTGTTCCAGTCTCTTCCAGGTAACTGCACTATCTGAAGTTAGTGGCATGGTTTTGCAGTCAGTGTATGCTTCTAGTGCTGGTGACACTTGGTGTTTACAGTCAGTACCAAGGACTGGTGTGCAGACCAAGGCCACTGCTCAATCCTGTGTGCCACCTTGGGGGTGCAGAGCAAAAGTGTCTGCTTCTGGATTAACGAGCTTTACAAAATTTTACTAACTGGGACCAAGAGGGATGAAGAGGAAGGTGAAGAAAGATAACAGCAGAAATCTATGGATTTACCTTATTTTATATTTAACATTTTAGAAAATCAATTTTTAAAGCATAAAGCAATTTGTGGCATTTGTTTGGAAGAAACCACATGAAGAGTTTGCCTGTACACTTCATACAAGAAGTTTAGATTTTATTTTTTTTTCCTAAGAAATGTTTAAATATGTTACTTAGCTATATATTCATACTAAATAATCTTTGGCACTGAATTATATAAGTGCATAAAAATGCCACTTATAGTCTACTATAGACATAAGAAACACTGTTTTGACCATTAAATATATATACACATATCTTAGCTTCTCTTGAGAATCTTGCTACTGCTGTGAGATAGTGAGTCTTGTCATTGCCTAACTAGGAAGTAAAGCTCTGTGTATCAGTATGAAGTGTCTAATGAAATTAGAAACATCTGTTCTTGCAGCTTGTTGCTCCTCCCTTGAGGGGAGAGAGGGAGCGGGATGAATGAGAGAACAAAGGAAATGCATAGCAGAACAGATTTGGGAGCGAGCAGAGAGCTCTCTGAAGCCTCTTGCTTTCATTTGACTTGTCCTCCAGCCAGAACTCTTCCCTGTGAGAGAGGAGCAGGCAAAGAAAAGATATAATGGTCTCACAGCACAAGCAGTCCTTGAAAGGCCTTTTGCTGATATGCTGATTTGTCCGTGGAAGTTTCCTATGGCCTGCTGTGAAGGAAATTTCATTGCAGAGGCACTGAACGCTATTTTAGCCTCTGCAGAGAGTGGCACCAAGCTTCCTGCTGAGTTGACAGGCGTTTTCCTATCCTTCATTTGCTCCTGTTTCGGAGACATCCAAATTAGGCCCCTCTCGTGTGATAATAGCTGCTTCTGTGAGTGCTGCGTGGTCTGCAGCTGCTGGCTGGGACGAGCTGGCTTCACCTCAGTGCAGATGAGCTATTGGTAATAGCAGGCTGCTTTATGCAAGCAAGTCCCTTGAAAGACGTCCATGCAGGAGTGGTTTCTTCAGCTAGGTGGTACCACTCAGAGTACACATTGGCTACATCTCCATCACTCCTCAGATTTCTCATATTGCACAAAAGCTGCCGTCCTTTGCCAGGCTCTTCTATCAGTAGTGGGGTACCTTCAGTTCTCAAGAACAGCCATGGAAGCCCTTCTGGGGGAATCTGTGGGGTATAGCCCAAACCCTAGGCTATGAAAGACATGGGCTGTCAGGCTAAAGTAGGTGATGTTCACATTCTGTTCCTTGCAAAATTTTAGTTCTTTAGTTTCAAGGCCAGGTTGGATGAGGCCTTGGGTGACCTGTACTAGTGGGAGGTGTCCCTAGCTATGGCAGGGGGTTGAAACTACCTAAACCATTCTATGATTCTCGCTTCCTTTCCTTGGAATCCTGATTACAGTCAATACCCTAACTGATTCATTCAGGCCCTCCCTCTTATTAAATCAAGTATTGTTTTGAAAGCACTTTTTTTTAAAAGAAGAGATTTAACATATGATGCTGCTGTGTTCATTTGTACTGATTAACAAATACTGCTTAGTGAAAGAGGATTTACAAATTAATTTACTGTGATGAATAGGAAGCTACAATTCAGTACATGCTGCAGGATGCCTTGAAAAATGTAATTATATTAAATGCAGAGAGTACAGCTCATCATACATTATACATGGAGATGTGACAAAATCATCAAGCCCACTTTTACAACCACCTATAAAGCAAAATGCTTGATTCTCAGGAATTCCAAAGTGACAAAATATTTCAAATCAAACTGATCAAACAACTCGTTTGTACAAGATATTCTCCTTCCCTGGTTAGCCTAAGTTCAAATACTTACTAGCCGATTACAAACATTTATTGGCCAATTTCACATTTTGTGTGATAATTTGGAAACCAGGGAACAAGTAATGAGCACATCTGTGTTAAAAAGAACCAGAAGTGGAAAGAAGAGCCCCTGAGAACTAGGAGCAGTCTCTGGCACTGGGTGCATGTTCACAGTATATGATAATAATCTGCACAGGTGTTTTTGAAATGGTGAAACCATCAAAATTATTCTGTGCTTAACTGCCCTCAGATTTTCCTATCCATCTGTTTACCTGCTTTAGATCAATTCACTGGCTGAGCCAAAAATGTACTTATGGCCTTGAAGACTTATTTTCTTTAGATAAGTTTATGCAATTGTGGTTTGGTTATAGCTACAATCTTGCGTTGATTCCTTTGCTACCAGAAACTGTTTACAGAGCAAAATTTGGGCAAAGGAAAGTTGGAGAGTAAATCTTGGCCTTTTGTTTTGCTGAGCAAATTTCCTACTGAATCATAACTCTGCTGTTTTGCAAGTCCAAATTAGCATTGCAGATTTCAGTGTGTAATTTGTGAAATGTTAACAAATGAGAGAGCTTTAGCACGAGTTCGGGTTTGGATATATCTGTGCCATGCCCACTATTTCACAACACAACTGTGTTTTGAATGAAACAAAGTATGCATCATTTAATCCTATGGACCACTCTTTGCCTTGGTATCCTACTCTTTCACAGATTCACAGATTGTGCTAGGTTGGAAGGGAGCCTCAAAGGTCATCTTATCCAACCCCCCCAACCCCCGTAGGCAACTAGATCAGGCTGTCCAGAACCACACCGAGTCTGATCTTGAATGTTTTCAGGGATAGGGTCTCAACCAAATCCCCGTGCAACCTGTTCCGGGATTTTACCACTCTCATTGTGAAGAAATTCTTCCTAATGTCCAACCTAAATCTCCCCTGCTCAAGTTTCAAACTGTTGCCCCTCATCCTTTCACCACAGGCCCTTCTAAACAGTCCCTCCCCAGCCTTCCAGTAGGTGCCTTTCAGATACTGAAATACAGCTCTCTAAGGTCACCCCATTTACAAATTTCATTTGGATATTAGAAAATTCTATAATCTCTGTCAAAATGCAGTCTCTCAGGTTTGCTTCTTGAATAGTTCTTACAGAAAACTGCATCTTTCTATTTCCTGAACAGCCTCCTCAGTCATATTTCTAGCAGCAGCGTGGGAAATTTATTGGTTTATGTGTTGAATCTATCTTTAACACAGTTAGTGCTGTTTTCCTTGTAAATATAAACTTCTCAAATAGCAGATATATTTGAGCCTTTCTGAACATTCCTATAAGTTATAAATATTTCAGGCTGCTGCTGCATGCAACCTGAACCTCGCGCTCTGGTATCCAAGTGTGTATTAAGTCTGAGGTAGCTCCTTCCAGTGTACTGAAATGAATCTGTGCTGCACTGAAGACTGCACTGTCCCTTTGAGGTTGGCATTTTAGTTTGTGAACCTCACAAAGAAGTGAAGCACACTTGTGGCATGCTGCAGTTTGTCACTGTATTTGCAGTGCTTATGCTTTCAAACATGCATGGTCAGTTGTCTGGCTAACGTTTGGGTGAGCTGGCACCAAAAGCAGTGATGGTCAGGCCATTCCAAGTTCACTGAGTTGTCAGATCCTGCAGCTGATGATTAGCAAAACCCAGGAAGCAGATCCTTAGTAAGCAGTGTCAAACCTCTGTATGGTCCGGGCATAGCCATAAGCATTGACTAAATATTCCCATTAGCACCAAAATCCTAGAGGCCCTCTGCTAGGCTAAAAGATTCTCCTTTAACACATACACACACACACACACACACACATGCACATCCTTCTGCAAGCAAATATGCTGCAGTATTGCTAGAAAAATGCATTAATCAGAGATTATATCATCAAAAAAAAAAAGTGGAGAGATAAGGAAGCCTCACTGTACAGAAATGTGAACCATCTTTCTGCACATATTTATATGGTGGCTGTTGATATCCTGTTATTCTGTACTTCAGGGTGTTCTGTGATCAATGACTTGTGTAGAATCAGCTGTCTGGGGTTCTTTTTTGTTTGTTTGTTTTTTCTTTGTTTGCTTGTTTTGGTTTTGACTTTTTTTTTAAAAAAAAGGCAATTGGTAACTGAAATCACTACATTTTATTATTTCATGTGTGTTAATCACATGGATGCAGTTTCAAGGCAGGATAGACAGAAGCACCAGATATAACAATTTAGGCTGAGGGAGCTGGGGTTGTTCATCCTAGAGAAGAGAAGACTCTGGGGGGACCTTATGGCTTAGTTGCCTGCCAGTAGCTGAAGGGATCCTGCAGGAAGGCTGCAGAGGGACTATCCATCAGGGTGTCTAGAGACAGGACAAGGGGGAATGTGTTGGGGTGTAATTAGCACAGAGATGAAGCTGAGGCAGCACAGGGTCAGACTGGAGCTGAGGAAGAAGTTCTTCGGTAGGAAGGTGGTGAGACTCTGGAATAGGCTGCCCAGGGAGGCTGTGGATATCTCCTCCCTGGTAGTATTCAGGGCCAGGTTGGATGAGGCCTTGAGCAGCTGATTCTAGTGGAGAGGTGTCCCTGTCCCTAGTGGGGAGGTTGGAGTAGATGATCTCAGGTCCCTTCTAACCTAAGCTGTCCTATGTTTCCATGATTCTCTGATGCTACTGAAGAGTCCAGTCCCGAGTCGCTGTTGAAGAAAGTGAGATCAGAGTCATACCTTCCTAGAAACTTCAAGGCTCAATCAAAAGTAGTTAAACATGTACCACAAACTGTCCTTGAGACACCATGAAGGTCTCTCTTCACCCACTCATGCAATCAAACTGAGTTTATGAAAAGCAAACTAGCATCTGATGATGGCCATAGGATTCTTTATTTAGCACACCAAACTAAGCTGCTCACACATCTGTCTGTCTACTATTGACTTTCAGCTTAGGAAGGAGACATGACAAGAATGCTTCTATCTTTCTTATTTAGCATTTGAAACTTGGAAAAGGTAATAGTTTAACATTCTGGACTTAGCTGAAGCGCTTTCTTCAAAATGTGTTTTCAGCCTGTGTTGACAACAGCCTTGTCATTCTCACCTTTAGGGGATGCACCACCTAGGTGCCAGGAGGCAATTAAATTTCTCTGAGGCTTTTCAGGTGATGATTTATGTTAATGAAAACTGAGGGAGGCCCTGGCAGACCTACCTCAACATTCACTGCAGCCGTACTAATACCATTTATTTAGTGTATGAAGTAACCAAGCAACTGAGGTTTTAAGCCATAGTAATGATACACATTTTGAGGAAGACTGAACCACTTTCTTTTGAAGACACTAAATCTGCAAGAAACAAATGCAGACATGAAAATAGGAAGCTCTTTGCACATGCACACACTTGCATGCAGAGAGTCAGAGGGAGTTGTAAATGCCCCACATCTGCATTCTGAGAGGTTTATTTTGGAAGTAAGGAAGAAGTTCCTTACAATGAGTGGTGAAATACTGGAACAGGATGCCCAAGGGTGTGGTTGAGGCTCAGTCTCTGGAGACATTCACAATCAGACTCGATGTGCCCCTGAGCAGCCTGATCTAGGTGGACTGCAGGGGGCTTGGACAAGATTACCTTGGAGGGTCCCTTCCAATCCAATGCTATCTGTGAATCAGCAAATCTGCGTAAAAGTGTAGATAAGACTTAGAAAAATAGAATGCTTAAAAGTCCAAACCCACATCCACACACAGAAAAACTAACCAAAAAACCACCCAACAAACCCAGTGAAACAAACTTCTAGAGCAGAAATCCAACCTCTCAGTTTCATAGAACGGCTCAGGCTGGAAGCAACTTTAGAGATCATCATCTCCAACCTCCCCACCATGGGCAGGGACACCTCAGCTACACTCAGCTGCTCAAGGCCTCATCCAACCTGGTCTTAAACACCTCCAGGGAGGAGGCATCCACAACCTCCCTGAGCAACCTCTTCCAAGAGCTTCTGTCTACCTTTTATCTTCTTTTTATTGTTGAGGTAGTGTATATACATATATATATATCTCTTTATTTTGCTCTACAGGAAAAAACAGGACCTCCTATGCTTTTTTTTTCAGAGCTCCAGAAAACAGAACTATTTAGGTGGAAAGGAGCAGAATGAAGCTGACTCTGAGTTACCCAGAGTTATCAGTGAAGGAAAGCCCTTTAGTACTTTCTTCTTATAAGACACCTCTTGAGATCTGGTAGCCTTTTTATAAAGCAGTGTTGCAAGTGATAGATCAGTAGTCCTCCAATGTAACCCACTTCATTTCCTTACCAAGAAAGTCAACAGCTGCCTTTGATTACAAGTGCAAAACTTGCTAAAATGAAGTAATCTTTCCCCACTGCCTTTCCTGTGGCCAGTGAGATGGATTGTAAGATATTGTTAAGCTTGCCTTGACCAAACCTGAGAGAGAAAGACTAAAGGTCAACATTCCTTGGCATTTTTGTTCCATGACTACCTTTTTTTCTGTCTTCAAAGAAAATTGCTTCCATTTGAAGAGATGTCTAGACCAGCAGTAGCTCTGTGTCCCCCCAGTCATTACCTGCTAAACTTCTCTGTTAGGCATGAATCCTGACACCTTTGAATCATCTCATTTTAGAGCACTTTTTTAATAACCATCACTCTTTCCCAAAGAGTACTTTTATGACATTAGAAATATCTTAATCCTCCTTCAATAACAGAATGGAAGATAAAAAGTGCCACAGCTATCATTATTGGAAGAAATAGCACTATATTGAAAGGATGAAATGGACTTATTCTGTCTAACCTGAAAGCCACTTACAGGATGTATTTTCTGACACAGTCTCTGTGACTGCTTGAGTAGCTATCTCAAATGCAGTGCCTATCTAAGGACTAGGTCCCTTATTAATTGTCTCATTTGTTTTATTTTTATTTCCTACTTATTTTGAATGATTGATATTTAGAAAAGCCTGTGATGAAAAAAACAACTGGAATTATGCAATTAATATTCTATGCATGGGGAGGGATTTATACAGAGAACAATTTATTCTTAAAATGTGAGTATTACAAAAACTTCTGTCTAAAACAACCCCACAAATCCAGTTTGTTGCACAGTGAACCTCCAAGAATTTTATTGTCTTCCACAATATGGCCCCCTGGAGTGTTTAAGGCCAGGTTGAATGAGGCCTCAAGCAACATTTTCTAGCAGAAGGTATCCCTCCCCATGTTAGGGGCGTTGGAAGTAGATGATCATTAAGGTCCCTTCCAATCCAAGGCATTCTATGAATCTATGAATCTGAACTGTGGTTTGAGACAGTTGTCCAAGCTCCTTCTCTATCTAATACAGACGTGGTGCAGACACGAAGATGCTCAAAGTGCTGCAGCAGCTCAGCTATGAGGACAGGCTGAGAGAGTTTGGGCTCTGCAGCCTGGAGAAGAGAAGGCTTTGAGGAGGCCTTATAATAGCCTTCCAGTATCTGAAGGGGGCCTACAGGAAGGCTGGGGAGGGATTATTGACAAGGTCTTGCAATGACAAGACAAGAGGCAATGGGTTTGAACTGGCAGAGGGGAGATTGAAACTGGATGTTAGGAAGAAGTTCTTTCCAGTGAGGGTGGTGAGACACTGGCACAGGTTGCCCAGGGAGGTTGTGGCTGCTCCCTCCCGGGAGGTGTTCAAGGCCAGGTTGGACGAGGCCTTGAGTGACCTGTGCTAGTGGGAGGTGTCCCTGCCTATGGCAGGGGCTTGGAACTGGATGATCCTTGAGGTCCCTTCCAACCTTACCATTCTATGGGGATTCAGGAGACAAGTTATCCCAAAGGTTCCTAAATTAAAAAGCTAATGCAGAGACAAAAGCTAGCTTCTCAAGATGTTTGAGTCTCTTCAGTAACTCAAGAAAGGACCAACAAATACCTAAAAATAGACATCTAATATTTAGCTGAATAAGAGTGGGTGAAACAAAAGTCCTTGCAGATCTGATAATCAGCACCTCAGAAGTGACAAACAACTTTGCCCACCCAGGTACTGGCTGCCTCTCACTGGAGTCAGACAAATGTTATTAATTGTAATTAATTCAATAAAAGATGCAGCTGATTAGTAGTTTCAGAAGCTGCAGCATAACATTCTTGCTGTGCTCAGTGCTGCCTGTCCCTATGTTCTATATTTCAAACCATTCCTGTCCCAAGGTTGTTCACTGGAGAGCACAAACAGTTTTCCTTTTGGGAGGCAGTGTGGGGTGAGAGTCCAATTATTTCCTTCAACTGTGCTGCCAGGGTAGCTACTTTCTAACTTTGTGTGAACTCCTTAAGGCTAAAATGTGTTGCAATAGTTGTGGCTTATGTTTTAAATCAACACCTCTTGCATCTTCAACGGTGTGAAGCAGCACTAGCAGAGGAAGAGCTTCATGCATTATTCACCTGTTTTGCATTGTCTCAAACCATTTTAAATAGGATGCTAAATGTTACATGAGTATCGATCATAACTTAATATCATCCATTATAACTTTTGTGTTTGAACAAACTCCTTGCACTATGGAGAGGGGCAAGAAATGGACATTTAATTAGGGTTAGTAATTTTTCAATGTCGTTTGAAAGGAGTGTGGGATGTACTCACTTTATTTCTAGATACAGGAAAACAGTGTCAGATCATCACTCTCCAGGCCTTGTTCTTAAGATGGAAAGATAATATCCTGTTCCATAAAGACTCTTTTGCATTTATGGAAGTAAGAGGAAAAGTAAGCACTGCAGTGAAAGTTAGAGGTGTTAAATTATTGATGTTTATTTGTCTAATTTGCTTTGCTTTACAGACTGTGTATTCTTATGCCTTTGGTAACTAATACATGTTCAAATACATTAGAGTCATGAGGCTTTATGTATTTTGTTAGCTCAAAAAAACATGGCTGAAGCATAACTAACAAAAATATTCAAACAGCCATTGCTATCTTGGGAAAATCTGTGGTTATTCCTTGATTGTAAGTGAAAGACAATCATTTGTAATCAGTGAGTAGATCTGATAAATGTTTTGCAGAATACATCTAGCAAGCCCATTTTGCAGAACGCTGAAGTCCTATCACAGCAGAGAGTAATTTTGGGAGTGAAGGAGAGGTAAAAAAAAACCCAGTGAAACAATAAGGCTAAGTCAACAAAGACTAAAATATTCCTTGGCTTTCAATGAACTTTGGATAAAAATGTAATCCTAAATCTCAACTAATTTTAGAAATGAAGATATTTTGTATAAGAGGCGTTATATGGCTCAGAACCTTCTTTTCCATATTTGAATTTGAGTATCAGATGAAACAAATCTAAACATGGTTTATAAAATATCAAGTAATTCAACACTAAGAGCTGTAGGAAATAAGGTTACATTCTCCAGAATAAAGTACTAGGAGAAAGTCAAATCAATTCAGAAATGACAAAAAAAAATGCCTAGACCTATATAGGAATCAGCATATTTGCAGCAGTACCTTTTCTCTACAGGGTTTTCCATTTCCTGTGTTCAGAATGTGACCTTATAAAAATGATAACAGGATTCAGCTTCTGAAAAATATACATGCATCTTATCTGTTGTTTTCTTAAGGCAAGCATCAGAATTGAGAGATGTGTTAAAGTCGTAGAGTGTGGTTTTGGTCAGTTGGTGACTTGAGGGTGAATTGTTTATGAGAAGTGATTTTATTTTCCTTGGCCTTGAAAAAGCATGGGAAGTCAGTTTGCTTTGTGATTTCTCTTAGCTACCAGACTCTGGACTAATTCATAATCAACTAATGAATCCTTATATGCCTCTGCTATGAATTTTTAAGGGCAAGACTTAACTGTCTAGCACAGTTAATGGAATTCTGTATTTCAGTATTCTCACAAGGGTGTGTTTCTAATTTCTGCCTGCAAACCAAATTTATCCTCTTGCCCTTCTCTCGAAATGCATGCAGGATACTCTTTGTGCTTCAAGTTTTTCAATATTTTCAAAGTTACATGTGGAACAGAGCATCTCAAACTGCCTCTTAGCTTAGCCTATTCCCTTTCTGCTTCCCTCTTCATGTGAGATAAGAACACTCAGCAGCTATCTTTGTTATCCCTGCAAATGCTACACAGGTTATTTACAGCTTCGCTTGCTTTTCTGTGGATGCAAAAGCACTTTCCAACTCGGAAGGGAAGCGTGAGCATGAAAGCAGGAATAATGAGCAAACCTTTCACACCAGCATGTTTTCATTGAAAGATGCAAGTTTCCCTTCTCCCAGAGAGAGGTGAGAACTGAGGCTCAGCTCAAACTCTAACAGAACTGGAAACAGTCACTGCTTTTGGTGAAGCTGGATTCACTGGCTCGCTCCTGTTTGGCCCTTCACTGGCTTAGGGATGACAATGCCAAGCTGATTTATTTTGAAAGGACTTGACACAAACTAGAAGCTAAATGCTTACCAGAATAAGATATTTTTGGGTGTCTGTGAGCAAAGAACTGTAGTTTCCTAGTAAAATGACATTTGAACTTGAGATGTCTGGAGAGCTAATGTGCCGCTGGACATGGTTTTAAGAATTACAATTAAAATACTTGAAAGCAAACTAAGTTGTAGTGAAATCATAGAATGACTTGGGCTGGAAAGGACCTTAAAGATCATCTGGTTCCAACCCCCATGCCATGGCAAGGATATGTTCCAGCGGATCAGGTTGCTCAAAGTCCCATCCAACCTGGCCTTGAACACTTTCAGGCATGGGGCATCTAGAACCCCGCTGGGCAACCTGTTCCAGTGCTCAGCACTCTCACACTAAAGAACTTCCTTATTTTTTAATCTAATCTCATCTGCCTTCTTTGGGTTTAAAGCCATTACTCCTCCTCCTATTACTACAATGCCCTTGTAAAAAGTTCCTCTCCAGCTTTCCTGTGTTATTAAATCATTTTTGTTGGAAAAGACCTTCAAGATCACTGAGTCCAGTTGTTGACCTACCACCGCTATGGCCATTAAACCATGTCCTGAAGTGCCATGTCCACATCCATATGGATGGTGACTCTACCAGTTTCCTGGGAAATATATTGCAATGCTTGACAAAGGCTCCTTTCCCTACTGAAAAGCCACACTTCAAACATTTTAAGATGATTTATGGTCCTTTGGTTTTATCCACGTGGCCAGTTTTGAAGGAGAAAAAAAATAATCAAGCCCTGACTAAGCCTAGCTTATTTTTATTGAGTAATTTTGTGTAAGGATGAATTGTTTTAAAATTGCCATGATTTCTGTGAATATTTCACAAACAGAAATGCACTTTAAAATCCATCAGTCTGTTTCACCTTTTCCCAGTCCCTGGCACATGTAGATAAATGTCTCAAATGTGGTTCTGTTGCCTTTGTTAAGTGCTGTGGATTTTTCAGTATTAAAGCTGTGTTCTGTGTATTGGTCAAGGGCAGGAAGCCAGAGTGAGTTTGCCTTGCTGCAGTGAGTGGTATTTAGGAGTATGCTGGCACACAGACTTGTCCCAGCTGCTTTGCCTTTCCCTGTTTTCCTCAATTCAAGAAAAAAAAAATCACACAACTTGTCCTTATATATCTTGCATCAGAGGGGAAAATGCCTTCTGCCATCCAATCTATTGCATTTTGTCAGCAGTTTACTGTGTCTGTCCCTTAACCTTTAATTAGATTAAGCCATATCCAGCAGATATCCAGATAATTTGGGACAGTTACTCAGGGTGTTACTGTCCAAGAGAAATCACCTCATTTTAAATAATTTTTTTTTTTTTAATGTGGTTTCCCTGGATTTTTTAGCAAACATGGAAAGGAAATCAGGCTAAATTTACACTGCTAATTAGCTGTACCTGTCTCCAAATAAAATAAGAAACAATAAAAAACCCTCCCAGAGACTAGATGGCATTAAACAGAAGACAATTAGTAAAAAGGTGAGAAGAGGTGATCCTCCTCTTTCATTTGCCAAGCTCCATGCACAGTGGTGCTGATTTAGGAGATGTTTGACTATCAAATACACTGAAATGTTACACCCAATTTTAGCAACACGGCAGTCTCCTAGTTAGAAAGATATTTACAAGTTTTATTCCATTTTTAATAATGATAAAACACAAACAAGCTGTCATCTGGATAGGTATCAAATAGAACTAGGCAGCAATATACTGGCACAGAAATGAAGCTTTGATATCTATGTGGGTTTTATTTTTTTTTTTTCCTGACAAGCCTGGGGAAGATAGAGTCTCTAAAATAATAGAAAAATAGAAGAAAGAAGGGGAAATAACAAGGGAACAAAGACTGTCAGAGTAAACATATACTTCTTTAGATTAAGCTTTGCTCTACTGAACCTTATCTGTCTACAGGCTTGTGTATTCCTGTTTTGATTTTGGTTGTACTTCTGGGGTTTAGTTTGGTTTTGTTCTAATATGAAATCTGGTACATTGTAACCTCCTTTTCAAGATGCTTTTAAAAATAATTTTCAAGTGATTGAGGGCACATTTCTAGGTCTATGTTTTAGGTGAATCCATTTAAAAAAGGGGGAAAAAAAACTGGAACATTTAAAATGATGTGGTGTTGTGTACAAGAATTCAATTTGTTTCTAAAATCACTGCATTAGCCTTTAAGAACTCTAAAATATCACATCCATAAGACCAGTAAAAATACAGTCTTGGTTGTTTGGGATTCTTTGTGCGTTGGTTTTGGGGTTTTGATTTTTTTTTTTTTTTTTTTGGTGGGTTGTTTGGTTTTGGGTTTTTGTGTTTCATTATTGTTTTTCCTTCTTCCCCAGAGCTTTATACATTTTAGGCAGGCTCAATGTAGTAATTAATATTTGGTCATGTTTTACACTGATTGTCCAAAGTTATTTTAGGGTCTTCATAATGCTAATGGCTGCTATGAGTTCTGATGCAGAACATCAAGCAGTCGATCAGCTGGAATGATAGCTCGGGACCTTCTGTCAGGGAAAGAAATGTAATTGAAGGGCAACATTAATTGAGGACACTGTCATCCTTCTAGCTTATACAAAGCTCAGCAGAAAAAAAAAATGTTATTGTTGTCAGTATGGTTCAGGGAATTATATTTCTACCTTCTCTTTCAACATCCTGTAGTTTACACTGCTCTGTGTTTCGTACCCTGGTTGCTGCTGGAATTTTAAACACCAGTTTTATATTTCCTCTCAGAAATCAATGCATGCTGTAAGCTTCCTCTTAACCCGAAAGCAGATCAAACATTCCAATGTCCAGGTGGTATTTTCATCTGTTATTTAGTATTTCTTTTTTTTTTCCTTCACCTGTGTATGTGTACAACAATGCACATACACTATACACTATATACAGCTGGTTAGTGAGCTCTGCTGTTCCCTAACAAGCTTTGAGAAACTATGTGGGTATGCTGACCTTCCTTCTGTTCAATCTTTGACCTGAACTTTGACTCGCAGAATATTTCTGTACTATTTACGTTTGCCTCTGACTTCAGTGAGTGCAAGATAAAATAGAGCTATTTTTAAAGCAACTATTCTTAAATTCTGCTTCCCCTTCCTGTTCTTCTAAATATCATTTATTCAATGAGAGAAGCTCACAGAATGATCTTGGTTTAATCTTTGAAATTGACATACCTTCTTGCCATCTAATGCAACATAATATTCTCTTTATCACCTCTTTTTCACAGTCAAGCTCACTGTAGTTCTGTTTTATGCAGAAATCAGTCAGTAATATGATTTGCAACTCGCTCTGGAAAACTTTCAGTGCTCATCACAAAGCAAGCAATCAATGAGCAGCCTTATAGATGACTTCAAAGAAACAAAGGGTGTGCAAACTACGTCTGTGAAAGCTGAGCCTTCCCAAACCACAGGGGTTTGTTTTAAACAAAACAAAGCAGTTCTTCTAAAGTTCAGCACTGATTAGCACAGATGTCTGTGTTAGCAAGGCACTGCCTTACAAAAAGGTCTTCAAGAGTTGTTTTTTTTTTTTTCTTCTTTGGGAAGCGACATCTAGATCTTGCTGTTATTTCTCATGGGGTATACAGTGAAATGTCATAGAATAAGTGCAGAAACAGTCCCATGCAATAAGGCAGATTATGATCAGAAATCATTCTGATTAGGGATGCACAAAGAATCTGGAGTCAGGTTTTTCTTAAGTCATCACTGGTAAGCCAAAATTGAACACCTAAGAAGTTACCTAGCTGGTATTCTTGAACAGAGCACTGTGGCTGATTTTCAGGAAACTTTGCTGATGGTAGATCTCCAATTATGTCATCTTTGCATGGAAAAAGTTAGGTTCAAACACAGAACTCATAACTGACATCTCTAACACACTCAAAACCCTGGAGAAGAGGGTCAGGGGTGACCTCACTGCTGTCTACAACTACCTGAAAGGAGGTTGTAGCCAGATGGGGTTGGGCTCTTCTCCCAGGCAACCAGCAACAGAATGAGGGGACACAGTCTGGAGTTGTGCCACGGGAGGTCTAGGCTGGATGGCAGGAGGAAGTTCTTGCCAGAGAGAGTGATTGGCATTGGAATGGGCTGCCCAGGGAGGTGATGGAGTCGCCATCCCTGGAGGGGTTCAAGCAAAGCCTGGATGGGGCACTTAGTGCCATGGTCTGGTTGGTCGAGTTGGGCTGGGTGAGCTTGGAGGTCTCTTCCAACCTGGCTGATTCTATGATTCTAAAAGGACTGAAAGCCTTATGATGGATGTGTTCCTGGGCCTTGGTACAATATAATTGCTTGTGAAACAAATTAATGCAAAAGATGGAATAATTTAAGTAGCTAGCAAAGCCAGAAGACACTTCTGAATGTTTGTCTGCATGACTCTATCTCAAAAGTCTGCTTCTGAAGGATACTTTTAAATTTCATGTTATCTCAGGTTCAGCAAAGGTTTCTAATTTCAATAAACTGTAACCTAAGTTTTAGCACCATTAGCTAAATTCACTTTGATAGAACTTAATGTCATGGCATTCTGAAATATGATGGCTCTGTTTATGCACTTCTAGAAGACTTAGAGGAGGACAGTTGGAGTAGAAAAGGAGGGACTGGACACAGAAGCATTCTAGTCTGGGTCAGATTTGCCCATCTTTCCACATTCAGATTGACATCTACATTTTAGTAGCCACAATTTGTTTAACAATGAGTGTAGGAACAACTGTAAGAAAACAGATAGTGCCCCTATTTGTCTGGATTCTCTTGCTACCAAGATTTTGGTTCTCTCACATCAAATTCTGTTGCTCACCTCCTTTGCATCTTGGACCATTGAATTGTATTCTACAACTCTAAAACTGACTTAAATGGAGAATATGATTTAGTAGTTTTAAAATTACAGAATCATAGTCGATAACTGTAAAACATTTTATTCAGGATACATAATGGAAACATAGAACAGCTCAGGTTGGAAGGGACCTCAGAACTCATCTCCAACCTCCCCACCATTGGCAGGGACACCTCTCAACTGAACTCAGCTGCTCAAGGTCTCATACAGCCTGGCCTTCAAAATCTCTAATGAAGAGGCATCCACAGCCTCCCTGGGCAGCCTATTCCAGAGTCTCATCATCCTCATGCTGAAAGACTTCTTAAGATCCAGTCTAACCCTGCTTCAAACCATTCCCCTTGTTCTGTCTCTAGACACCCTCACGAGAAGTCCCTCTGCAGCCTTCCTGTAGGCTTCCTTCAGGCATTGGAAGTTAGCTCCAAGGTCCCCCTGGAGTCTTCTCCAGGATGCACACCCCCAGCTCCCTCAGCCTGTGCTCACAGCAGAGCTGCTCCACCCCTTGCATTATCTTTGTGCCCTCCTCTGGACTCACTCCAGCAGCTCTGTGTCTTCTGCTGGGGACAGCAGAACCAGAGGCAGTATCAGATGTGAGGTGTCAGTGGAGCAGAGTCAAGGGGCAGAACCCCTTCTCTCTTGCCCTGCTGCCCACACCCCTCTTGATGCAGTCTAGGATATGCTCAGGGTAAAAGATTAGGAAAAAAAAGTCACCATCATTTCTGCACTTTTCTAGGGTTTTCTCATGGTTTTAGTTATTTTAACATGTTCTTCATCTGACCTCTGCATTCCTTCAACTAAAGCAGCTCCTGATACCTGCTAGCAAGCAGTGTGCACCTCAGCATCCTTTGTGAGTTTACCTTGTTTTGCTTGCTATTCCAAACTTTACCTTCAGCTGCATGGTGGAAATGCTGACAATATTCTGGCCCAAAAGAACAGCTCTGAACTCTGATTATTTAAAAATCTCCTCAGTCTCTTCAAATTCAAGAACATATGGTGATTCACCCACGATCATTTTTGTTAAAAATGAATTTAATTTAATGAGTCAATGAAATTAAAGAGGTTTTTTGCTGGCAGCTGGCCCTCTCAAAATTCAAGGTCAGTGCACAGCATTGATGTAATCACACAGCCAGTCCATCCATGTTCTACAGGTGTTGGGCATGTTGAAAATAAACACAGAACCACAGAATGTTAGGTGTTGGAAGGGACCTTGAAATATCATCCTGTCCAACCGTCATGCCAGAGCAGAATCACCCAGGGCAGGTCACAGGAAGGCACCCAGGCAGGTTTTGATTGTCTCTCAAGAGGAGGAGATCCCACAACCTCTCTGGGCAGCCTGTTTCAGGACCCTGGCACCCTCACAGTGAAAAAGTTTCTCCTTATGTTCACATGGAACCTCCTCTGCTCCAGCTTGCACTCATTGTCCCTTGTCCTCTCATTGAACATCCCTGAGCAGAGTCTGGCTTCATCTTCCCCACATTGCCCTGCACATCTTTGAACATGAATGAGGACAGCCCTCAGGCTCCTCTGCTCCAAGCTAAATAGTCCCAGCACGCTCAGCCTTTCAATCTCAAAGGAAACAAATACATAAGCATATTCAAAGTCACTTTTGAGATCTAATTGAGCTATCAAGTCCCTCTAGTTTGAGGAAATGTTGTTTACCTTGCTGTTACTCTGTGCCTCTATTCTGATACTGTGCTGCACTTTTTTTGTTCACTAATTGCTTGACAGCATTAAGATTTAAATGATTGCTAAGAGTTAATAACCTCAGCATTTAGCTGGAATTCTTTCAGGACATCAACAACAAGATTTAGAACTCAACTCCCAAACCCTCCAAACAGCATTTAATTTGATAAATCCTGGGGTTATACTCTGAAAGAAAACTCTAATAGCACTAACACAATCAGAAGATGAGAAAGAGCCTAATACAAAGAAATGAGGAAACCAGGAAATCCAAACTTTACTTGGTTTTAGACTCTAAAGGTCACAGAAATGCTACAATTTCTGGAGCTGATGTGCTGCCAAGTGCCTGAGAAAAAAATAAAACTGCCAACCAACCCCAAACCCAAGATTAAAGAAAAAAATTAAAACTTTTTTTTTTTTTTTTAAAGATCCAGCAGTCCTGAAGGATGCAGCAGAGTTGCCCTGAGGTAGCTCTGCCATGCTCGGAGGGAATTTCTGTCACATAAATGTCCTTGTAATGCAGGCCAGCTCTGTTATGTGCCACATCCTTCTAATCACATCAACAGCACTGGCTTCTGAAACTGCTTAAGTGGTGGGCAAGTACACCATGTGAAATCAAAGCCAATGGCAAAATGGTGTTGTGGCCTAGATTCCACTCACCTGCATGTAGAGGAGATGTCCATAATAAAAGAAGTTACTGCCTGCATCCTTTTGTGCTTTGTGCAAGATGGTCTTTCATTACTTCTAAGTTTCCAGAGATGAAATACATGCTAGTAGCTATCTCCAGAAAAGGTTTTGCAGAGAACTGACAGTGATGTTCCCTCCTGGACAGATTTCAGTAATTTCTAACATCATCTTCCAGACAGAAAACCATAGCTCTCCTCTTTTAGAGTGCATCTGCTGACCTTTTTGATGTGTGCTGGCATATGAATCCTTGCAAGCACGCATGCCCAAAGAGAACTCCTGTGGAAATGCAAACAAAAGAGAATGATCTGGAACCAATAGAAAAACATAAAATGCAAACTTGGAAGGAGCTTTTCCTACAGTGCTTCCTCTGAAGTTGGGTCTGATGTTTTATTTTAAACCCAGCTGGTGAGTTACTTTTATTTGTAAATAAGATGCCTTTTTTAGTATAAAAATATGACTGCTGAATGTAATGACAACAGCTGTCATTTTCATCTGATTGCTTGTGAGCTGTCCTGCTCACCACTAGAGTTAGCTGTGCTTACTTGATGTGTTTCTCAGTCTTGCATTGAGTGCATAATGTCAGAAATGATTTATGAATATATATTTTGCTTACATTGGAGAGGGGTCAGCTCTTTCAGACCCCTGAAAGATTTTGGATTTTGTTCTTATCGGCAGGGTCCAGGATATCAACCATGTTTATCTTTTTAATATAAGTGCTTCAGAGTGGATGATTTCAGTTAGAACTTGGCTCTTCAATATTCTATGTTAACAAAAGAACATATTACATACAACTGAACAGCATTCTACTGCTTGTCTTTTGTTGCTCTTTCTACAGTTAATCTTTGAGGCAGAGACACATCTATGTATACTCTGATTATTCACTTTGGGCAATGGCTGAAGGACAGGCAGTGTTGCTTCCCTCCCATAGGCAGTTGACAAGGCAGAGGAACAGCGTACTTGGGGTTTTACCCTACAAAGAACTATGCACGCTGGCCCTGGCAAGTGAGATATGCTTCCTGTCCTGGCAGCTGAGACTCTGTCTTGTGACAAATGGAGAGTGACCACAGAATACACAGTAAGCACTTGGTGTTGAATTTGGCTCCAGCTTCCAATGTACTTCAACATAATTACAAAATGTATATAATCTAATGTGCATTTTAATAATATGATGTCATTTGGAAACTGCTTTTCAAAGAGATAATATGCTTTACTGAGCTTCAGAGATAGTTAAAGGTCTCAGATTAATTGTGTGAATTACCTCTGTAGTAACCCACTGAACTTTTCCCTCACAGACGATCTCTGATCCCATCCAAATTATTTTGACACTATGTGCAACCATCTGAACTTCTAGAGTCCTACATTATGAAGTGTAGTAAATTATCTGGATAAAATTTTGTTGGGAAGGAGATGCCATTAAAAAATCACAGCCTTTTTTTATTCATTTAAGTAATATTCTTTTAGCTCTTGCCCTTCCACAACAGCTCATATTCCGATGGGGACTTCTGGAGTAATGTTTGTATTTGGCCAAAATATTTGCTTTGCTCTCTGTCTCAAAACTGGAGGCAGTTCACAATGAAAGATTCACATTTGACTCATTCTTATTTCTTGGGGTTCAGCCAAAAGATGTTACCATTTTTCAAACCACCACAGTGACAGTTTGTATTTTATGTATAACCATAATTAGAACTATCTACGAAGCCTGAGGTTTTTTGCTATTGATGGCAGGATTTTGTGTGGGTTTTGGTTTGATTGGTATGATTCACCTTTCTGGGTGAAAGAACCATTGATATGAACAGTGCTTCATAGCCTCTATTTGATGTCCATGGAATGTCTTTCCTAAGATTTTTTTTTTTTTTTTTTTTTTAAACATGATAGAAAGCATCCCTGAGTTCTGGCTCATTTGAAATGAATGGCTGCATCTGTTTTTATCATGTGCCAGAAGCAGCAAGTCCTTGTTGTCAAGCCAAGTGATGCAGGTGGGCTTGGCCTTGCGTGTTGTCTGTGGTAGCAGACTCTGGAATTCACTGTTATTTTGTGTCTGCTTGTCTCCAAAGCAGTTTGAATACAAGCAAGCTTATATGCAGCATGATTAAGCAGAGGATTAGGATCAGTAGTACACCATCAAGTGAATCAACTTGATAAAGTATAGGCACAGATGACACCCCAGGTTTGAGTTTTACTTTAATCTAGCTGGAGCATCCAATACCATAGCAGTGGTACTAGATTTGTAAATGACATCATTGGGATTATGACAGAGCAGTTCTTCAGGCTTACTGTTACCTGGGCATGGGTCATTCAGACTCTAATCCCTAGATTAAAAAGAAAAGAGAAAAGTACTCCTAGGAAAAAAAGGGAAGAGTTCTGAGATCTGCTATGTATAATTAATTCATATCTTTTCGTTAGAACTCATAAATTTTCTTCCTTAGCACCACAGCTCTACATTTTGTATGTGCCTACAGCATGCTTCCAGACCACAGAAGGGGTTAGAGTGTAATTTTGTACTTCAAAGTAATTTAAGCAGGGTCACGGAATTTGGCAGTTTCACACTTACAAAGGCAGCTAACAGCCTTGTGAAAGAATCTCATTGGCAAAACAATTGATTTCTAACTTTTTCCTGAGCAAAGAACCTTCACTGCCTAGATCATGTACAATAAAAGTGACATCTGAGAGTAGAGCAAAAATATACTCAGCTCTCCTAATCCCTTGGAGGCTTCTGAAATTACAGTCTGAAAACTATAATGAGAATGGGATAATTTGTGACATTTCCCACTGCTGTTAGGAGGTATTGATTTTATGACATTTTCGTTTCTTATTATGTATTACAAGCATAAGACATCAGAATGTTAATATCAGATGCACAAAATAAACAAGGAATAGTGCCAGGTAGTACTTTATTTATTTCAATTATTTTTCAGTTTTATGCTGTAGCTTTTTCACCAAATCCCTGCAGGCTGTTAGCAGATAAACAATCATTCAGAAGCACTGAGAAGTCTGAGTTAGAGGAGGCAGCCCATACATAAACTTATTTCTTCCACCAAGCCTACCAACCAGGTGAGATAACTTATCCTCACCGTGCTGAGTTCTGACCTCCCTTGGTTTACCTAAGACATTACATTTTCCAGCCACATTGTCTGTCTAATTTAGATTGGCAGTGCCTTGGGGTAGTTGTCATCTTCCCCCTGACATAGGAGGGACCTGCTGAAAATACTAATGCGTTCACAACGGGGCTCACGTTATCACTCGTATTCAGCCCTGCTGCATCTTACTTGACTGGTCTTTGTGTAGGATAAATTCCATCTTCTACTGGTAAAAACACCAAGACAGGGTTATGGAGAAGGCTGTCACTGAGTGTGCCTTGAAATTCTTCAAGTATCGACTTCTTAGCTATGGCATAATAGAGTTCTGAAATTGGCTTTGCTTACAGCTGTGCCCAGGATCACTAAGAATCATGCCTGACTTTTGGGTTTCTGGAGAAGTCTCTGTATCTCTCCCCTCTGCTCTTAGCATCGCCATCCCGCTCTGTTCATCATACCGCACGCCAAGGAGGAGCAAGGGCTCCATGTTCGGAAGTTCAGGCAAAACCCTCTAGCGGCACTGCCTGCTGCCAAATAGAGATGCGGAACGAAGGAAAAGCCTGCACAGAGTGCGCTGTCCAGGCTGGAAGCATTGCGTTCCCAGCAGCTGTGTGGCAACAGACACGGCTCTGACACCAGGTGCTGTTTTCTAACGCAACGAAGCCGTCCACACACGAGACAACCGTGTGCGGTACCCGTACAGCCGCACCGCAAGCTGCCTGGCACGGCGGCTGCCGAGCCCCGGGGGCAGGTCGGGGCTGTCCGTGTCCCGGCGCTTTTCGTACCGCTCGGATCTCCCGGCCGCAAGGCAAACCGGGCAGCCTCGGTAAGGCAGGGACCTGCCGGCGGGACTGCCCCTACTGTCCGCCGTGCTCAGCCGGCGGGGCGGCAACAGGTGTTCATGAGAACCTCCTTTCTCTTCGGTTGTAGGCGTGAGAAACGGAGCTCTTTGCTTGCCAGAGAGCCCTGCAACAGCTTGAAGCACTGAAAGGGGAGAATGTAGGCCATGAGGATGTCTGCTTGGCTTGTTGCATGTAGGTCAGTCCTGTTCCGTGCTGTCCAAATATTCCATAACACTTTGATTTTCCTGCAATCTAAATCAAGGCATTCCCTTAGACTCAATTTTTGTCCTTGATACAGTAAGAGCACTGCATTTGCAACTAAGCAAGTGATGCCATGGATGCCTTTAACTTAGCAGCTATCTACTTGCAGCCATATTACCATCTATGTTTTTTTCAGACTTAGAAAATGCTTCCACTCATTTTAACATGAAAAACTCACAAAAAAAGGAGCAGACTGAAACCGCTTAAAGCTTCCTGAGCGAAAGAGGACCACACTTTACATCATCTGAATTATCTCACCATCACTATGGATTTGCACATTGTAAGAGAAGAAATATTCTTCCTCCTTGGCCATCTGCATTTAAATTGGTATATTACAAGAAAAAAACACAACTCAGGAAACAAAAAATTTTATCCTGTAGCCAATGTGGATATAACGTGTTTTAGGTTTGTTGTTGTTGTTGTTGCTGTTTTTGGTTGTTGTTGGAGGTTTTTTTTGTTGTTGTTGTTTGGTTTAGTTTTGGGGTTTTTTATATTCTTTTGTAATTTTGCTGTAGGGGAATTCATAACACATCCATAATATTGCGCGAAAATCAGAACTAAGGTACAAGGGAAAAGAAATTGTTCTTTTTATGCCTCGTGAAGTTGGCTGAGTTTCAGGTATTGTACATGAACTAGATTTGTATCAAATTTAAGAGCTTTCGCACAGAGCAGTGTACTGAAGAGAAGGGAAAACCAATATCATCATAAGGTCAGAGGATGAGAGAATAACTGAGTTGCCCAGAAAATAAAACCACACTGGGATTTCAAAACCTGGGATATCATTCCTCTAGGTAAGCAAAAACATTCTAAATATCTTTCAGAATGTATCTGTCCCTTGTGGGGACTTTAAATGAGCCAAGTTTACTTTATCTGAAATAATGCTTTTATAAAGAAAGGATTGCAACCAGGGAAAAGCTTTCCTTGTATCCCTTAACAATAAAGTCTGAAAATACAATGTTACTAAAATTCTTTTTATGTGTACTTCAGAAGCAAAATTATTTGGGGTTTACTTAAAGAAACACAGATTGTGTAGATTTTATCATCTGATTTATACAAGGTAATCACATTTATATA